>JAMPIV010000037.1:0-454519 GCA_024509875.1 Oreohelix idahoensis | reverse complement strand
CGTAATTCTCACACCTCCCGTCCTTCCCACAAGTTAATCGATGACCCAATCAAGACTCAACTAACATATAAAGGGATTTCCTTTGTAGCCAATTTCTTCCATACACATAGTCATCGAAAGGTGGCGCTAAGTGGCAAATCAGTTCATACAAACGGACACACAGAGAAAATTATATAATTTGAATCTAAATTGTTTCCTGTCAGAAAGCGATTGTGATACATTTCCTGGGAGACACCTTTCCTTTATTCCCTCTTCACCTTCACTGGGGAGGTGCACCCCACGGGTTAAGGATCCCTGATCTAGATCAGCCTCGACTGTGTTATCGTCTAGGTCGACTACACAGTTCGATAACATCACGTCCTCTGTATACATTTGTTATGACATTTCTAACACCAACAATGAATGTTTGAGAGATCATATGAAAGATGATGCTTATCCCCAACTATCCACGTGAGACCAGGTCATCATTTTCCGCTTACGTACAGGTCACAATAGGATGAAGTATATCACAACTACAAGGTTGGTCCAACAGATCTCTGCTCCTGTGGCACCAACCCCACGACAACTGAACATCCTCTCCAGTACTGCTCAACTTACAGCAGTGAACGAAGTAGCATATGGCAACAACTCACTTCTCTCCACGAAAAACTGTTTGGAGATATCAGGAACCTTGAGCTGACTACTGCCGTTATTAGAGTCTGTTGAGAACTGTTTCGCGGCTTGCAGACATGTGAATGGTTGCAAACATTGGCATGCCTGCACCACGGAACTCCTCAATTGAATAAGACCAGAAATCGCGCAGATCGATGTATGACGCGTCTAGCCTAGTTACATTCTAGTCTATGTGTGGCCATTGAGCCGAACGGCAGTGTTTGAATGTGTGGTAAAACCACTTAAGGATCGTGTTTGAATATGTGGCATAGCCACTGATTAAATATATATGTGGAACGGCAGATCCACTGGAAAGTGTAAGATAGCGTAAGGATCCGTATCAAATTGATTATAGGACCAGGTAGAGTCCGGATTGGAATTGCGAACAAAGCAGATTACGTTCACCTTGAACTTATATACACGGCAGTTATGGCCGGGCGATGCAAGCCAAAGACGTTGAATAATTATACATAGACAGGATCTATAGATTTACAGATAATGTACTCACTAGTATTGTGAAGGGATAATAATTCTAAGGATCGGATTCGGTAGGAGTTGGTTGCACACTCTATTACGCTATAAACTTAACGGTTAACCCAGACGAGCTAAGTCTGTGAGAGGAACATTGTGTAGAGCTTAGGACTATGATGAAGCCAAGTTAAATGTGTGAAATGTGTTATCCTCATTGTGCTAAAGTATATATTAAATTGTTCAGTCGTCAATGGAACTTGTTGATTGCCTGAATTATTCAAGTTCTCACTCTGTGCTGTGACTGTCATTAATCCTTGCAAGGTCAGTCCAGATTATCACAGGTATTTCTAAGACTAACTATAATCTAACCAACACTGCGGGAGAGTTAGTATACAATAACGACACTGAATATAATAATAATTTAATCACACCATAATGGCTTAAAACTGCACTCGAACTAGAAAACTGGAATTAGAATAGATGAATTACAATATCTGAAATATTGACAAGCAACCCAATAAACTCACGTCCAGCGGTGCTGAATCTTTTAATAACATCTAGCAAGAAAAGATACAGCGGGAGACCGTAACATACTGGTGTCAGAAAGTGTTCGGACAATTTTCAGAATTCATCTTTTCCGTTACCCAATTGAACGAACTAATGTTCATGAATCAGGCTTCAAGTTGGGAAAATTCTAGTGGAAACAACTTCAAGACCAATACAGTTCGTCACAGACAAAGTAACAGTGGAAATTGAACAGTTCAAGAAAGTCTCATTCAAGACGCAAGTCCAAGCTGGCAACTCAAATTTACACATCAAGTTACGAAGGTCAAGGTCGAGTCTTCACTCCGATTAACGGTCGCTGAGTCGCTGAATCAAATCGATCGAATGTCATTCAATTTTTGATCCTGAACGAGCACATAGAACCAGAGAGACAATCCATACACTTGTTAAACCTCCAGAACAACCGGGGAAGTATTTCAACAGAATTTCTTTCAATATCACGTTTGAAAATCTTCGTTCAACCGTTCAAGTCTGCTTCTCTATGAAAACAAGTCAAAACAGCTGGGAGCATCTTGTTTATTTTTAGGATCACTATGGCATGACCACATGAAGATAAGTTCTTGTCTAAATTAGAGCTTTCGACTAGATTGTGTTGTCCAGTTGGCTAGCTTTGGTCTTCAATTCTTCTTTATTTCTCTAATTATTAGGTCTAGTACTTACTTAGTTTCTTTTTATATGTTTCATAGCGTCGTATAAGTGAATATATCATTTCATTTGCTTGTTCCATCCATTGTTTATCGTCACCTGTTCTTGTCGCTGGCTATAGTAAATATCATAGTTACTTGGAATTAATTAAGCTCATATATTCATAGTATATTTACTGAAAAATAATATACTACTATAAGGTATTGAGAAACTTATAACCTTATAACCATGTCTGCCATTGAGTATTTTCTCAGGCAAGGAAAGAAGTCTGGTTTACAGGGACCATCTCTTCAGGACTTTATTATGAAAAATCTGAAGGAGGTAGAAATGGAAGAAGGTGATCAGTCCTCAATTGAAGAAGAATGGTATTGGAAGGAAAATAGATTATTGAGAATCATTGATGATAGGGAAAGATTGATTGATGAGTTATATGATGAGGTGAAAGCATTAAAATCACAAGCAGATGTAGATGGATCTAATTTTAGATCATTAACAGTTGATTTTTCAAAATGTAAGGAGTCATTAGATACTGCCTTGAGGGAGAATAAAGCTTTGAACTCTGAGATTTTGGTACTGCAAGATAACACTGCAGCATGTCAGAATAAAAGTTCCAAAATCAGTGATGACTGTTCTGATAAGGTTACTGATATTAATGAGAAGTTTTGTAAAGCAAAAGAGGCTTTGGAGGCCAGAATTCAATCACAAGTTGCTCAAATTAAGGGTCTTGTTCGTGATATGTCAAAATTGAGACTCCAGTTGAGAGAGAAGAAGGATAAAGAACAATCTCTTACTCATGAGTTGGTTACTGTGAAAGCAGAATATGAGAATTTTAAACATAAGACCAATGAGACCAAGACTTATGTAGATTCAGAGTCTGATATATTATGTGTTCTCAGAAAAGAAAACTCTGAACTCAGAGATAATATTAAACGACTAAGTGAGAAAAACAGTAAGTTACAACTTAGTAAGTCAGAACTTAGTAAACCTACTCCCTATGTGGAATTAGGAAATTTAAAACAGGAGATCAGGTATGACAATGATAAGGAAAAGGCTCTCACCGGTGAGCTGGAACAATTAAAGATAGACTATGAAAAATTCAAAGTTGAGGCCCAGAAACATGTAGATTCCAAGATGTTTCAGATTGTTGGTCTATTAGATGAGAATGAAGATCTATTACAACAGCTTGAGGAGAAACAAATAGGATTGCCCGAGAAGGTTGCTGATCTTAAGGAAAGCCATTATAACTCTATTGAAGGACTACAACTTGAACTTCAACAAGAAAAGGCAAAGAATATGGAGATTGTCAGTAGACACTCTATGGAAATTGAACAACTGACTAATACTGCTGCTGCAGAACATAAAGTAAAAGATTTAGAGATTAGTAAATTACATCGAAGGGTGGATGTTTTATTAGATATCTTATCACAGGAACATGTATTGCCATCAGATGGCATTGATTTGGGTATGAAATTGGGTTACCATGATATTTCACCACACCCAAACGACTTTGGGCAGAAGCATAGCATTTCAAATGCTAAACTTAGTGGTGATGATACAGATCGCTCTCATAAGAGTAATATTCGACTTCCAGCATTCAATGCTAAGATTCATTTACAACGACGGGATAGTCGATCATTCAGAGGAAAATATAGCTTTCCTCGTCAGGATTCTTATGTCAGGGTTTCCTGTCATAACCGTTCTGATTTTCATGATGGTAGATCTTGGCGTAAGGCCAATGCTGGGTATGTCACTATCGGAAAAAGTCCACCACATGGGAATAATAATGGTAAACAAAACACCCTTACGGGATGTGAACAGATGAAGTTCCATGAGACCAAACTTCATGATGATATTTGTTATTGTTATAGTCATGAGGATCATATTGTTGGTAAAACAGCTGTTGATGGGAAATATACGACATCTCAGGGTGACACTCCTCAGCTACCACATGAGACATCTACTAATGTGGAGGATGTCGTTCATACTGTTTCTATTTATTTTGATAGGAATCGCTATGAACAGCTTTGTCTTCAAAATACAGTCAATGCTGATGGTAGGGAGGCATCGACTTTACCTTCCGGTCGGTCCGTCATGTCATGCTCAGATACGACAGGTCGGATTGACAATCATCGGGCTACACCCGATGGTGATGAGCTGCAACATGTGAAATCTGCTCATTTGGAAGATGTTGATCATCATATTGGTTCCATTTATTTTGATGAGAATCTATATACACAACTTTGTCTTCAAAAGACATTTAATACTGATGTTGTGGAGACATCGACTGAATCTTCCGAGCATCCTGTCATGACATGCTCAGACGTGACTAATAGTATTGGTCATCATCACATGAGTAAACAGCACGCTCATGGTACGACTACTCTTAAGAGTAGGAATGATGTTGGCAAAGGGGATATAAAATTTACTAGAAAGAGTCATGATGCCGGACGAGGGGTAGTTGATAATCATACTCGTCGGGATGATCACAAGGATAACCATGATCGTCCAGCTCTTACGACATGCAAGGAACGAGATATACATAGCAATACCTCTGTGCGCGTGACTCGCACGACACATGATAGATTCAATGATTCTCGGGCTCAGTTCAGACCTGGCCGAGATCATATTTCATTGAATCGCACTGTTTTAGTGCGCAATTTACCTTCGGGTGCGACTTGGTATGCGCTCAGGAGATTTTTCCAGCGTATCGGATATGTTGAATTTGTTCGTATGTTCGAACTTCAACATTCTTCTCACCAACTTGCATTTGTTCGTTTTGCTCGTTATTGCGATGCTCGCAGAGCGGTGAAATTCAAAAATGGTTCTCGTTTTGCACACCATTACTTAGACGTGCAACTCGCACGCAATTCTACACCACGCACTTTATAGTTGCGTTGGATTATCTATTTTCTTCTGTCTTTGGATGTTTTGTTCTTCTCTACATCCATAGTTTAGTGTGCTATTTCGTACATTTGTTCGCACATGATAATTTTCTTTTGGTAATATCGACGTTATTTTTAGAAGATAATAATAATAATAATAATAGCCCCTTCAGTCATAACTGACTATGTGAATGCGCCCCTGAGGTGACAGCCCTCAGCTGCTTATTTTCCTGGTGCTCCTTTCGACGTTTTCTCCTCACCTCTGCATCCTGTGTGAGCCTCTCTTCGCCCAATCTGAGGTGGCGCCGTAAATAGCATCGCCACTTAGTGCGATCGGCAGCTTCATCCTCCCAGGATACTTGCTTCAATTATGTCTGTCATCAGTAATACTCGCATTATTTGTGCTGACTTTACTGATCTATGTATTTTTGTCTTTATTACTGTAGGCAACTATGATTCGTTGCGTAAGTTCATTCACTTTAGGTGTTCGAATAACATGATAATTGCAAGTACTTTTATTAGAATGAATACAAGCGCATGATGTGCCGCCTTTGTGGCGATCGAAAAAATGTCATCACATACATCGATGACATCTGTCTATTTCACAACACATGGGAAGACCACATTACTGGTTTATCTTCTCTTCTTCTTACACATCGACAACATGGTTTGACTGTAAGACCTTCTAAGGTCCAGATAGGTTGTCAGGAGATTACTTTTATTGGTCACCGCATAGGTAACCATAGATTACACCCTGATGACAATACAGTCAAGCGGATACTGGAGATTGCCACTCCATCATCTAAGAAACAAGTAAGAAGTTTACTTGGGCTTGTTAACTATTACCATAAATTTATACCACGCTTCGCACAGATTTCTGCTCCTTTGTCCGGATTGTTGGCCAAAGGTAGTCCAAAAAAAAATATTATGGACACCGCAGTGCGAAGATGCTCTGATTATGATAAAGAATTTATTTAAGAATCCTCCTATCCTGTTATTGCCAGGCATACATTTACCGTTCTTGATTCAAACAGATGAATACAGTTCCGAAATTGCATGATGTTTACTTCAATGCTATGAAGGGATACTCCATCCATGCTTGTTTGTCTCACGCAAGCTTATCCCGGCAGAACAAAAGTACGCAACAGGAGAGCGCGAACTGCTCGGGGTGGTGTGGTGCTTGGAAAAACTATCTAAGTACTTGATAGGGAGAAAGTTCTTTATCTACACAGACCACAGTCCGCTCACGTTTATCACTTCGAGAACTATGAAAAACGCAAGAATTCACAGGTGGTTTCTTTTACTACAAGAATTCGCCTTTTCAACAACTCCGATTTCAGGAACTGATAATAACCTCGCGGACTTGGTATCAAGAAATTTTACGTCACAGGATTGAGATAACTTTCTTGTCTTGATGTTGACAAGAGACATAATTTTATAATTATTATGTCTAATTAGGAATATTAATTTCATTATTTCATTTTGACGTTAGATAACATGCATATATTGTAGTCGGGCACATCTTCGCCACCACTCTCTCACGTGCCACGAGTGTCACGTTTGGGAGCGGGGGGGATGATGTTGAGAACTGTTTCGCGGCTTGCAGACATGTGAATGGTTGCAAACATTGGCATGCCTGCACCACGGAACTCCTCAATTGAATAAGACCAGAAATCGCGCAGATCGATGTATGACGCGTCTAGCCTAGTTACATTCTAGTCTATGTGTGGCCATTGAGCCGAACGGCAGTGTTGGAATGTGTGGTAAAACCACTTAAGGATCGTGTTTGAATATGTGGCATAGCCACTGATTAAATATATATGTGGAACGGCAGATCCACTGGAAAGTGTAAGATAGCGTAAGGATCCGTATCAAATTGATTATAGGACCAGGTAGAGTCCGGATTGGAATTGCGAACAAAGCAGATTACGTTCACCTTGAACTTATATACACGGCAGTTATGGCCGGGCGATGCAAGCCAAAGACGTTGAATAATTATACATAGACAGGATCTATAGATTTACAGATAATGTACTCACTAGTATTGTGAAGGGATAATAATTCTAAGGATCGGATTCGGTAGGAGTTGGTTGCACACTCTATTACGCTATAAACTTAACGGTTAACCCAGACGAGCTAAGTCTGTGAGAGGAACATTGTGTAGAGCTTAGGACTATGATGAAGCCAAGTTAAATGTGTGAAATGTGTTATCCTCATTGTGCTAAAGTATATATTAAATTGTTCAGTCGTCAATGGAACTTGTTGATTGCCTGAATTATTCAAGTTCTCACTCTGTGCTGTGACTGTCATTAATCCTTGCAAGGTCAGTCCAGATTATCACAGGTATTTCTAAGACTAACTATAATCTAACCAACACTGCGGGAGAGTTAGTATACAATAACGACACTGAATATAATAATAATTTAATCACACCATAATGGCTTAAAACTGCACTCGAACTAGAAAACTGGAATTAGAATAGATGAATTACAATATCTGAAATATTGACAAGCAACCCAATAAACTCACGTCCAACGGTGCTGAATCTTTTAATAACATCTAGCAAGAAAAGATACAGCGGGAGACCGTAACAGAGTCATTAATGTAGAAGTCTGAGGGCGAATGAAGAAGAAGAAGGAAGAGGAGGATAAGGAAGAGAAGAAGAAGAAGAGATATTTACAAAACCATTGAGTGTTTGAAAAGTCGGTTCCTATTTTTAAATTGTTATATCCTCACTTCTACGCATTGGCTATAAACAAAACAAATATTGAAAAAATGAGTAATAACTGCCATTTGACAAATAAATTTTAGTTTTTTATTCCGAAAATCTAACAAAGGAAAATAAAATCTAAATTGGTCAATAAATTGAGTTTTCATTTTTTTTTTCCTCGCATGAGGTCGCATATTGTTTTCCTCGCATGAGGTCGCATTGTCCCCTGCCCAAACCCGGCTCTGGTCAAGACCACATGTCCCAACACAAGAAGACCCAATGACAAACTGTGTCACTGTAGTGATCCTCTGTGTTCTCACACAAGGGACCTAATGACACATGAATGTCACTGTACCGGTCCCTGTGTCTAGACACATGATCCTAGCCAAAGGCCAGATATTAGGCCGTGGGGTTTTTACAGCATTATTCATGCTGAGTTTTCAAGAGATATCAGACAATTGCAACCAGCAGTGAAATTAAGTGTTGTACAGTCGGAATCTCACAAGCAATGATATTAATGTGACATTGCATTTTATTGAATAAAATGACCGTTAATTCTATTTATTTTTGACGTCTATTTCATATAATTTAGTTCAATAAGATTGAAGAAATAACAATTTAAAAATAGGAAGTGGTTTTTCTATCACATTGTGGACAAACTTTAAAAATTATATTTTTCATCGCCAGTTTGAGAACCTTGCTGGTTCGAAGCCCTATTCAGTCGCATATTGTAAACGCCTGCAAATCAGCCCATGGGGTGGGGGAGAAAGGGAGAGATGAGAGAGAGGGGGGAGGCTTGGTGGTAAACAAAAAATGGTTTTGTCAGGCCTTCAGAGAAACTAAGAGATATATCAATATAGCGTGTTAAGACTAGCTACCCGTAGAACCAAGAGTGAAATTAGCCATTAGGTTGTCGGATAATCACTCAAAATATGTTGTCACTTCGACATAAACAAATTCAAGTTCGTGGTAACTACGGACAAGAGAAATCTGAATCACGACCCAGGTCGCAACACATGCAGCTAACTAGGTCAAGGTGTTAGGTCAGTGTTTTCTGAGAAAATGTTCGAGGGCGTCTGAACTTGGCAGACGTGTTTCTAACATTCGTGTCAGCTGGTGAAACAATATCGCGGCAAAATATCGAATGTTTGCAGCAGACGTTTAAACATCAAGCAGTAGTGTCTAGAAAGTTACACCACAAGCGGAGTAAAGATAACTCAACAACAATCAGTCAATCAATAAGTCCTCTAGGAGCCTAGGACTTCAACAAACGTATACCAAGTCATCCTATCACGTGACATCAGGATGTCCTTTCTCCATATCTTCTTGATCATTTTCATTGTTATCTCCAGCTCTCTTCTCCGTGGGGTTCTTTTTTTTTTGTTGTTTGGGGGGGGGGGGGGGGGGGGGGGGGGGGGGCTACCTTTGCCTCTCCTCCCCTGGGGATTCCAGAACAATGCCTGCCTTGTAAGGCTATTCTCAAGTTTTCTCAGTGTGTGTCCTATCCATCACCAACGTCTTCTTCTCATCTCTTGTTCCACTGACACTTGTCTGGTTCTTTGTCACTGAGTTCTACATTACTGATCTTTTCATACCATTTCAATCCTTCTATTCTACACAAGCACCCATTTATGACAGTCTGTAGCTTTTTGGTTGTTGTCTTTGTGGTTTTTTTCATGTTTTACAACCATACAATAGGACTGGGTTTCTTCTTCTTCTTCTTCCTCGTTCGCCCTGAAAAGGACGGTGGTTGCGTTGTGTCTGTTTACGCCGTAGCTGTGATATCTGCACCTTTCGGTCGACACATCCGACGTCAGCACGGCATTTTTTAGGGACCGGGTTTGCCTTCCCATTTCGATAATTATCTTCAAATATTACCCCTCAGGAAGCGCTTCCTCTTTATCAAAGGGAAATTTATTCACAAAATCCTGTCACAGAATGCTCCAAAGTATCTTTGGCCGCTTTTAAAATACAATGACAGACGTAGTCAGCGCTTAAATAAATTACAGGTACCCAAGCCCAGGCTTGACCTATTTAAAACTAGTTTGGCTTACTCAGCTGCTCATCTTTGGAACAATCTTCCCAATGACCTGAAAAACACGCACAGTCCTTACTCATACAATCGTATACTATTCAAATACTTTATGTGTGCTGATTATATGCCACCCTAACTGATTGTGTTGTACTTTTATCTAATATACTGTATGGAGGCTCTGATGATCTAGTTTTCATTACAATATACTTATTCTTAATATTATATTCTTAATAACTTATATTCTTAATTTTATGATCAGGTACTGTTAATGTATGCTGTTATACTTCCTTGTAATGTTGCACTGCCCTTAAATTAATACTTTCAGTACGCTGGAGAATGTTGAGTAACAGTAATAAAAGATGAGCAAGAGGATGGAAGAATGCAAGAGGGGACTGTGTCCGATTTTCAACCCTTGGCAAATTAATTGCTTTCGTATATGTCTATCTAACTATCTACCTAGTCTGATTCTGGTCTTGAGTTTGGGACGCAAAGGAAATGGAAAGGAAAATGGAAAGTAACTGTCTACCCACCTCATCTTGATGAACCTAAAAAAAAAAAAAAAAAGATAAAAAAAGAAGTCCCTGAGTCATTCAGTTGAACACCGTATGAACATTTTACAAGTTCTCATAACATACCTCTGAATATGTCTCAAATCACTAATTTACAGTACGAAGAATTCGATTCTTTTTTTTTTTTTTTTTAAATTTATTTATTTTTTATTTATTTATTTATTTTTCAAATTCATTATTACTATTAATTTTTTTTTTTTTAATAATTATTTTATTTTATTTTAAAAACACTTTAATTATGATGATTATTGCAAATGTAATATTACTTTTATAATGATAAATGCCTTAATAATGCTTAAAGTAAATGTGAGGATGAAAGGATATTAGTATACATGATGAGAGAGAGAGGAAGGGCAGAATGTCAGACGGGCCTGCGTGCCCAATTCTTAACCCTTTGAAAATAAAGTTCGTTCGTTCGTTCGTTCGTTCGTTCGATCCGTACTCGCTCAGCCAGACTGCACAGCTGCAGACTGTTTCCAGGACCACCACGTGGAGGTGGAGTACGGTCTTGACCAGCTCTGGTTCGCTGGTCCTGATGCAAGCAGTCAAGCTATGGGTCGCTGACAGCATTCACTATTGCTGCATCTTTGGGTCCCGGACTGGGTTTGACAACACCAACAACACAGGAGCAATATTATTATTATAAGTGAGCAATAAGTCGGTTTTTGGGCGTTTCTGAGGATAAATGGTAGTCTCGTAGCATATATTGCCGTAGGGAAGTGGTTTGTCATAGACTTCAATATACTTGGGCCTGCTTTATGAGGTGAGTGTTGAGGATTGTTACATGTTTGCAAGCATTTGGGTTTGGAACCCGAGGACTTAACTTCTAATGTCGAAGAAACATAGTCCTTAACAGTGGGTAAATCAGTTCTCTTTCTCGCTGTCCTCGCTATTCCAAACTCAAATGCAGTTTGTCATCATCATCACTACTCCCATCATCACCATCATAACCATAATCACCATCATCTTCATTACCATCATCATCACCACTACCATCATCACCATCGTGATCATCACCACCATCATCATCATCCTTACCATCATCATCATCACTATCATCACCACCACCATCATCATCACTATCATCAACATCCTCATCACTTTCATCAACATCATCATCATCACCCCCATCATCATCAATATCATCAACATCATCATCGTCACCCCCACCATCATCAATATCATCATCATCACCCCCACCATCATCACTATCATCAACATTATTATCATAATCACCATCATCATCATCACCCCCACCATCATAACTATCATCATCATCACCACCACCACTATCATCAACATTATTATCATAATCACCATCATCATCATCATTCTCCTTAGCGCTCTGTGCTAAGCACGGGTTGTCACTACACCTGGTCCCCTAGCAGGTAACCAGCATCATGGGTTGTCACTACACCTGGTCCCCTAGCAGGTAACCAGCATCATGGGTTGTCACTACACCTGGTCCCCTAGCAGGTAACCAGCATCATGGGTTGTCACTACACCTGGTCCCCTAGCAGGTAACCAGCATCATGGGTTGTCACTACACCTGGTCCCCTAGCAGGTAACCAGCATCATGGGTTGTCACTACACCTGGTCCCCTAGCAGGTAACCAGCATCACGGGTTGTCACTACACCTGGTCCCCTAGCAGGTAACCAGCATCATGGGTTGTCACTACACCTGGTACCCTAGCAGGTAACCAGCATCAAGCAGTCACGTGCTCTTGTATCTGTGGTTTCTGTGACTATTTGTTGTACACGATGACGCTGTCACCCCCTTGCACAATCTTAATTCGTCACCCTTTACGCCATACATGAGGATGCAGTAGTCCTTCAGATATCCCCGGTAACTGCAAGGGCCATACTTTTTTATAGTAACATTACATACAGCCAGTGGCGTACTAAGGTGGGGGGGGGGGGGGCGGTCCGCCCCGGGTCTCAAATGCTTAAGGGTCGCCTCTGCATGTAGCAATGCATTAAGCATGGTGAGTATGCTAGTTCATAACCTGACTTAGATGTCTCTTACGATTTGCCTGATGGGAATAATGTTTCTATTCTTTCTGTCTTTTGTTTTTCACAGAGACCTTCCTAAGTGCACGGGTTAAAAAGTGATATAGGAGCCATTATTTTCAAATACTTTCAGATACCTCCAAAAGATCCCCTGCGTAAACATCCTTGGTTCTCGTAACAGTGGTTTGAAAGCGTTGAATGTGGACAAACGTGAGGAGTTGCCAGGGGAGATTAACTGCTTGCCCGAGTAGGCCATTTTCTTCAGAAAATCCTTCACAAACAGCAAATATCAATAACTGTTTTGCACTTACGATTCAAGTGCACTAACTTCTCTGTTGTCATGTGCGTGCACTTACATACACTTGACATACATACAAGACGCAATAAGATAAACAAATTTCACATGGAAACAATACGTCTTTTTTGGTTTTTGGGTTGTTTTGAGAAAACTGGTGTTTATCCTGTGCATAGAATACCCGGATAACCTTATGCATTCAGTTAAAATAAAACATCTTTTGACGCAGAATTTTCTTCTTCTTCTTCTTTTTCGTCTTCTTCCTCCCTCCTTTACTAATATAAACACATCATCTTCTTATTGTTCTTTGATCGCTTTCTCTTGCACACAAACACGAACATGCATTCAAACACATTCAGAACCAGTGGTTAATAATGATGTCATACTGCCCCCTGATCTCATGGGCAGTGAGGTCGGATACCTAGTCTTCTCGGATAAGGGTAAAAAAGATAGGAAGTCCCGTGTGCAAGCTGCTCACGTTTTTTTTTTTTTTTTCCGTACGCCCGCTAATACTCGAGGCGAAATCTCAGGTTATTATTAATGTCTAACCTGACATTGATTTTTACGTGAGTATCCTATTTTCTTGTACAGAGACAAGTGTCCCTCGCCATTCAGGCAGATACTCGCCGTTTTCGGAGGTGCCCATTAGAGCTGGGTCGGCTCAGAAGCCGCCAGTCCCTGGTCGACGACACTCCTTCAAATGTGCTCGCCAGGTCTCGAGTTAATCCAGTCCAAATCCCGGTCGAAGAAAAATACTCAAATGCCGTCGCCCGGGTTTAATCCTGAATCACCTGGTCGCCAGAGCGGTGTTGTAACCATTACGCTAGCGCGGCTCCATGTTGCGCACGTTAAAAATCCCTCGACAGTTGGAAATCGTAGAGAGTACGCCATACGGCCGCTGCTGCGGTAAAATTTAAAAATTAGGAAAACCTACCCACCACGAAAATATTTATAAGATGTGTGATTTCTATATACACACATTGGGATTCTTCGTGCCCTATGCTGGGATTCTCTTTTTGTGATCTAGGGGAGGAGATCGGAGTACTTATGGAGTTGTCTGTGTGCAGACAACTTAAAAGCAGACCAAACATTTTGTGTGTGTACTCGCTTTTATCAACTGGATACTTCTTCTTCAAGTACCATGCCTAGTGGCATGGGTGATCATGTCTATCCACAACTTCCTGTCTCCAGTACAATTTATCAATTCTGTTGGTGACGTCTTTCCATGCCACGATGTCAAACTGTCCAGTATTTGCTCTCTTTGTCTTCATCTATATCTTTTTCCTTCAATCTTACCTGTTGTTACGATATATTCCAACTTTCGTCTTGTCATAATAAGCCCCAAAAACATGGACTGCTTCTTTCTAACTTGTGAAATAAGTTTTCTTTGCGCGTTGGCCTCTTTCAGGACATCCTCATGACTCTTTTTGGCTGTCCATGGTATTTTTAACATTCTTCTGTAAAACCACATCTCTATGGTCTCTAGTGCCTTACCTACTTGTTTACTAACTATCCATTACTCACTAGCATACGTCAGGATTGCTTCGATATAACACTGAAGAACTCTCTTTCTTACTTGCGTTGACAAAAAGTTGTTGCATAAAATACTTTTCATTTTAAAGAATGCTGCTTTTGCCTGAGCTATTCTGCTCTTCACTTCTGAGATGCATCTTCCATCCGTTGTCATTAATGTGCCGAGGTATTTGAATCTATTGACCTGTTTTAAAACTGTTCCATTTACTTTGATAATACATTCTGGGAAAGCCATTTTCTTTGAGACGACCATTACTTCCGTCTCAGTTGGATACACATGAACCAAGTGTCAAAGCAAACAGCAGATCGTGTCATGTGAGAAATAAGTTTCTTTTTGTAATTCTTGGCTTCCACAGACAAAATAAACTCAATAACATTTAAAACGGCCAATAAACTGACTTGATAATAGGAAACTCTATACAGAGCGTTACAACAGGAGGCAATCTGATCATCAGAAATGGTTCCCTCGCCGATAAAGTGTTTCGGCCGTTTAATATCCTTTAAACTCTAGTCCATTTGAGTCATAATTCCAAGTGTCAAGCTCCTGTTGTCTTTCCAGCTTGTACTGGGAAATGAACCTACCCCACCTTAGTTGCAGCTTTAAACTTCACTCCTGGTTTTATCCATGCTACCAAGTGGAGGCAGTTTTGAAAGTAACCATTATGTTGTATACAAGTTGCTGAAATCCATAGCCCGCTGCGGTTGCTTAACATCCAACATCCAACATGATGCCCTTTCCGCCGTTTCACCGACCCTCTTAAGTGCCCTCGTTCTTGACTGCCTTTTCACACCCAATAGCTTCTGTAGATCATACACTGAGACAGCCATCAGACCTCTTGCACCTAACTCAACAAATATGACTTTCGCCGTGAACTCGTCTTGTCTCAAGTCCGTGACCAGATTCTTATACATTTCCAGTTTTAACGAGTGTTACTCGTCTAATCTGGATTCTTTTTCTTCGTACACTCTCAGACGTCTACTTGAATGTTTTCAAAGAAAGCAGCAGTCAGTTTGAGGCTATTTGCATATCAGTAGAGCTTGTCGACGAATAGTACTGCTGTCGGCCATATACGTTTTCTCTGTTCCACATATGTTGGGCAACTTTGAAATAGATGTTCAGCAGTCATTTTAGCAGTGCCACAGTTACACTCATCGGTAGTTCATATCTTTAGCATGTTAAATAGATGGTGTCTCAATCTGTTGTGACCTGTGCCGAGTCTGAAGATTACCATTTGTTCTCTTCTGTTGGGCTGGTAGTATCCATCACAAATCTGGATTCAAATGACACTGCCAGCTCAATCATTACAATCTGGTTTACTATATGAAAAAAAAAAGTTGCTGCTTGTAATGAAATTATGTGTGGATCTCACGTTAAGTCGTAAAGTTAATGTGAAAAAGCATTTTGTGTAATAAATTGGAACTTAATTCTCTTCATTTTGACGTTGTTTTTTTTTTCATTTAAATTAGTTATGCAGAAGTGAACAAGTAAAAATGTAAGAAGAGGGAATGACGTGTTACAACACCAAAATACATTTATGTATAACCCTGCCTTAAAACTGCCACGCCTTCTCTACTCTATTTCTCTAAAATAAACAGTTCACCAGAAACAACTACAGGAGATTTTTTTTTCTTGTTTTTTTTTAACACCGAAAACTAAACCGGATTTTTCGTCAGAGGCTAACAGTGTTTTTTTTTAAATTTGTTTTTGGCTTCTATTTTCAATGAAATGTCATGTGATCTGGCAGTGGTGGTGTATGAAGCGTAGAAATTTGGTTTGACGTAAAAAGATATGCATGCTACAAGCACAACTTTACTTTTGTCGTCTCTGAAGACGAACCCGCTGAAAGCAATATTATCATTATCTTCATCATCAACATCTGCATAATCATCTTCATCACCATCATCATCATCACCATCTTTATCATCTTGATCATCACTATCATCATCATCACAATCATCAGGGGGTCGGAGTGGCTAAGAGGTTTGACGTCCGTCTCCAATTCTAGAGGTATCGTGTTCGTTTCCCAGCTGAGGGAATATAATTTATGGAAAAACACTTTTCAGAACCAGCGGTCCTAATTACCTAATACTTCCCCCTGGTCTCCTGGGTAGCGAGATTGGATACCTAGCCTTCTCGGATAAGGGTGAAAGAATAGGAGGTCCCGTGTGCAATTTTCGCACGTTAAAAATCCCATGGCAGTTGCAAATCGTAAAGAGTAGGCCTATCTGGCCGCAGCTCTGGCAAAATTTAAACATTAGAAAGCTACCTAGCACAAAAATATTTACAGAATGTGGTGATTCCTATATACAAACATTGGGATTCTCGCCGGTGCTTCGGAGTTCGCACACTGTGCTGAGATTCTCTTTGTGTGATCTTAGGGAGATGATCGGACACCTGATGGAGCTTTCCGTGTGCAATGAAGATGGTCCTTAAAACCAAACCTAAACCAGGATCACCATCATCAACATCATCCCCATCATCATCATCACCATCATCATCGTCATCCTCATCATCACCATCACCACATCATCATCATATTCATCATCACCATCACCACTATCATCATCATCATCAACAATATCATCACCATCATCACCATTGCTATCAACACCACCATCACCATGATCGCCATCACCATCATCACCACCACCACCATCATCACCATCACCATCATCACTATCATCATCATCACATCACCATCATCACTATTATTACCATCACCATCATCACTATCACCATCATCATCACAACCATTACCATCCTCACAATCATCATCATCATCTTCACCACCACCACCATCATCACATCACCATCATCATTATCATCATCATCACCACCATCATCACTATTATTACCATCACTATCATCACCATCACAACCATCACAACCATCACTATCATCATCATCATCATCACCACCATCATCACCATCACCACCATCGCTATCGTCACCATCATCATCATCATAATTTCATTTTTCGCTCCTTTAGGATCATGAACCACCACTACAACTCCCCTTGAAGAAACCTGTAACAAAACAAGATCTCATCATGTGGTGGTTTCTGTATCAATTTATCTTACAAAATGAGCTTTCCAGCTCCATTCACCATCATCATCCTCCCCATCACCATCATCATCCTCCCCATCACCATCACCATCATCCTCCCCATCACCATCATCATCACCATCACCATCATCCTCCCCATCACCATCATCATCCTCCCCATCACCATCACCATCATTATCCTCCCCATCACCATCATCATCCCCCCCAAAGGAACATAGGCCATCAACAAACTTATATCACGTCTTCCTGCCCCGTGCCATCAGGTCAAGGTCTGTCCATGCCTTCTTTATGTCCTGTGTGTCTGTCAGCAGTTCTTTTCTCCGTGTGTCCCTTGGTCTCCCTCTACCTCTTCTACCACGGGGGATTCCAGAACATAGACTGCCTGGGGATGTTATCAACAGGTTTCCACAGTGTGTGTCCCATCAATCTCCAGTGTCTTCTTCTCATCTCTTGTTCCACTGACACTTGTCTGGTTCTTGTCGTCAGTTCCACATTCGTGAATTTGTCACACAAACGTCACTCCTTCTATTCTACGCAAGCACCCATTTATGAAAGTCTGAAGCTTTTTGGTTGTTGTTTTTGTTGTTATCCATGTTTCAGAGCCATAAAATAGGACTGACTTGATATTTGAATTGAAGATTCTTATTTTCGAGTTTGACTTGATTTATTTTGATTTATTTTACAATGAAATGAAAGCTCCTCTAGCCGTTTGCATTCTTATTTTAATATCATTGTTTTCCCTCCAACAGTGTCTATATTTCTGCAAGTGTATTTGTATGATTACAACCCACAAAAGCCAGATCCAAACCTCAGAAATGAGGTATCTGAGAAAGGTGGTTGAAGTAACAAGAAGAGACACGGTCCGCAACCAGACGATACGTCAAGGTCTAAAAACCCAACCCCTGCAGACCCAAGTAGAACAGTCCCAACTGAGATTGTTTGGCCATGTCTGCAGAATGGGAGAAGATCGGCTACCACGGCAAGCATGGGAAACTAAGAGCCAGGGATCCAGACCTCCAGGACGACCCAAAGTCCGCTGGGAGGACAACATTAGATAATCTTTGAAGGACCGAGGACTAGAATGGAACCAAGCCAGGAGGAAGACAGCCGATAGAATAGTATGGCACTCTCTCTTAAAACCTCTACACCTCACGGTAGAAAAGGATCGACTAAGTAAGTAAGTATTTGTATGATTCTACATCTTGCGGTGGAGTTTCGTTAAATGCAATATTGTTATCGTTGCCTGCATTTATTCTCATCATCTTTGTTTTCTCCCTGTGTATTTTCAGACCCACGTGCTGTAACCTCTCATCAAGTATTTTCATTGTGTCTTCCATCTGATGGCAGGTAACATGCTCAGAATGCAGTGATGTCGATTCTCATAAACAGTAACAATAACAATGTTTACAATTAAAATTGACTCTGCAATAGATGAATAGTTTGGCATCAAACGTAAGGCTAGCAGAGATGGGCGTATGAGAGGATGCATCCGCTGTGTATATAACCAGCGAGCTACATGAACAGTTAGCATTCACACGCTTCGACATATACTGAGGAAGACTGAGCACCTGTGGGTTTGCCCAGAGGTCAACGATGTCGATTTTGCTCAACAATAACTATTATAATACTGTCATCATATCCATTTCACTCATAAAAATATAAAAAGTGTCATAACAACAGCTATAAACACACTTCTTTCTGTTCCTGTTGTATTTATTATCTTCCTGTCAAGAACTTCCTAAGAATTATTCAGGAAGCAATGTCGTTTCCTCGAACTGTCGTATCTACAACTAAGCACCTTGAGGGACATGCAAAAAAAAAGCTTACATCTTTGCACATGAAAAGGGTATTCCAGAACCATTATTACAAGAAGAAGGTAAGGCCCTTATTACCTGCCACTGTTTTGAATGAGCGAACAATTCAAGATCTAGATTGCCGTGTGGGGGAAACAGGATATGACCGTTAGATTCAATCGTGGAAACAAAACAATAACTCTTAACATTGCACTTTTAAGTTTGCACATTTGAAAAACAAAATAAGTTTAATTTATGTCCTCCCTTGTAAACGTCTTGTTGTTGTTGTTTAACTACGGCTGCTGAGCTTCTCGCTATTTTTAAGCTAATAACAAATTGAAGACTCCTTGGTATTATCCACAATGTAGATCAGTGTTTCTCAAGCGGTGTGCCGCGGCACACTAGTGTGCCGCCGCGCTATCAAAGTGTGCCGCAGAAACTTTGTAAATTTACTACATGAAGTATATTTTTAGTAATCATGTAATATAAAACTGATCTTTACAGCTTGTCACGGGATTGCCTCCCCTTGCTGTGCAATGGTGGTCCACTAATGGTCACAACGCAAGCGTATCTAAAAGTAGGTCGTCCAAGATATCTATCTTCGCGCAAGATTATTCTTGGCAAAGATATAGATAGAAGATGAATGTCGTTTTTACCTTACGGGAGCCTTCACAAGAAATTCCCAGAAGTCAAGAACAAACGTTGCTTAAGGGCTGAGCAAATTTGTTCACTTATTATCTGGTCCGTCGCTAAATGTCTCACAGATTATAACCTGCAATGAATGCATGTTTTAGGAAGGGAGGTGTGTAGCGAAATCTGTGAAACAATCGCTAAATTCAGTAAGATTTTACTTCTATGATAATAAATAAACCCGCCCGTGTGTGTTTGACTGTCGTTGTCCTCAACGCCAGTAGAGCGCTGAATTGTAGGCAGTAGTAATGCTTAGACAATGATCCCGCTGTCAAATTTTATACGCTTTCCTAGTTTCGTCCTTGAGACTAACAATTAACTTGTGCCAGAACTGCGATACCAAACTGCCGTTCTGAATTAACGTACGATTTTAACTTTAACGCCAATAGTAGTAATTCGGACATTTCCCAGAAGTGTAGAAAGAAACTGCAGTAAGAATTAACGCAAAATATTACCACCGCCTTGCAAAACCCTTCTTCGCTCGACCCGCCGTTCTCTGTATATATCCACGCTGTTAGACGCGACACAGCCCAAAACACACACACAGTCGTATTCGGGCTAAAAATTAACTATAAGGTAACATGCGGCCAACGCGTTGTCGAATTTTGTGACGTACTACAAAAGCGCTGTTTCGTTCTGAATGAGAACGACAGTTAAGAAAAAAGAAAAAAATTACGATTTAACGTGGAGATTTTTGAAAATACAGTACGGATAGGGGCAGAAAAGGAGTATAAGACTAGTGTCACGAGTTCGTGTTTACAGATTTGAATTGGCAAGATAGAAAAATATGTTATTTGAGGAAATGAAGAATAGAAACGATACTAGTGAATATAATAAATAAAAGAATAAAAAAATAGAACCACTGTGTGACAGACAGCAACAGGATCAATTGTCAGAATTATAAACTTTTAGGATATAACTGAGATATTGACGAAGACAGATGGACGAACAGACTTGAATCTTTCTCAGTTTGCCCTGTAGTGGGGATAGAGGGGAAGTTAGTCCTAGATTTGAAATTTGAGTTCAGTTTGAATAAAAAGACGCTAGAAGCCAAACAGTCCCTGATTGGCTGGAGACTAATATACTAACGGAGGGATAAAACTAATTTGTAGTAGTGTTCGAGGCCACTTGTAAAAGAAACTTTCTACACTAAAGTTATTCTACAAGCAAGATAATAGTACTATCTTGACTTTGCTGATCTGCACCAGCAAGCGATCTGGATTTGACCATATTTATCGCAAATCAAACTTATTAGTGCCCAATGGGCTGATCACCCGTTGGCTTGTCACACCGATTACGGAAACAGCGGCAGATGGATCTATTTGTTGTTGCCCTAAAGACGCCGCTAGGCGTGATGGGAAACTACAGCAGAGAAAATCAATCTGCTGTTGCCCTTAAGACGCCACAAGGCGTGATGGCCTCTGACTGCTTGGTCGGTCTTTGGCTAAGGACGGAAGAAGAAGAAGAAGAAGAAACTTATTAGTGTTAATATTTCTCTGATGCGGTAAGAAAGAAAACATTTATATCATTATTATTATTATGTATGTATTATTAAATATGTATGGAAATTATGTGGGTACAGTAGAAGTATCTAGAGGGAAGTCAATATCAAACTTTGTGTTGTTACACAGAGTTGTTAGGAAATATATTAACATGTTGTAGAAAAGCCAGACAGGCTTTCTGACATTTTGGGAGAAAGAAAAATTAAATATTAATGGGGAAATTGTTGTACAGTATTATGACATAAGACCAGGCAAACCACTGGCCGTCTTCTTCAGCAAATCACCGTGATTGTACATGACTTGATATTATTAACTTAAAATGTTTCCTTTGTCAAGGAAAGTGTCAAACTGTAGTTTGAAGTTTATTTGACCATGAATGGGGTATACAACCAATTAAGAACGTTAACTAATTGTTTAGTTACCATGCTGAGTCTTAATATGATTTAAAATGTTTAGTATTTAGGGAAAGAGAGAGTATATGAGAGGTTGAGTAGGACGCATTTATATCGTTCCAGGGTTTCATCTATGAATCAAAGTGAGCCCAGGTCAACCTATACCTGTCTATAGAATTGAGGCAGTATCGACTGTGTGCCTCCGTGTTATATTGCAAGAGCAGAATCCTTACTTGGCAATGGAGGCTGGTGATCTAACCAAAATTCATCCTGCATACCAGGCACCACTCAGGTTAAGAAATTGTCTCCGGGCACTTGATATACCAAACTCAACTACTCTCAGTTCCCAATTGTGTATTAAATCATTCAGGTTGTGATGAAGACCAACGTTCTTGTAATCAATACCCATTCATAGGAGCAAGAATAAATTGACACTGTTCCAGAGTGACACATTTAATTACAGTTGTGAATAATAATATACTCAGTTATAAATTGAATTAATTTAATGTAAATACTTTGAATTATTATTTTGAGTTCAATATTCCGGTATACACAAAATTGTGATACTGGAACAACAAATTGTAAAAAAGATTTCACATTTTAGACTTAACTCTGGGTGTTGTTAATTACTTTTCATAGAGTTCTTAAGAGTATTTGTTGTCATTTTATTATACCACAATTTCAATACCCTAGACATTATACGTAGCTGTCAGACATACTAGTCAAAAATAAGTCTGAGTGAGATCTTAGGGTGGTAGCAGAAAGGTCCTCAGAGAACACACCCTTATTATCTATTAGACTCCAAGGCCTTCACAGCTTGACCTCACTCAGTTACACTATAACAATAACACCAACATTCATAACATCTAAACCCACCACACGAATGCAGAAAAAAAAAATCATTGATTCAAGAGACCTTGATTCTAACATTAAGACTGTTATATTTTTCTACCTCTATTTACTGACACCTTTTTCATATAAACTCTGTTTATTCTCTTCCCCCCCATCTCAACCACACTTCGTCCCCTGTAATTCACTTTACTGCGTAAGAAGGCTGAAACATGCTATTTGTTGTGTATACTTGAAATCGGAATCAGCCAGGCGTCGCAGTATACAAACTATACAGAACTTCTTAACTAGGTACAGAAAGGTGTGGACTGCTAATAAGAAATGGCGTAACTCAATACATAAAGCAATTCTCTTCATACCCTTTTCGTGTCATGAACCCGTAACACATGTCGTGGCAGTAAAATAGTCAAGAGTTAAGAGGGAGAGACAGTGGTATCAAAATACGGTTTTTAAACAAAGAAGCAAGAAGGGGTTCATTGCATTGGGAAACACATGATTATCTCAAGTAGTCAAGTCCAGTGCAACATTAAAAATCTTCAACTCAAATGTCAAGTCAGTCCTATTGTATCGGATGGCACGGGCCAAATGGCTTACGTTTATTGAAGGCAGATGCTCCTAGGGGGGTTGATAGATAGTAAATTAATTAATGAACCCTCACGCCGGGTTTTGAAAAACCTATGCACTCTAGAAGTCTTAGTACCCTACACGGTAAAGAGTATCGTGGTACAATGGTGGCAGTGCTTGATTCGAGAGGCTAGAATGCCGCGTTCAAATCCTGGTAGCGTCACGCTTCAGTCTACCCAGCTGTAAATGACTGCATGAATCTGTTCTTGGGTTAGGAAAGGCAAAGGCTTCATAAAGTTGGATGTATTATATTGAAGTCTCTACCACTTTACTTTCCTACGGTAGTAGTTGGTGTGGGAGTACTTTTATATTTACCTATGACACACTTAATTAACATTTTTTAAATTTTCATCGTAATGTTAACTCATGTAACAAATACTCACAAAATAGAAGCTTTAAGTGTCCACACATTGTAACAAATATTAAGACATATTGGGAATATGGTGTTAGGCCCATATTTTCTTGACCATATGCACACTAGGGGTGTTGTGGTCAGCAGGACGCCAATAAAAATAAGTACTTATTGAATAATAATATATGGGAGAATACTTCCAATAACCTGAGATTAGGCCAATCATTTAAAGCAGATAACAATTTCCGCACAACCAAAGTAAAACAATTAATTAATTAATTAATTAAGCGAACAACGACCTAATAATTAACATCTCCAACATACAATTTCAGTCGCTTGATTTTCTCCTTAATTTATTTCTGCAGGGCACCCCTAGGCATTATTTTTATACCGTGGACTCTCCTGTGTACGTCACTGATAACTTTAATTCTTTGAAACAATTCTCTCAGCCCATAGAGTACCATGTACTCTAGTTGACGACCATGAAGCAGCCATTCACTGCAGTTTGCCAAGCAAGAAAAAAAACTCAATAACTTCCACCTACAGTGTCAATGCTAAAGCCATGGTAATTCGAGGAAGAACAAAGTGACCAATGTCAAGGCGCACTCACGCGCTGGCCTTCAAAGCATGTATGCCTTGCTTAGACAGCGCAAATTACGTTGGCTTGGCCATGTCAGCCGCATGGAAGACGGTGTGCATCACCAAAAGATATTCTTTATGGACAACGGGCAGATACAAAAAGAGAGCCGGGCGACCACAGCTAAGGTTGAAATATGTGTGCAAGAGAGAACGAACGAACGAACGAACTTTATTTTCGAAGGGTTGAGAATTGGGCGCGTAGGCCCGTCTAACATTCTGCCCTTTCACTCTCATTAATCTTGCATACTATATCCTTTTATTCCCACATATTACTTTAAGCATTAATTTAAAGGCATGCAACATTATAAAGTTAACATAACAGCATTCATTTACAGTTTACAATCATAATTAAAAAATGAGTAGGTTTTTTTTTTAAAAATAAACAAGATAGTGACTGAAGAAAATTAATAATAATAAAACTAAAATAATATAAACAAAACAATAAATAAATAAGTTACGTATACCGACACTCACTTATGCGGTCAAAACGTCTAATCTGTAGTATTTTTGAATGTGTCATCAATCCTCAATACAAAAATTACAAAAACACATTCTCGTTTACATCCATACATTCTTGGCGGAAATTGAAATAATAATAATAACACTTTCTTGCGCACTTCTGTAGCAGAAAAAGTCTTTCAGCAGTTTTAAAGAAAAAAAAAAATTATATCTGCATGTACATCACCCATTTAAGCAAACGGAGGGAGAGAGAGGAAAGCGCTATACTCAAGTCCAGTACTTTTGAAGGTCAAAGCTGCCGGATTGCACCAAATTGAGATGTTCCCTATGGCGTCAAGTCAGATTGGGAATACAGGCTCCAACAACAAGCAGAAGAGACAAGGACCGTCGGACGGAACACCAAACAAAACGCAGCACTACCACTTGGAGGATGCATCATCCCTAAAGTCAGTATTGATTTAATGAGGCTACTATATTGCCAAGTCCCTCTTGTATAACTTTATTATCATGTTTATGCTACAAACTTCGTATCTTATCTGGTCAGTATTACGGTAACTTAATTTTGCTTCAATTATTTTTCAGTTATTTTTTCTTCAAAATCTCAATCCACGCAACTAGGGATTGAATACGGTTACCAAAGAAAGGAAACTGTTATAAGTGAATGAAGACTTTATATCACAAATGAAAGAACGAAAATCTTCATGTATACAACATCATCATCATCGTCGTCATCACCATCATCAACACACTTCAGTACTCCAACGCCTTCAGCACATTAGTGCTACGGCCTTCTGTCATAGGCCATCCGGTCAAGTTCTTTCCATGCATTCTTAATCCCTTTTATTTCTTTCTCCAATTTTCTTATCCATTTTGTTTTCATCTGTCTCCCCTTTATCCCCTTAACCTGGGTATTCCAGAACAAGGACTGCCTTGTAATGCGATCAACAGATTTTCTTAATGCGTGTCCTATCTATCGCCAACGTCTTCTTAAAATCTCTTGTTCCATTGGCACTTGTCCGGTTATTGTCATTAGTTCCTGGTGACTGGTCCGTCTAATCGCGAGTAATTTTATCGCCTGGCTTGGCCCGAGCTTGTGCTGTACTGAGAGGACTTCCAGTACAGCACAAGCACAAAATTAAGATTATATCAGAGCTGTGTGCTTTCTGTGCTTCTCTATGGTGCGGAATGCTGGAGAGTTACAGAGAAGGAAATGTCGAAATTGTCCTCTTTTCACACAACATGCCTAAGAAAAATCCTCCGAATCTTTTGGCCGAATACCATCAGCAACCAAGATCTGCTTACTCGGAGCAAGCAAGAGGACATGCACACCATCAAAGCTGGCAGACGCTGGAGCTAGGTTGGGCATGTCCTCAGAAGAGACCCCGATGCCATCACAAGAACAGCTATGCTATGGACCCCTGAAGGAAAACGAAAGAGAGGCCGACCAAAAACAACTTGGCGTAGGACTGTGGAGGCTGAGATGCAAAGAATGAACCAGAGTTGGGGCACTGTACGAAGGATGGCCGCCGACCGAGAAAAGTGGAATCAATTTGTTGCTACCCTACAAGACGCCACTAGGCGTGATGGCCACTGACTGCTTTGACGATCGGCAGCTAAGGATCAAAGAAGAAGAAAGAAGAAGACGGCCCGGCCCGATTCTTTATGTTTTTCCTCAGAGACCCATGGAACCTACAAAGGGAATGTATGATAGTAATGATTATTAAATGTGTAGTTTTTTTTTTAAATCTAGCAGCTGCTTCGACATTAGAATAATATCCTACATTAAATGTTTATATTGTTAATAAACAGTTGTGTAAAAGTAGGTATACTGTTTCTTTACACTTTTCTTTTCGTTATTACTTCGTAATTATCTTTGCCATCTTTTAGAAGATGGAAAAGCAGCTGGTCCAGATGGCATTCGAACAGTGGTCATCAAAGCAGATATTGACACCTGTCACGGAGTGTTCGAAGGTTTCGTCTAGATTGTTTTAAAATTCATTACTTTTCTATTCCTTCACATTTTGTCTGTTTTCTCTACGAAATATGTGCACATGCGGTCTGTTCTTTAGCTGTTTTACAAGTCTTCACTAATAGTTCTGCCATGCGATCCTAAAGCTATCTTCTCATACAAAGGCACTAAAATTTATTTCTTTAGGGACGTCATTACGATTTATTCGCTTGGTCGAAACAACAGTGGTTCCCAGAGGATTATATTTCCGTGTCCAGTGGTCAACTGAAGACCGCCACGATAAATCTTTTTACGTGTCTAAGCAAGACACGGGAAATAATTAACTCTGGACGTGGGAACGAAAATGTTTTAACTTCATACGAACAAATGCTGAGTTTTAAAATCACTTGCTGATAGCCGTTGGAAGAGAACGCACGCTTATAGAAGAGAAGCCTCAAGCTACATCATATCTACATTATATGTGCTTTGAGAGTAACGCTACTCAAATTTTATTTCTTAAGCTGCGGATAAAAGTCCTGAGTGCGCAGTTGCAGAATCCTAGTCAGTTTCTGGATTTTGATTGCTGTAAATTGTTGCGAGTAAACCGCCTAGTTGCTCTATGCTGCAGAGAGAACTAGTGCTTACGTCTCAAACCCTCTAGCGGTGATCACAAGTCAGCAGCCCTGAGCAGTCTACAGCATATAAGTATTCAGCACCTCGTCAGCACCTGAACATCATAACTCCACTTTACACCCAGGTTAACAAAAAGCCTAGTCATCTCTTGGACTGTAGCCTCCACTGAAGCAAATTATCCAGTTGGTAATTCCTACCTACTGGGACGCCCAGGAGAAGTCCAAGCAGATAAGTCTACTTAAAACCCAGGCCAAAGTCAGAATTCACTTTTTCCAAGAAATAGCCAAAGGAATAAACTTTCGTCAGTGAGGAAAATAGCATCTTATTCTTATCTGAACCAAAGACACTGACAGTTTTCTGAATCCTTGAATAAGTAATATCATAACTGTCTTTTTTAAATTTCCTAGTATTTCTTTTCAAAGTACATGACACGATTGATTTTATTTTCCACTGTAATTAAAGTAATTATGTACATTCTGTAACTCGCCATCATTCTGAATTTGACTTAGTAGATTGTATGTTCTGTTCAGAAAAACATACTCAACCCTCCTTGTATTACTTGTTACTACTAGTTCATCTTCTTTAAAAAGATTAGAGTAAGAAAGAGTTAGTCGTCGCCAGAAAAATACAAGAGTTGGTAGTCTAAAAGGTGAGAGAATCACTGACACCAACCTGTGCCCTTCTGTTAACTCTTTCCCTCAACACTAGCTCACCTCTGTAAAAACTAGTGTCTAAAGGTCGATGTGCTTTCTACACATCTTCCTTACTTATATCATCTAAATAATCTATGCGACAACACCTCTACAGAGATATTATACAAACTACTTGGCAAAGTCTGGGAGAGAGAAGGAATACTAGCAGAATGTAAAGAAGATTATCTGACCAAGTTGTCTAAGGAAGGAAATTTACAAGACGGCACAAATTACAGAGGAATAATGTTACTATCAGTGCCAGGAAAAATGTTACATAGGACCATCCTTGAGAGATTAGAAGAGTCCACATATAGACAACTGTGAGACGCACACGCAAGCTTTCGACAAAACAGATCCTGTACAGACAAGATAGCCACATTGAGAACAATAGCAGGAGCAAAGTCTGAAATAGAATTCACCGCTGTGCATTGGATTTATGTACTATGAAATGGCATTTGACAATGTAGACAGAGTACCACTTTGGAAATTGATGAGGCGCAATGGAGTCACCCTAAAGATCAGTAACTTAATAAAGAAAACTTATGAAAACATGACATGCAGAGTTCTTCATGAAGGACAACTTGCAGAGCTGTTTTGGATAAGAACTAGAGTCAGACACGGTTGCCTCTTGTCTTAATTTCGTTTCTTACAAGCGAACGATCGGGTTATGAAAACATCGACGTCACACAACAGAAATGGAATCCAGTGCAATCTGACTAAACAGCTTGATGATCTGAATTTTGCCGATGATTTAGCTCTTCTGTCCCATAACCGTAATCAGATGCAAGACAAAATGAAAATACTCGATAATAACTCACAGCAAGCGGGTCCTAAAATACACGGGGAAAAGACAAAGATAATGAGAATAAATACAAGAAATGATAACAGGGTTGAACTTGAAGAAACACCACTACAAGATGTAGAATACTACACATGTTTTGGCAGCACTATGGACAATGCTGGAGGGACAGACAATGATATCAAAATAAGAATACAAAAAGCAAGAGGAGCTTTCATTGCATTGGGAAATATATGGAGAAAAAGAGAAATTAAGTCCAACACAAAGACAAGAATCTTCAACTCAAATGTCAAGCCAGTTCTATTGTATGGCTCATAAACATTGAGAACATAAAAAAACCACAACCAAAAAGCTACAGACTTTCATAAATCGGAGCCTGCGTAGAATAGAATGAATGAAGAGGTATGACAAGATCACTAATGTGGAACTAATGACAAGATCACTAATGTGGAACTAATGACAAGATCACTAATGTAGAACTAATGACAAGATCACTAATGTGGAACTAATGACAAGATCACCAATGTGGAACTAATGACAAGAACCAGACAAGTGCCAGTGGAACAAGAGATGAGAAGAGGCTCTGGAGATGGATATGACCCACATTGAGGAAACCTGTTGATAGCGTTACAAGGCAGTCCTTGTTCTGGAATTCTAATGGTAAGTGAGGCAGAGGTAGACCAAAAATACTTGTACATGGAGAAAAGAACAGGAGGCAGAAGTAAAAATCACGAGGAAGACGTGGATAGAACTGGAGCTGATGGCACGTGACAGGAAGACTTGGCATGTGTTTGTTGAAAGCCTATGCTCCCTGGGGAGCTAAAGTGTATTGATTGATTGATTGGTTAAGTAATTAATGCTTACAATACAGAATAAGTACATATATAACAAACTGTATGCAATACATGTTAATAACGTGTAAACATGCTAAAAAATTATAATTTGTTTAAATGATAATAAATAAATATAAGAAAATAACTATTAAAGTGAAAACATACTATTGCATTTTAAATTTTAAGAATGCAAGAAAATAACAATTTTGAAAATTATACTTTTCAGATACTGGCTGGTGAATACAATGGAAGAGCGTCGTCCATCACTGAGGGAAAAGGGCACACAACTTGCTGTTTCATCGCTTTAAGATACGAGTAATATTTCTTTTCAATATGATATTCTTATCGTTAGAGGGGCTTTGGGAGCCGCGCTGGTGTAATGGCTTCGGCGTTGTACTGGCGACCAGGTGTTCATGGTTCAAACCCGGGCGTCAGCGTTTGAAGAAATGTTTACGGCCGGAAATTTGACTGAATAACCTGAACGGCTCCTGTGATAAACCCTCTGTGGATGGGAAGGAGCGAAGCTCCTGACCGGGTTGGAAGGAAAAGTCCTCAGGTTCCCCAGCCTCGCAATGACTAGTCATTGGGCCGAAGGGCTGAAAGCCCAAGTGCCACTGGTTAAGGAAAAAAAAAAAAAAAAAATCGTTAGAGGGGCAGGTTTGAAACCAGTGTCACCATACTAAAGTCTATCCAGACTGTAAAAAATGGAGTACCTGATTCTACTCTTGAATTAGGGAAGGCAAAGGCAGCTAGGGGTGGACGGGTCAAGCAACATCATAAATCTGAGACCTATTATAGATTAAGTCTCGAACACTTAACTTCCCCACGGTATTATATGCTAAAGTAGGTCACGGCCCACTTAAGAGCGCCTAGATATAATACTTTGTAATGAGGTTGTGGTCTACCAATTACAATTTTTGATTGTAGCTACTTTTAAAATTTGTGTCAACTACAAATAATAAAATTATTCCACATGGGTAGGGAATTAAGAAAGCATTTAAGGCGAACCAAAGTATTTATTAACTGAAGACACGAAAAGATGTGCACGAGTAAGGAAACAATATTACATTAATATAATAAATTTAAACAAAAACAGAATATTTTAGTACTAGTGTTACAAAACATGTAATAACACAAACTTAATTCAATGATGATTTGTAATGATAAGCCCTCACATTCCGGTGCGAAAAATGTTACACTTTTAAAAACAAAAGATTTTAAAGAATTAGATAAAAATTAAAAACTTGTATATGCAAGTCTGTCCACCCAAAATCTTTTAGCGATCCATCTGTGGATCGCGATCGACGTGTTGCCCACCCCTGTACTAAGAAATCACGTGTATTTTTTATTGCTGTGAGACTTAATAAATTTAAGACATTTACAAGACAACGCCCAGGCACAGCTGGACCAATTGTGGAAGAGGTCAGTTCGTGGTTTAAGAAGATCCAGAAACATGACCTCCATGTAGAGTAGAGAACATATGTCGCATTTTATTTTCAACCCCTTAACAATGAAGAGCTTCTAAAGTCGAATTAATCAATCATCAATCAATACCCCTTAGTTCCCAAAGGAGCATAGGCCTTCAACAAACACATACCTAGTCTTCATGCCCTGTGCCATCCGCTCAAGTTCTTTCCACGTCTACCTCATTATTTTTATTTCTGTTTCCAGTTATCTTCTCCATGTGTATGTGTTTTTTTTTTCTACCTCTACCTCTCTTTCCGTGAGAATTCCAGAACTATGACTGCCTTGTAATGCTATCAACAGAATTTTCTTAGTGTGTGTCCTATCTATCGCCAGCGTCTTCTTATCATCTCTTGTTCCAGTGGCACTTGTCTGGTTCTTTCATCAGTTACCATAAAAAACGTCAACAGTCGAATGCTAAATTGTATTCTTTGCTCGTGGTTTTATCGCTGAATGCTAATTTTAGAATATGACTTGTTTTATAAACCTGAAAGGCAATCATCGAATTATGAAATGATTCACACATGAACCAATGTATTACTTTCCACTACGTGTACGCGACAATGAGAGGGTGGACAGACGAGCCTCGTGAGCATCCATACTGGGTACATTGGATTTGGGAGAGTTATTAAAGACAATTAATGATCGCGTGTTAGAGACCGACACTACAATCAATGAAACAACATGACTCAGGCTGGGTTTTTTTTAAAGTAAAATTTTGCTTCGTTTTGGCGAGGCTCGTCCCGTTCAACCACGTCGGTTATATTAGGGCGCATGTCCTAATATATAACGACCTTTAGGTCTCATAATTATCATCAAGCGTAAAACTAGCAGAGGTGGATGTATGAGAAGATGGTCAGGGGTGTATACAACCAGCTCTCTTCCATAACAATCAGCATTCATAACCTTCAACATTTGCTGAAAGAGATTGAGCACCTGTGGGTTTGCCCGGAGTGCAGTGATTTCGATTCTGAACAACAATAACAATAACACATATTATAAACTTTTATATACGGGGTTATATCATGATTCAAATATGGGACTGTGGACCTAAAAGGGTTCAAGACTTTTCCTAGAAATAAAGGTATCCTGTTATGTAAGATTAACAGAAGGAGTCTCCCCACATTAATTTAGGAGAAACAGGAGACGGATGTTGTGCAGGTTGAAGCAACTAGGAAGTTTACATGTCAGTTCCGCTTTCATGCAGGTGACACACGCTGTGGCCTTCCATGGTGTTGAAGTGGCGCCGACAACTTCCTCTCAGCACATAGAACAAGAAAAGGAGAAGTTAAATATGAAGAGGGCGCACAATCTTAACGCTACTTGGGGGCGCTATGCTCTAAAACCGGCTCATATACTTTTCATGACGTTGTAAATATCCTGAACATGGTTGCGTCCATTGCTTGCTTAAACTTACACTCAGAGCGTCCTAATGGCTAAGCGGTTAGAGAGGTTTCCTTTCGCGACACGGTCACCGAAATTGGTTGTATCACCCTCCAGTCTTCTTTCTTCTTTGGTACTTGGTCGCTGACTGACATAGCAATCAGTGACCACCACACATGGTGGCGTCTTGTTGGGTAGCAAATAAACTGTCTCCACTTAGCTCAGTCGGCAGCCATCCTTCGTGAGGTACCCCAGCTCTGGTTAAATCTTTGTATCTCTGCTTTCACAGTTCTCCGCCAGGTAGCTTTAAGCACCTGACTCTGCTCTTGAGTTAGGGGAAGGTAAAGGCCGCGAGGATGGAATCTGGTCACCTCAGCTCATAAAAAAGCTGGTGAATCTCTAACACTTCATTACCCTAAGACAGTCTCTGTTATGGAGCTTCTTGACCTTTTTAACCGTCAATCATGAGCTTTAGGGGTAGGGGGAAACATTTTTACCACTAGTGCGGGAGCATCCACCGATTGCTGTCGCTAGGCTCACGATTGGTGGTAACAGACGTCAATCTGAGGTTTTGACGGCGACAATTTATTTGTGGGCGGGGAAAAATATAAAGTAAAATTCCACCCATCTACCGGTGAAGAGAAAAGAATTTTTACCCATTATAATTTAATACTTTGAAAAAAAAATATTACGTTTTATCTAACATGTTTAAAATAATTTACGTAAACTAATACATTTAAAATAATTTACGTTAGCTAATACTTTTATAGATCTGATATGTCTTTCTATTAAAACTAAAACTTCGGCACATACACACAATAAAATGAAATACTAATCGATGGCACTCAACAACTCCACACCGACGTTCCGTTAGGAACAAAAAAAAGTTGATGATAATCGATGAACATTGGCATTTGCAATTCTGTTAAGTTGACATTTTGTGGAATAATTTAGTTTGGTTTTAAGGAACATCTTCATTGGACACGGACAACTCCATCAATGCTCCGATCTCCTCCCTTAGATCACACAAGGAAGATCTCAGCACGACACACGAGCTCCGTAGCACCGGCGAGGATCCCAATCTGTGTATACAGGATTCACACGTTCTATAAATACTTTTTGTGAAGGGTAGGCTTCCTAATTCTTTTTTTAATTTTGCAATGGCAGCGGCCGTATGGCTTATTCTCTACGACCTCCAACTGCCGAGGGATTTTTAACGTACGTAACTTGCGCATATGGCCTCCTATTTTTCGCCCTTATCCGAGAAGACTAGGCCTCCAATGTCACTACCCAGGAGATCAGGGGGGAATATAACATCATTAGAAACAGCTGGTTCTGAAAAAAAATGTCCATCAATTATATTCCCTATGCTGTTAGCGAACCCGGTACCTTTGGAATAAGAGGCGGAAGCCATATCTCCAGCCACTCCGACGCCCATTTTTGGTATAACCTTTAACATGTGTGTGTTTTTTTTCCCCATGCATACAGATTCCTCTACACCGACCAAAAAGTATGTTAAATTATGAAGTGTTAAAAATAGTAATTTCAGTACTTACTTACATTACTTCTTTCTTCCACTGCGGCAGTGAAGCGTAGTGTAGAGTTGCAGTTTCTGTTCCCAAGCCGAATGTGTCGCCTCGGCCGCTGTCAGCCCGTGTTGTTGTAGGATACCTGTGGTGTTGTCTATCCATCTGCCTGTTGGTGATATTTTACTGCTTTGTAATGTTTTATTGCCCTTAAATTAATACTTTAAGTACGCTGGAGAATGTTTGAGCAACAGTAACAAAAGATGAGCAAGAGGAAGGAAGAATGCAAGAGGGAACTGTGTGCCCGATTTTCAACCCTTGGAAAATTAATTTCTTTCGTACATATCTGTCTAACTATCTACCTAGTCTGTCTAACTATCTACCTAGTCTGTCTAACTATCTACCTAGTCTGTCTAACTATCTACCTAGTCTGTCTATCTACCTAGTCTGTCTAACTATCTACCTAGTCTGTCTAACTATCTACCTAGTCTGTCTAACTATCTACCTAGTCTTTCTAACTATCTACCTAGTCTGATTCTGCTCTTTAGTGAAGGAAGGCAAAGACAGAAGGAGAGGAACTGGTTAACCCACCTCATGTTGATGGACCTAGTATTGTGAAGGCTTAAACAATTCACTCCCTACGGCAGTATCTGCTATGAGACACAAAGCTGCTCACGTCTGGTCAAATCTCTCGCATACACGGAAAAACATAACGAGTCCCTAGTCATTCAGTAGCAGACTGTTCCAATGTTTCACGAGTCCCTAGTCATTCAGTAGCAGACTGCTCGAATGTTTCACGAGTTCTTATAACACACCATCTGATTATGCCTCAAATCACTGTCTAATTTACTGTATGAGGAACTCGATTTTTGTCAATCTTATTGTTTGTTTGATATGGTTTTTTTTTCCTCATTTAATTTTTTATTTTATTGGTTAAAAAAAAAAATTATTTTAAAAACATATTTTGATTATGATGATCATTGCAAATGCATGATGTTATACTACTTTTTAATGATAAATGCCTAAATAATGCTTGCAGTAAATGGGGGGATGAAAGGATACAGCATGCATGATGAGAGAGAGAGAGAGAGAGAGAGAGAGAGAGAGAGAGAGAGAGAGAGAGAGAGAGAGAGAGAGAGAGAGAGAGAGAGAGAGAGGAAGGGTAGAATGTCAGACGGGCCTACGAGCCCAATTCTTAACCCTTTGAAAATAAAGTTCGTTCGTTCGTTCGTTCTTCCCGTGCTCTGAACCCAAATCTTCTAGCGTTGTAGGCACACAGAGGTAATTTATCGGTCTCCATTCTCATGAGATGGTCAAACCACTTGAGTATCTGTTTCTCTATATGATTGATTCAGGATGTAGTTCGTACAATGTTTTTTTTATGTCATCATTTCTTATTCCGTCTCTCCTGGTAACATTCATGGTTTTTATGTCATCATTTTTTATTCCGTCTCTCCTGGTAACATTCATGGTTTTTATGTCATCATTTCTTATTCCGTCTCTCCTGGTAACATTCATGGTTTTTATGTCATCATTTCTTATTCCGTCTCTCCTGGTAACATTCATGGTTTTTATGTCATCATTTCTTATTCCGTCTCTCCTAGTAACATTCATGGTTTTTAATGTCATCATTTCTTATTCCGTCTCTCCTGGTAACATTCATGGTTTTTATGTCATCATTTCTTATTCCGTCTCTCCTGGTAACATTCATGGTTTTTATATCATCATTTCTTATCCCGTCTCTCCTGGTAACATTCATGGTTTTTATATCATCATTTCTTATCCCGTCTCTCCTGGTAACATTCATGGTTTTTCTTACCAATCCTATCTAACAGGGTGTGATTTTTTTCTTTCTTGTGCTTTGGTCAGGGATCATGTTTGATAGCAAAGAAATCATTTTAGTAACAACGCGTATACGCTTCTTCAGTTGACTTCTCAGTATTGTTATTCAAGTTTTTGTAGCTTAAAGTTTAAACAGTATTTGGCAACCGGACCCACCCCCAACTACAAGATGTAGAATCAATCATGTATCTTAGCAGCAATATAAACACATTTGGAAGAACAGATAATGATATCAGTATAAGAAAACAAAAGTCAAGTCGAACTTTCATAGCACTGGAAAATATGGAAATCAAAAGAAATCAAGTCTGAGATTAAAATAATTATTTTCAATTCAAATGCTAAGCCCGCATTATTGTATGAATCCGAAAGATGAAGAACAGTAAAACTGACAAACAAGAACTTTCAGGCTTTCATAAACGGGTGTTCGTGCAGATCAGAAGGGCTGAAACGGTAAGTCAAGATCATTATAAAGTGGAAGTAATGGGAAGAACTAGACAAACATCAATGGAACAATATATCACTAGACGACGCTGGCATTCCATAGGACATACTTTAAGACAACCGGTTGATAGCATTACAGTACAGAACAGTCCCTTTTCTGTAAGCCGGTGTGTACCAGAAATATAGGGAGACCAACAAAAACAAACTTATGGAGAAGAGAATAGGGAAACATAAATGAAAGAGGTCAAGACGACATGGACAGACTTTGAGCAGACGACATGGACAGACTTTGAGCAGACGACATGGACAGACTTTGAGCAGATCGCATTGGACAGAAAGTCTTGGCGTACAAAACATGTACTGCATGGGGAACTCGAAGGTATTGATGATGATGGTGTTGGTGATGATGATGGTGATGATGATAATGATAATGACAATGATGATAATGTATATTCGTTTCAGCAGTTGCAGCAGCAAAGTTAGTGATTTCGACGGCAGCAGTTCATCAGCAACACGGATACAAATATTGGCATGAAAACATAAAGGTACGTTTTCTTGTCTGTTCCAAACTTATTTAGCCATATTCCTTCTATCTCATGCTCGAAGTTGGTGTTCTATCTGCATTCAGTTGCTCAACCATGAAGGTAGGGGATCGCCATTATGTTAATCTCATTCTATGGTGGAGATCATCGTAAAAGGCGACCAGTGTCAGGCGGTGTATAGAGTTGGCAACCTTATCGTTTTCTCCACACGGACACATGTCCGTCTGCCCGATTAATCAAATGAACAGATTTGACGCAGCAGCCTGTTCTCAGCCTGGAAATTATCACTTAATATCTTCTTGGAATAAGCAGTGTGCAGTTGTTGCTTCATTCTCTGTAAGAAGCACAATATGAATTAGTGATTGAATGAATTCCCTTGTGCAGCCGCATCCCTGGATGCTATATCGAATGTTCAGTTTTATTCTCGAAGTGGAGGTAAGTCTGTTTATTATTAAACTGAACGTAACCAGTTCTAAGACTTCTGCATCTTCGTCGTTTGCTATCTTATAACCACACCCAGAGGCGAATCTACTATAAAGCTAATGAAGCTTGAGCGTCAGGCTGTGGTAAAGTGGGATGATATAAATATTTATAGGGGACTTAGTGTGCTGACTGAGATCAGCTGTGAAGGTATCTGTATCTAATACGTGTGATGTATTACAGGTGACCTTACTTGCTACCACATTTATATCTCAGTCAGAATTATTCTGGAATATTGTGATGACTACGTTGAATGTCTAGGGTTATGCAAATGATGAAGTGTAAGTCACAACAACAACAGACAGATAAACAATTTAATTTATTCCACCACACGTGACAACACTGTGACACTCACACACATTTAACACTCTATAAGACTATTCTTAAATGAGGCACTGGTAAATTTTCAAATATAAATATGTATTAAGTACTGTCACTAATATATATATATGTGCCCTGATTCAAACACAAAGTGAACCAGGAATCACAATCAATTTTAATTACAAGTTATATGTACAGAATTTATCAATATGAATCTTGTAGTGACATATTTTATTAATCTTATCCTATGTGTGTCAGTTGTGTAGTAGTAATATGAGGTAATACTGGTTTTGTTTTTTTAAGCTATGTTGGTATTAGTCATCATGACTTCAAGCGTTTGTTTCTGTTGGAACTAGTATTGGAGATGTTCTCAGTTCCTGGCATTAAAACAATTAATTTCCCCTCTTAATTTTATACAATGTCAGTTTAAGATGGGGGTAGATAATGTTGAGCTCCGCTGGCCATATAGGCTTATCTTTCGTGATGTCGGCAGGAAAAGACTCCTCTGCTCAATTGCTCCCCTGTGTTCTGGAGGCACCTCACTGTTTGCTATATGGATCAATTTACATTTACTTTTCATTAAAAGATATCAAATATTTCAAGCTTACCACAATTCATGGAAAAATAAACAGTTTCGTTGACTGGCAATGAATAGGCACAACTTCCGATCTGCCTCTGTCCCAGGCTTTTCTTTAGAAAAAATATGCACTGGTGCTCAACGCACTGTTTCTTAGTAGGTTTATTACAAGATGTGGCCCGGAACAGACGCCCTGAATTGAGTATATTGGCAGCTCTAACCAATCATGCCATGTTTACCTACTTTTCAAAAAATATTACCCTTCTCACGTTTCCCCTAACAACTAAACTAGTATTTGCAGTCCAACCAATCGTGTTTAGTCTTACATCTCATTCCCGCCAATCAAATAGGAGTTAACATGGTAGGCTATTTCCGTAACGTAATGTTTTTCAAACACGTTATAAAAAAATTTTATGAGCAGAAATGATTCCACGCTGTCAGGCACCCCCACTATTGTATTTTGGCCATAACTATTTTATTAACAGACTAAAGGCGTAACACATAACATATTCTTGGTTAGCAAGTCCGGCCGTACAATAATATATAAGTTAAAGTGAGCTACATGGCGGCGTTCAAAATATGTGTTTTCCAAAGATAGTCGTATATTTGTTCTTTATTCCTTTTCGTTGTTTAGAACCGCCCCCTGTCCTGCCTTTTCCACTGTTATGTCATACTAAAGTCAGGAGCTTAGATGTAAATCAGTAGAATTTCATATTTCCTAATAAGCATTTTTCATGTTTTTAAACCTGATTCTTGTAGTAGTAGTGTTTTTTTTTTTTTATCACTGACTATTTGAAAAAAAGTTAGTGCTAGTGGCCTTACACGCGTGATGGTAGTAATTGTGTACCGCGCGACTGTGGTAGTATTGCCTGTGTCCCTGCTTTCTGCCTCTCCCTTTCTTTCTATCTTTAGTCCATCTGTCTTTCGTTTTTTGGTAACGTAGTGTATAAAAAGACATGAATGGAATTTTAAATCTAGGTCATCTTGCGTATCTCAAGGTTTTTCTTAGAAAGGGAGTACACATTTTATCGTAGAAGGCGGGTATTGAAGCAGAAGGCTTTTACCATCAACGTGAAACGTTACAATTTGCAGACGAAGCAGAAAAACAAGGGGGATTTCGAGTACAGTCCTTGTGACAGCACTGTTCTTTACCATTCTTCTTTCCTTTTATTGAATTTATGTGTTAGGCTTTACATTTACGTTTTAATTTATATATGTGGATTAGAATATTTCACGACATCTCCCCTCTTAAAACAGACATCTTATGTCAGTCCTTTATTCTATATACACATAGATAAATGTAAGTCAACTTGACTTTACTCTGCTGTTGTGCTATCATGGTTTTATGTAGTTGGGTCCATTCAGAGTAAGCACTACTCATGAAATCTGCCTCAGACCTCTACAACCAATAATATATTTCGGTTATGTTACTGAACAGCCGCAAGTGTGACTGCTTGTCTTAATGCTGCTTCACAACCCGTATTCACCATTTCTCTTCTCTGAGTCTGCGCAATGACATGTCCAGAGAACATTAGATTTTCCTCAAAATGTACGTTATGAGGAGATAACATATACCTGGTGATAGCAGAGTTTTCGTAGTGGATCCCTTAATCTTCTTATTAGCCTGTATGAAACATTCGGAATATCCTCAATCAAAGAGGCAACTCAGGGATTCATTACGTTCCTCCGAAATGTTTACATCCAACAATTTTGTCTGATCTCAGGTTTTACTGGAATCTGATAGTATCCTTTACTCAGATCCACTTTTGAGAAATATTTAGCTTTATTTAGCCTGGCAAACAACCGATTTGTATCCGGCAATGGGTCCACCTGTCCTTCTGTAATAGCATTCAGTCTCCTTTAATCTATACAGAGTCTATGTTCTCCAGAGGGCTTCCTTAAGAGTACAACACCGGAACTATACGAGGATTCACTGTGTGAAATAATTCCTTCCTTCAACAAATAGTCTATCTCTTCCTTCAAAGCTTTCTCCTTAGCAAAAGGAATCGAGGTTCTTGTGCGTTTATTCACCGGTTAAATCAAATTCTGGATATTTATTACCCAAACCGATCACCGTACTCTTTCTTGACTGAAAAAAGTGTCATTGTCCTCTCCCCCCTCCCCCGTTGCTTAGAATTTTTTTTAAAACACGCCTGCCGTTCGTAAGGTTGTAGTCACGTAGCACATTCTGCCGTAGGGGAGTGAAGTGTTATAGACTTCGATGTACTGGGTCCCAGCTTCATGAGGTGGGGTGGCCTGTTCCCTTCCTCGCTGCCGTTGCCTTCTCTAACTCAAGATCAGAGGCAGGTACCCTTTTACAGCTGGTTAGACTGATGCGTGACACCTGTTCCCTTCCTCGCTGCCGTTGCCTTCTCTAACTCAAGATCAGAGTCAGGTACCCTTTTACAGCTGGTTTGACTGATGCGTGACACCTGCTCCCTTTCTCGCTGCCGTTGCCTTCTCTAACTCAAGATCAGAGGCAGGTACCCTTTTACAGCTGGTTAGACTGATGCGTGACACCTGTTCCCTTCCTCGCTGCCGTTGCCTTCTCTAACTCAAGATCAGAGTCAGGTACCCTTTTACAGCTGGTTTGACTGATGCGTGACACCTGCTCCCTTTCTCGCTGCCGTTGCCTTCTCTAACTCAAGATCAGAGGCAGGTACCCTTTTACAGCTGGTTTGACTGATGCGTGACACCTGTTCCCTTCCTCGCTGCCGTTGCCTTCTCTAACTCAGGATCAGAGTAAGGTACCCATTTACAGCTGTTATGGAGTGTTAGAGACTTCACCATACTAGGTCCAGCATCGAGAGATGGGGTCTACCTAGCTATAAATGGGTACTTAACTTTGAGTTAGGGAAGGAAAAGACAGCGAGGAAGGAAACTGGTCTCCCCACCTCTCGATGCTGGACCTAGTATGGTGAAGTCTCTAACACTCCATAACCAGCTGTAAATGGGTACCTGACTCTGATCCTGAGTTAGAGAAGGCAACGGCAGCGAGGAAGGGAACATGTGTCACGCATCAGTCAAACCAGCTGTAAAAGGGTGCCTGACTCTGATCTTGAGTTAGAGAAGGAAACGGCAGCGAGGAAGGGAACAGGTGTCACGCATCAGTCAAACCAGCTGTAAAAGGGTGCCTGATTCTGATCTTGAGTTAGAGAAGGCAACGGCAGCGATTTCCCTTGTTTTCTTTGTACCGTTAACTTGTAGAACTGATTCAATTCCGTTCTATTGGTTTATAAACTTTTTTTTTAAATACGGGGGGGGGGGGGGTTTGAGGGCGGGGCTGTCGTAAGCGTGTCAACTATGAATGCAAGAGAAACGCTTTTTTTTTTTTAACTTGCCTCCCAAATCACAATGTGAAATCAACATTTTCCAGTCAAGAAAAAGTACGGTTCTCAGTTTTGGTAATAAATTTCCAGAATTTGATTTAACCGGTGAATAAACGCACAAGAACCGGAATCGAATATGGTTTCATACAGACAGGTGTGGGGTCTATCAGTTTCATATCATATTCCAATAAGTTTGTATGCCCAGGTCGGTCTGTTAACACCTCTGTATGAGTATCTAGAACCTGTTGCACTCTCTCTTTCTGAGTTTTCGTTAAAAGGGTACTGATTTTCACCTGTGCTGCTGTCTCACAGGGGTGTAAAGGATATTCAAATGATGAAAGTGGTTCCTTTTTCATCTCCATGGCAATGGACAAGGTCAACAAGTGTGTCTCTTCCTGATGTTCTCTTTCCAAATATTTCTTCAGGAGATTCACATGATAGATTTTTTCTTTCCCCTTCTTATCTATCTTATAATTGGTTCTAGACACCTTCTCTAGAACTGTATATGGCCCTTGCCATCCAATTTGTAACTTATTCTGACTACCGGGGAGAAGAAGCAGTACCTTCTCTCCCACGGCCAAATCTCTGTCTTTTGCTTTCCTGTTATAATAGGCAGCATGTTTCTTCCTGGCTTGTTTCAAATTTTCATTGGCAAGTTTCCAGCCAGTTTTTAAACGAGTGGTCAGCTCATTCACATATTGGTATGAGGATGTAATATTTTCCTCTGCCTTTTCGTCAGTCCACGTTCTTAACAGAGCTACATATGGACCTTTAATTTTGTGGACCTATTTCTCCTGGCACATGCCAGGTCCTTTCCACCCGAAGCTCTGTAGTGATGATTTTTCTTCCCAGAATTATCATGCACAAAACGACCGCTACCAATTTTTTTCTTGGGGCTGTCTCCCCACTTAAAATTCTTGATGAGAGATTTCCTCCCTACATCCTCTTCCTCCAGTTTGTTTAAGTCCGATTGAGGGATTTTCGGCTTATCCTGGGGTAAGACATCTTTTTGCACTCTCTGCATAGTGGCCATTGTAAAACAGTTAAGTGAAGCTTGTCCGTGAAAAGGGGCTTCCCATTCCCTTTGGTCCACTTTATCAAATTTATATTCCTTTTTATTTTCAGGCCTAATTTTGCCCCTTGGCGTGTCCAGGTCCTGATCAATGTTCCCACTTGTGGGTGTTCCCTCATGTGCTATGCTACACCTTTCTACAAAATTCTCAATGTCCCATCTTGCCTTGGGCCAATAATAATTGTGAGCCACCTTTTGGATGATGGTACCTATTTTCTCATGGTCCATATCTGGTTTCACATGTAGGCTCCTTATTAAGTCTGCCCTATATCTTTTAGGAAGTACCAGCTGTCCCTGACCTTTGGATCTAGCTCCAGTCTTCCTATACATCAACTTGTTTTTCATGTACAAATCTCCCTTGCCTGGAGTTGTATGAAAAGTTGACAATTTCCTGAAACAAGGCTTGAGGGTCTTATCCCCAGCCTGTGCCTTCCTCATCTCTTCTGGAGTGGTATCTAACATAATATCCTCCTCCTGTCTTGAGGTCGACCTGACCTGCAGGGTGGCCATAACTATAGGGTTCCTTCTGCAACGGTCAGTGTCATGATTGTCCATCTGACAATTTTTACACCACCTTTTCCCTTGGTTGAAAGATTTTCTTTCATCATATTTCCTTTCATCGAATTGTGGGGTTTTATTTTTATTGTCATACCGTGGCCTATCAAATTGGTGCTTACCTTTGTTTTGATCTCTTGGATCAAATTTATTAAAGTTTTGTGGTGCCTGATAATTATCCAGCTGTTTCTTTTTATTACCTGATACCTCTGCCTGAGCTGCTTGATACCTTTCAGCAACATTTAGCAACTCACCCAGCCTCTCTGCACCTTGTTCCATGAGAAACTTTCTCAGGTCTGGAGCCATGGACTCTCTTAATTGTTCTATAAGGACCATTTCCTTAAGATCTTGGGTTTTCCCCAGAGAAGTCCATTTCTCCAAGTATGTCTCTAACCGTGCAGAGAACTGGTGATAGGTTTCACCTGACAGTAGTTTAGCATTCCTAAATTTTTTCCTATAAAATTCTGCGTTCTTTTCATATCTTAACAAAAGAGCCTGCTTTAGCATGTCATAATTTTCCTGATCACCTCTGCTCATTTTGGCAAAAACTTCATAAGCTGCCCCACGAAGTCCTTGAGATAACTTTAAGCTCCACCTTTCTCTCTCTAACCCATATGTGGTAGCTAATAGTTCATATCTATTTAGATAGCTCTCAATATCATCGTCTTTCTCAACGAAATGATCTAAATGAAAATTCATAGCTGAGGTTGAGGCTCCCTGACTAGCAGTGACATCAGAGGTAAAGGGACTGGCACCATTTTCAGGAGCATGGCCTTGAAACTCAAACTCCCTTAGTCGTAACTCATGTTCCCTTTGTAATCTCTTCTCCTCCTTTTCTGCTTCCCTCTCTGCAGCTAATATTTTGTCTTCCCTTTCTGCAGCTAATCTTCTTTCCTCTGCTTCCCTTTCTGCAGCTAATCTTCTTTCTTCTGCCTCTAATTTCTTAGTCTCAGCCTCAATCTGCAACCTCTTAGTCTCAGCCTCAGCCTGCAACCTCTTAGTCTCAGTCTCAGCCTGCAACCTCTTAGTCTCAGCCTCAGCCTTTAACCTTCTTTCTTCGGCCAACCTTTCAGATTCTAATTTTCTTTCGGCCTCTTTTTCTAATCTTCTTTCTTCCCGTTCAATATATTTGTCACATTCAGCAGTGACATAAGCAATCATAACTTGCCCGTCCATTCCTAACTCTTTTGCAGTCTGTACAGCAGCAGATCGAAATTTGGCCAGGTCCGCCATTTTCTAACAGGTAAATGTAAATAATATCTAACTAAACAATATAATCTATAATTATTTATTTAATGACACCACAGGCACTGAGAGCTCAACCTTATTTAATTCCACCCAGGGATACTTTTTAATTCTTATTATTTCCCGAAGTGAATTTCCCCCAATATTTTTAATAGGGAAAGATTCAAAATCCCGAGAGCGAGACCCCAATATATGTGGTAAAGTGGGATGATATAAATATTTATAGGGGACTTAGTGTGCTGACTGAGATCAGCTGTGAAGGTATCTGTATCTAATACGTGTGATGTATTACAGGTGACCTTACTTGCTACCACATTTATATCTCAGTCAGAATTATTCTGGAATATTGTGATGACTACGTTGAATGTCTAGGGTTATGCAAATGATGAAGTGTAAGTCACAACAACAACAGACAGATAAACAATTTAATTTATTCCACCACACGTGACAACACTGTGACACTCACACACATTTAACACTCTATAAGACTATTCTTAAATGAGGCACTGGTAAATTTTCAAATATAAATATGTATTAAGTACTGTCACTAATATATATATATATATATATATATATATATATATATATATATATATATATATATATATATATATATATATATATATATATATATATATATATATATATATATATATATATATATATATATATATATATATATATATATATATATATATATATATATATATATATATATATATATATATATATATATATATATATATATATGTGCCCTGATTCAAACACAAAGTGAACCAGGAATCACAATCAATTTTAATTACAAGTTATATGTACAGAATTTATCAATATGAATCTTGTAGTGACATATTTTATTAATCTTATCCTATGTGTGTCAGTTGTGTAGTAGTAATATGAGGTAATACTGGTTTTGTTTTTTTAAGCTATGTTGGTATTAGTCATCATGACTTCAAGCATTTGTTTCTGTTGGAACTAGTATTGGAGATGTTCTCAGTTCCTGGCATTAAAACAATTAATTTCCCCTCTTAATTTTATACAATGTCAGTTTAAGATGGGGGTAGATAATGTTGAGCTCCGCTGGCCATATAGGCTTATCTTTCGTGATGTCGGCAGGAAAAGACTCCTCTGCTCAATTGCTCCCCTGTGTTCTGGAGGCACCTCACTGTTTGCTATATGGACCAAGGAGTATGCTGTCCGCCTCTGGATTCAGCAAAGCTCTGACCAGGTGCTGCTCAATAGCTTTAGGACCACAGTCCCTGAAACAAGAAGGTTGTACCACCTACTTCAGAACTAATTTATACTCTATTTCTACACTGAGCACAATACATAACAAACACTGAGTTCAGAGCGGTAGGCCAACTGTCAGCTTCATCTGAAATAATTTACACCAGTATATTCCTCCCTAATGATTACTACGCCTCTGCAATTCCAGCATTATTTCTTTCTAGTCAATAATATAGGTGTCAGTGGCAATTCCATGTAGTTTTACTTTCCTCCGACACCTTCTGTTCAGGCTGGAGCACTATAGAGGTTTTACCTCATGTTCGCTACTGAACCACACATATATACAGACATAAATTATCAATTTACATTCACTTTTCATTAAAAGATATCAAATATTTCAAGCTTACCACAATTCATGGAAAAATAAACAGTTTCGTTGACTGGCAATGAATAGGCACAACTTCCGATCTGCCTCTGTCCCAGGCTTTTCTTTAGAAAAAATATGCACTGGTGCTCAACGCACTGTTTCTTAGTAGGTTTATTACAAGATGTGGCCCGGAACAGACGCCCTGAATTGAGTATATTGGCAGCTCTAACCAATCATGCCATGTTTACCTACTTTTCAAAAAATATTACCCTTCTCACGTTTCCCCTAACAACTAAACTAGTATTTGCAATCCAACGAATCGTGTTTAGTCTTACATCTCATTCCCGCCAATCAAATAGGAGTTAACATGGTAGGCTATTTCCGTAACGTAATGTTTTTCAAACACGTTATAAAAAAATTTTATGAGCAGAAATGATTCCATGCTGTCAGGCACCCCCACTATTGTATTTTGGCCATAACTATTTTATTAACAGACTAAAGGCGTAACACATAACATATTCTTGGTTAGCAAGTCCGGCCGTACAATAATATATAAGTTAAAGTGAGCTACATGGCGGCGTTCAAAATATGTGTTTTCCAAAGATAGTCGTATATTTGTTCTTTATTCCTTTTCGTTGTTTAGAACCGCCCCCTGTCCTGCCTTTTCCACTGTTATGTCATACTAAAGTCAGGAGCTTAGATGTAAATCAGTAGAATTTCATATTTCCTAATAAGCATTTTTCATGTTTTTAAACCTGATTCTTGTAGTAGTAGTGTTTTTTTTTATCACTGACTATTTGAAAAAAAGTTAGTGCTAGTGGCCTTACACGCGTGATGGTAGTAATTGTGTATCGCGCGACTGTGGTAGTATTGCCTGTGTCCCTGCTTTCTGCCTCTCCCTTTCTTTCTATCTTTAGTCCATCTGTCTTTCGTTTTTTGGTAACGTAGTGTATAAAAAGACATGAATGGAATTTTAAATCTAGGTCATCTTGCGTATCTCAAGGTTTTTCTTAGAAAGGGAGTACACATTTTATCGTAGAAGGCGGGTATTGAAGCAGAAGGCTTTTACCATCAACGTGAAACGTTACAATTTGCAGACGAAGCAGAAAAACAAGGGGGATTTCGAGTACAGTCCTTGTGACAGCACTGTTCTTTACCATTCTTCTTTCCTTTTATTGAATTTATGTGTTAGGCTTTACATTTACGTTTTAATTTATATATGTGGATTAGAATATTTCACGACACAGGCCCCCAAGTCAAGTTTCCTCTATAATACGTTTCCTTCCCATCCCCAACTCTTTTATTTAATAAAAGGGGCCCCTCTAAGAGGTCAAGCTTCAGGACCCCGAAAATGTAGATCCGCCACTAACCACACCTATTCCTCTCATAAAGTTGGCGGGTTGTCTCATGTTTCTGTTACTTCACCACATCTTGTCTCTCGTAAAAGCTAGCGGATCGTCTCTCGGTGTCTCTCATTTAACCACATCTATTTCTGTCATACAGTTGGCATCTCTACTAGACTGATGTCATCGCTATACAATTTCTCGTTCAAAGAGGCTGGCGAAGATCATGCAATTAATCTTGCAATTAATCTGCTCCAATTCATTGTTTTTATGATTTTTTAAGGCAGTTATGACTCGTCTGGAATCTATGATGAACTGTAGCATTGTTCATGTTTTCTAAGATGGTCATTGCAACTGTTTTAGTACCTCAGAATCGAAGTTATGATAAAATCCCCCTACATTCTTTGGGTTATGGAACAGGCATATATTCCTTTAGTTTTGTGTAATCTTGTTGCATTGTAATTCCTTAATGTTCAGCTCGGTTCGTATATCTGTAATGTGATTTTGTTAATCCGGCCAGGTTCCGTTGTAAGTAATTTTCTTATTCTCCCTCGTTCAAAGTAAAGCAACTGGAAAAAGTAGTAAATGTTAAACTAATACTGCTGCTACCTGCGCAGTTTTCCCTTGTTCATTTGGTGTACGCACATTCCAGATGCCAAATTTGGGAATTTTCCTAGAAGTGACACAAGGGGAAATCATCAACCCAGACTTCTTTCGGCTTTCTTTGTGCTGGATCATGAGCCTTTTTCATAGATGACCATCCATCGACTTGTATTTGCAATCTGGGTTACTTAAATTATTGGTTGACCTGTACATATTCGCGTTTGTTGGACGCCTATGCTCCATGAGAAGCTAAAGGGTATTGATTGATTGATTGATTGATTGCCCATATTTGCTGAAGTTATTGTAGTTCATAGTTTCTACAGGATTAAGGTAGCCAGTCCCGTATCTAGCCTTCCTTAGTCGTCGTCTAGAAAATGTCTGGCATGTTACAGTGCTACTATTCTTTGCTCCCCTTTCGAGACGTGGTAACATACGGACGCACATTGAGAAAAACCAGTTGATAACATTACAAGGCAGTGTCTGTTCTGAAACCCCCAGGATACGAGAAATATAGGGAGACAATAAAAAAATACATGGAGAAGAGATATGGAGATTGATATAAAATGGATACAAATCGACGTGTAAAGGTCTTAAGCGGGTGGCACAAGACAGGCGGGCTTGGAGTGTATTTAAATAAATATTAGACAAACATAAAGGTATGTTTTCAGGCACTCCTGATAAATAAAGAAGTAGAAAACTAGACAACAGAAGTGAGTGGCTTACTGGAGAATCGAACCCAGGACTTTCCGAACGGCACCACCGCCTAGCTACGGAAGCGAATCACACTATAGTTCGGATTGTCCTCGGTTCGATTCTCTGGTAAGCCACTCACTTCTTTTATTTTTTCTGTTTTTTCAGTTTTCTACTTCTTTGTTTATCACGAGGGCCTGAAACATACCTTTATAGGTGTAATATTTATTTATTTACTGTTTACAGCCCTCGGGTTTCTCCTCTTCATTTGTTGGAGTGTATCAGTAGATGACCTGTGATCCACGTAGATCTTAAATGTAATGATGGTGATGAGACTAATCAGGAAGACGGCTCTTCAAGCATATACCAGCACCATCTAAGAAAGACAAATCAAATCATCTAGGACGTAAACATCAAACAGAAATGTACAGATTGCGAACAGGGCATTGCTTACTTTAACTCTCATAAAAACAGAATTGACCCCAAAAAAAACTGTTCAAACTGTTGACACTGCCAACATCGATATGATACGGTGGAACATCATCTGTTGCTTTGTCCGGTACTACAAGAGATGAGACAACTCATGTTACCAAAAAATTCACTATTGAAAACAACCCTACATAGCAGGCCTGAACAAGTAATCAGAAACGCACAGTTTCACATTATGGCATCAAAGTCACTAAGAGCTAAAGTTCAGTGATGATGTGGTTCAAAGACAAGACAAGATAAATTATGACAACTACTACTAATGTCAGCATTTTGTATTACATACTAAACATTCTAAGCCAGCGTGGTCCAACTGTAGTCCCGCGGGCCAAATGTGGCCAGCGTAATATTGTTTTGTGGCCCTCGCTCATACATTAAATATTTCTTTAATTATATGTATATTTAAAAGTTTTGGGATTGGATTCAAAACGTCCGGTGGAAAGCAATGTTGTTACGGCCCGCAATCACCATCCGAAACCGTTCGATTGACATTGATATCGAGACTCTGGTTACAGAAAATCCACACCCCCAAACTTCCCATTAGGACGTAAGAATATAACTAAAATTATTTCAATAGAAATTCAATGCTCATTGTAAATTTTTATTTTTGTTTCACTTCGCACTCTTTGAATTTCATCAATTTTTCACTGAGCTTTTATTTTAAATACTTTTTAAAAAATCATGAATGGCCCGCGAACTATATATTTTTTGTTTATGTGGCCCTCGGGGTCAAATATTTTGGACCATCCTGTTCTGAGCTGAACACAAGTACTCATTAGGGTAAAGGAGGTAAATGATCCCGTTACAAGCCCGTTGAGGCAAATTGGGAATATGGAGTTAGGCCCATATTTTCTTGACCATCGGCACACTAGGGGTGATGTGTCAGCATCACGCCGGCCGCCTTAACCTTCCCAGAGTTGCTCTGGTACCCAATTCATGAGGCTGGGTCGACACTGGAGCCGTTTGCGGTCTAAAAAGCCCCACCTCAACTGGGGATCGAACCACCGAGCTAAGAAGCCGGTGAACTAACCACTGTGTTACCGCGGCTCGTCAACTATTCATTAATATACTATTATTTCCGTATTTTCTACAAATGCAGGCAAATGTAACCGGATGGCCTACGCTAGCATTATCCGTGCTATTAATATGACTTAGAATAGGAAAAGCAGTTACGACACTTCATACAATAGAAGTGTAAGTTACGCTATTATAAAATAAAATAGAAACTAAAACTGAAACTAGTTCAAGTGGGCAGCCCAACACTTCCTAAGGCGGGAGTTGCCATAGCAAAATAGTGACATAAATGGGAATAGCCAAGATTGTCTATAGAACAGCGAGGCTAAGCCCAATGAAATAAATAATAAAATATTCAGATAACCAATCAAAAGTTGGCGAGATCACGCACCACTTTAGGTGAACAAAATATTATAAACTAGGAATCATTTGTATGAAGAGAGCCTTCGCACATGTACGTGTTTTATATTCTGGTGTCGTGGCAACCTGGCGCTCCCAGATATATAACAGAAAAGTCCGGCTTTTAACCCAGGATACTCTCCTACTGACATCAGCACAGTATTTGTGAAGCGAACAACAATTTTTACATTAGTGAGAGAATTACGATTATGCATTCTCAAGTGTATTACAGCGTAAGTACACTTTCGAATTAGCTTGATAACTATTTCAGGGAACGTATGTAAAGAAAAGCACACGTCTAAGCAAGTAGTACTAATTGATTCGCAACTAGATAATCTACATAAATAGGTGGAGGTACTGCTAACCATTACGCCTAAGGAGCTCTCTGAGAATATTAAGAAGACAGAACATTATCGAGAAATTTGTGTGCCACAAGTTGTTGAAGTCAGACATAGAAAACTTGTAATATATGTGCCACAAGTTGTTGAAGTCAGACATGGAAAACTTGAAATATATAAGGACACAACTTTTGCTGAACCCAACTGATTCATTTTGTAAATTGCCTTGACATGCTTGTTCAAGTTTCACGTTAATAAATGTTTTAACTGAGCTGTCGGAATCTGATTTCGTCTCTACATGTTGCTGAACTTGTTGCATTGTAGATTATTCTACCACTTTATGAAATGTCACTAATAAAAACAACATAGATGGATACGAACGAACCTGGCACCCCAAGTGTTCATCCAAGAAATCACCACCTCTGGCGGAGTTGGCCAGTATAGAGACAAACTTGACTTGGAAGATAAATAAAAAGAAATCTAAATTTGAACGACATCATTAGGTCTGCAATCAGACACCTAGTGACCATAAACCAATAATCCTAACAGCCCGGCCATACATCTCTAAGTGGTGTCGTAACCATTACTGTACACTGTCACATACCTCCAAGTGGTGCCGTAACAGTCCGGAGGGCACCGATGACACAAATATATGTGTGCGTCTAAATGTTTATGGCGTTGTAATTCTTTTTTTTTTCAAACTTCGTATGACGATAGCCAGCCCAAGCATATTCTAACTTCCTACGTTGAAGGTTCAACAATATATTATATATATGTATATTATGTGTGTTTATTCAAATATTCATGTACTTCTATATGTTTTTGGCACTATTATTTTTCCTTTTGTTCTTAAAAAAAATTCTCGTGACGATAGCCATTCCAGACCCGTTCCCAATGCCTACGTTGAAGGGGCAACAAGATATTGTATATGTGTAGATTATATGTGTGTAGCAAATAGAGCGCCCGACTGACAGAATGATTAGAGCTCTGTTCTCTCGCGGCAACAGTTCGATGAGTTAGAGAAGGAAAAGGATTATAAGCACTGGAAAGAAAAAGCACACCACACACGAGAAAAGAGAAAATTAGACACCACAGCGATTCGAATAACTGGCTACACCATTCATCATTTCTCTCTACACTCATTAAAGAGCATGGCGCCACCACTGTACCTGGTATGAAGCCTGCACCAAGCAGTGAAGTCCTCTTGCAGTTGTGGTTTTTGATGCAATTTTTTTACATGATGAGGTTAGCCAGAGCGAACGCTATATTGTCCTATCAGCGGTCTTCCTCGTGGCCTGGTTCCAATCTAGTCTTGAGTCCTTAATGGATTGTCTAATAGTATCCTCCCAGCGAACTCTAGGTCATACTGGAGGTCTGGATCCATGGCTCTTGGTCTCCCGTATTCTTTGTGGTATTATTATTATTATTGTTATTAGGTTTCAGTTCAAGGAGACTGGAGTTTTATGGCAGAGTTTTTGCTCTTAGGCTTCCGTCATGTTCAGCTTTGATGCCACTATTATTGGCAATTTACAGCCCACCCACGCTTGCTACAACATAATGCTCATGTTCTGTGTTCTCATTAAGGTTGTGTTAATTTCACACGAGACACCATACCAGAATAGTTTATCTTAACTATTAACTATTTTTTTTTATGATGTGAAAAATTTGTTTTCCTCTTTTTATTTATGTTTTTTAATTGTAAGATGTGAAATGCGTGCATTGCTTTCTTATTTATTTGATTTTTACCATATGATATATCTGGATTGTTCCTCTTATTCATTTGATTTTTACCATGTGATATATCTGGATTGTTCCTCTTATTTATTTGATTTTTACCATGTGATATATCTGGATTGTTCCTCTTATTTATTTGATTTTTACCATGTGATATAACTGGATTGTTCCTCTTATTTATTTGATTTTTACCATGTGATATATCTGGATTGTTAATCTTATTCTTTTGATTTATACGATATGAAATGTCTTTACTGCTCTTATTATTTTTTTGAGTTTTGCCATTTGAAATTTCTGTTCTGTTCTTCTCATTCTTTGGATTTCACAGTGTGAAATATCTATGTTGTTCTTTTTTATTGAGTTTGCTGATGTGAAATATCTGTATCCTTTTGTATTTCATTTGAATGTTACCATGTGAAATGACTGTTTTCTCTTTTAATTAATTTGAATGTTACCAAATGAAATTTAATATTGCTTTTATAATTCATTGGAAATTTACCTTTATGTTTTCTCTTTTGATTAATTTGAAAGTTACCATATGAAATATAAAATTGCTTTTCTAACTCATTGGAATGTTATGATGGGAAATGTCTGTTTTCTCTTTTAATTAATTTGAATGTTACCAAATGAAATATTAAATTGCTTTTATAATTCATTGGAAATTTACCTTTATGTTTTCTCTTTTAATTAATTTGAAAGTTACCATATGAAATACAAAATTGCTTTTCTAACTCATTGGAATGTTATCATGGGAAATGTCTGTTTTCTCTTTTAATTAATTTAAATGTTACCAAATGAAATATAAAATTGCTTTTCTAATTCATTTGAATGTTACCTTTATGTTTTCTCTTTTAATTAATTTGAATGTTATCAAATGAAATTTAATATTGCTTTTATAATTCATTGGAAATTTACCTTTATGTTTTCTCTTTTAATTAATTTGAAAGTTACCATATGAAATATAAAATTGCTTTTCTAACTCATTGGAATGTTATGATGGGAAATGTCTGTTTTCTCTTTTAATTAATTTGAATGTTACCAAATGAAATTTAATATTGCTTTTATAATTCATGGGAAATTTACCTTTATGTTTTCTCTTTTAATTAATTTGAAAGTTACGAAATGAAATATTAAATTGCTTTTCTAATTCGTTTGAATGTTACCAAATGAAATATAATATTGCTCTTCTAATTTGTTTGAATGTTACCAAATGAAATATAATATTGCTCTTCTAATTCGTTTGAATGTTACCAAATAAAATATAATATTGCTCTTCTAATTCGTTTCAATGTTACCAAATGAAAAATAATATTGCTTTTCTAATTCATTTGAATGTTATCAAATGAAATATAATATTGCTCTTCTAATTCGTTTGAATGTTACCAAATCAAATATAATATTCTAATTCGTTTGAATGTTATCAAATGAAATATAATATTGCTGTTCTAATTCGTTTGAATGTTACCAAATGAAATATAATATTGCTCTCCTAATTCGTTTGAATGTTACCAAATGAAATATAATATTGCTTTTCTAATTCATTTGAATGTTACCAAATGAAACTGCAGTCTGGCTGAGTGAGTAGGGATCGAAGTGGGAAGGCTAACCCGGTCCCAAAAATGCCGTGCTGAAGTCGGATGTGTCGGCCGAAAGGTGCAAATATCGCAGCTTCGCTGTAAACGGACACAATGCAACCAACGTCCTTTTCAGGACGAACAAAGAAGAAGAAGAAATATAATATTGCTTTTCTAATTCGTTTGAATGTTACCAAATGAAATATAATATTGCTTTTCTAATTCGTTTGAATGTTACCAAATGAAATATAATATTGCTTTTCTAATTCGTTTGAATGTTACCAAATGAAATATAATATTGCTTTTCTAATTCGTTTGAACGTTACCAAGTGAAATATAATATTGCTTTTCTAATTCGTTTGAATGTTACCTAATGAAATATCTGTATTGTTCTTCTTTGTCATCTAAGTGTTAACATGTGAAATGCATGTTGGGGTCGGAGTGGCTAAGAGGCATGGCGTCCGCCTCGAATTCTAAAGGTACGGGTTCGATTCCCAGTAGGATCCCGTCAAACGTCCATTGAGACATATTGGTAATATGGTGTTAGGACCATATTTTCTTGACCGTCGACGCACTACGGGTGATGTGGTCAGCATTACGCCTGCCGCCTTTAACTTCCTAGAATTGCTCTGGTACGTAATTCATGATTCTGAGTCGGCCCCCAGAGCCGTTTGCGGTCTAAAATATCCCACCTTAACTGGTGATCGAACCATGACCGCCAAGTTGGGAAGCCAGTGCGCTAACCACTCTCCTACCACGGCTCTTGATTCCCAGTAGAGGGAATATAATTTCTGGAAGTTTTTTTTTCAGAATCAGTGGTCTTAATGATGTCATACTCCCCCTGGTCTCCTGGGTAGTGAAATCGGATACCTAGCCTTCTCGGATAAGGGCGAAAAAATAGGAGATCCCGTGTGCAAGTTGCGCAAGTTAAAAATCTCACGTACAGAGGGCCATAAGGCCGCTGCCCTGGCAAAATTTAAAAATTAGAAACCTACCCACCACAAAAATATTTATATACTGTGTGATTCCTATATACACACATTGGGATTCTGGCCGGTGCTAGGGAGTTCGTGCACTGTGCTGAAATCCTCCTTGTGTGATCTACGGAACGAGATCGGAGTTGTCCGTGTGCACTGAAGGTAGTCCTTAAAACCAAACCATGTGAAATGTCTGTTTTTTCTTCTAATTCATTTAAATTTTACCATGTGAAATGTCTGTTTTTCTTCTAATTCATAAATGATACCATGTGAAATATTGTATTGCTCTTCTAATTCATTTAAATTTTACCATGTGAAATGTCTGTTTTGTCTTCTAATTCATTTGAATGGTACCATGTGAAATATTGTATTGCTCTTCTAATTCATTTAAATTTTACCATGTGAAATGTCTGTTCTGTCTTCTAATTCATTTGAATGGTACCATGTGAAATATCTGTGTTGTTCTTATTATTCATTTGAATTTTATCCTCTGAAATATCTTTATTGTTCTTTAGACTAACAATGTGAAAATTAATGTGAAGCAACTTAAACGGTGCCCTGAGATTATCCATCTGTATGTTACCAGGTAATTAGGATGTCCTGAAAGAGGCCAAGGCGCATAAGAGTCTTATTTCACGTTAGAAGGACGCAATTCACATTTCGGGGCATGTTATGAGAAGAGGAAAGCTGGAATATATCGTATCAACAGGTAAGATTGAAGGGAAAAGAGATAGAGGAAGACAAAAAGAACAAATACTGGACAGTTTGACATCGTGACATGGAAAGAAGTCAACGGCAGAATTGATAAATAGTACTCGAGACAGGATGTTGAGGAAAGGCATGATCTCCTACGCCACTAGGCATTGTACTTGAAGAAGAAGTGTTACCAGGTCCCGGTAGGGGGTCAAAGGTTAGTAATACTGTAATTTTTCATGCACTTCCATAGAAGGAGACTAAAGGGGGTTGGGTATAGGGGAAGCTGCTCCATCCTTTGGAAACGTAAAGCCAAAGAAACTTCAAGAAACATTCAGAAAATTAGTTGATAGCTTTACATGGCAGCTCTAGTTCTGAAATCCCAAACGGTAAGGGAAATAGAGGGAGATAACTTAAAAAAACCGAGAAGGGAAATAGACATAGACGTGAAGAATAAAAGAAGGCATGGAACGGAAAAAAGAAGTGCTTTTTTAAAATAAAAAAAAAATAAAAAATGAGATGTGTTTTTTTCACCAAAAAATCAGAATCTTCAATTTAAATATCAAGCCAGAGCTATTGTATTTCTTTGAAACATGGAGAGCTACAAAGACAAAAACCAAGAAAATACAGACTTACATAAATGGGTGCATGCGTCGAATAGAAGGATTGAATTGGTTTGATAAGATCGCTAATGTGGAACTAATGACAAGAACCAGACAAGTGCCAGTGAAAGAAGAGATAAGATAGATAAGACACACACTAAGGAAACCTGGTGATAGTATAACAAGGCAGTCATTGATCTTGGATCCCAAGGTAATTTTAGTAGAAGGAGGTTGGAAAGCACACGAAGAAGAGAACTGAAAACATAAATGAAAGGATGAAGAAGACCTGGAGAGACTTTGAGTTGATGACATGGGACAGGAGGACGTGGCATAAGTTTGTTGAAGACCTATGCTCCATGGGGAACTATAGAATAATGAAAGAATGAACATATAGGCGAGGAGTGACATTTTGATTAAATCAACAGCTATCTTCTGTTTCTTGAGCTCAACAAAAGTATTCATTAAAAATCTGGCGCTATGTGATTCATTACTATAAACAGTAACTATAACATTAACGTTCAGACCTAAGGGGTTTTTATATTTGGACATGCGCCCCAATATAACCGACTAGGTTGAACGGGACGCGCCTCGCCAAAACGAGGCAAAACTTTATTTTAAAAAAAAAACTATAACCAGTTCAGGTTTAACTTATAAATAGATTTGTTTACGTTCTTTGTCAATGAGAATAGTTTATCATTGTACGTACAGCGCATTTGAGCGCATTTAGCACGGCAAGGTAACATGTGTTTCGCTTCAGTATTTCTTGGGGAAAGTACTTATTGCAAGAAATCTAACTGGAAAAATTGTTCGTTTGGGTACCTTTCCTAGAAATGGGTACCTTTCCTAGAAATGGCTTCTACTCGCAACAAACGCACCAAGATAATGATGTAGCTACATCTTTCTCTGTCGTTACAGAGTTAAAATTGAAACGAAGTTGGAAATGATGAATTTAAGAACACAATTAAAAAGAAATAGCTCATTAAAAAAAAGGTATAGAGAAGAACGCAGGTGAGGCTCAAAGGTATGTATAAAGGTGTGTGGGCAAAGCCCATAAATCCAGCAACCTGGCAGGACGAAGCTGCCGACTGTACCAAGTGGATATGTTCCCTCAGTTGGCACCTCAGATTGGGCAAAAAGAAGCCCTTACCGACAAGTACAAGAGAAGAGAACATGCTGAAAGGAACACCAATACAAACAACATCAACAAAGCTGCTTCTGGAGTCGGCTCAAAAATTTTCCGACACTGAAAATTTTAAAAGTCCGATTCCGACTACAATTTTTTTTAAACTAGTGATATGACATAAAAGTATTCACTTATATGGAGTTATATGTCTAAGTATGATATGTATATGAATAAATGAATAAGTGGCATTCGTAGACTACATTTTAAATTATTCATTCATTCACACAGTAATTCAAAATAACAAATCATCCACACCTGCATACAAATGACTGCTTTGTCAAACACCATGAGGCAAAACAGTTTCATTTTAACAATGACGGGACACTGCCATCAATGGTACCTATACCTTGTAGCGGTATGGCAGCTTGCGTACCCTGACAATCCCCAGAGCTATGCCAGTGGGAGTTTTACTCCTGGTAGGTTCAACCAAGCTGGACTGGTCTGTGTGGGTAGGGGTCAGACAAAAGCTGGTACCCTGGTCCTCCAGGTTGGGGGTTTTAGCACAGGGCTGACACCCCTGTCTGTGTAAAAAAAAAACAATGAAGTTACGGAAACAATAATAAATGAACAAACTTTGCTGCGGGATGGACATTCGGAGTCTGTGGCTCGTATGACTGTCAGTGGTGAAAGCCGAAAGGAAGCCACTGACATGAAAACGGATGTTCTGACCGCAAAACAGGATACAAGAATAGGATTTTAGAATGTCAGGACAATGTACGAGACAGGTAAACTAAGACAGGTCACGGCAGAAATGAGAAACTATAGGTTACACATTCTAGGGATAAGCGAGAGCAGATGGACAGGGGCAGGAAAAGTTAAAACAGCAACAGGAGAAACAGTACTTTACTCTGGAAGAGAGGATGGACAGCACAATGAAGGCGTAGCCATTATTCTACAGAAAGGAATAGAAAGGACATTACTGGAATGGAAACCCATCAACAACAGACTGATAAGATTAAGATTGAGAGGGGAATTCACCAACACTACAATAATACAATGCTACGCACCAACGAATGATAGCGATGAGGAGGTCAAGGATGAATTCTATCAACAACTGCAGAAAGAAATGGAAGACACACCTAGATATGATCTTGTTATAGTAATGGGAGACCTCAATGCGAAAGTTGGTACACACAATACATATAATAAAAGAACAATGGGGAAATGCGGAAGCGGAACAGCAAACGAAAATGGGGATAAACTAATAAGTTTCTGTAGCATTAACAACCTGGTCATTGGAGGAACACTCTTCCCACATAAAGAAATTCACAAATTAACATGGGAATCACCAAATGGTCGGGACAGAAACCAGACAGACCACATCATGGTTAACGGTAGATGGAGACATGCATTACAAGATGTGAAGGTAAGAAGAGGTGCAGATGTGGGAAGTGATCACCATTTAGTAGTAGCAAAACTGAAAGTGAAACTAAGAAGGGCTGCACCAACTGTAACTACACAGAAAAGGTTTGACATCAGCAAATTGAAGGACTCCCTTACCAGAAAAGCTTTTGCGGCCGACATAAAGAAACGATATCAATTTGCCAAAAGTCAGGAAAAGACATTGACTGATGATATAGACCAGAATTTCAACACCATTTCAACAATATACAAAGAAAGCAGCAAATCATGCTTGGGATTCCAGGAAAGGAAGAAGCAAGACATGGATAACACCAGAAACATTAAACATCATAACGATGAGAAAGGAAATGAAAAGAAAGAAAACAGACGCGAAGACCCCCAGGTTAAAGCAACTATATAGTGAACAATACAGTCAGCTGGACAAGGAAGTTAAACGCCAAACCCGAGCCAACAAAAGGAATTTCCTAGACGATCTTGCAAGACAGGCAGAGGAGGCAGCACTGAGAAATGAACAAAGCACAGTATACAAAATAACTAAATTCATCAGCGGAAAACGTGGTGCAAACAATATTACATTAGTAAGAGATAAACAAGGTAATCTCATCACGACAGCAGAGGGACAGGAAACAAGATGGGCAGAGCACTTCAGAGAAACTCTGAACAAGGAACCACCAGAGACACAATTGAATGTTCCTGAGGCTGAAAACGATCTAGATGTGAATACAGACATTCCACGAAAAGAAGAAATCATCACAGCAATCAAAGGGTTAAAGAACCGCAAAGCTCCGGGCCATGATAACTTAAATGCAGAGCTATTTAAGACAGACCCTGAGCTAGCAGCAGAACTATTAGAACCACTATTTGCATAAGTCTGGAAAACGGGGACAACACCATCAGAGTGGAACAAAGGAATAATTGTCAAATTGCCCAAGAAGGGAGATCTTGCAGACTGCAATAATTGGAGAGGAATCACTCTTCTCTCAGTTCCCAGCAAAATACTAGGCAGGATAATTATACAGAGAATTTCAAAGGCAGTAGACCACAAACTGAGGAAAGAACGAGCAGGATTTAGAAAGAACAGGAGATGTGTAGATCATATATTCACTCTCAGGAACATTATAGAGCAGTGCTCAGAATGGCAAAGACAGCTTTACATTAATTTCGTTGATTTTGAAAAGGCTTTTGACAGCATACATAGGGACAGTTTATGGAAAATACTGAGGGCTTATGGAATTCCAAGCTGCATAGTGTCAATCATAAAAAGCCTCTATGCAAACTTTACGTGTAGTGTTGGGCAGAGCAACTTAACCTTTGAGGTGAAGACAGGAGTACGACAGGGATGCCCCTTATCAACCACTCTATCTTTAACAATCATAGACTGGGTGATGCGCCAGACAACAGAGGGCAGTCCAAGAGGAATAAGATGGACAAAATTTTCTACATTGGAAGATCTGGAATATGCAGATGACATTGCACTACTAGCACATTCACATCAACACAGCCAGGAAAAAACGGATAGACTTAATAAGTTTAGCCAGCAGGTGGGCTTGAACATCAATTTAAAGAAGTCTGAGGTCATGACGCTCAATGTGAGCAACCCTGAGCCCATATCAGTAAGGAATCAGCAATTCTTACAGACAGATACCTTCACATACCTAGGAAGCATAGTAACACCAGACGGCGGAGCAGGCAAAGACATCAACATCAGAATGAATAAGGCAAGAACAGCCTTCTTTAGCCTAAACAACATCTGGAAGTCCTCCCAATACAGCACAAGCACAAAATTAAGATTATATCAGAGCTGTGTGCTTTCTGTGCTTCTCTATGGTGCGGAATGCTGGAGAGTTACAGAGAAGGAAATGTCGAAATTGTCCTCTTTTCACACAACATGCCTAAGAAAAATTCACAGAATCTTTTGGCCGAATACCATCACTAACCAAGATCTGCTTACTAGTAGCAAGCAAGAGGACATGCACACCATCATAGCTGGCAGACGCTGGAGCTGGGTTGGTCATGTCCTCAGAAGAGACCCCGATGCCATCACAAGAACAGCTATGCTTTGGACCCCTGAAGGAAAACGAAAGAGAGGCCGATCAAAAACAACCTGGCGGAGGACTGTGGAGGCTGAGATGCAAAGAATGAACCAGAGCTGGGGCACTGTACGAAGGATGGCCACCGACCGAGCAAAGTGGAATCAATTTGTTGTTGCCCTACAAGACGCCACTAGGCGTGATGGCCACTGACTGCTTTGACGGTCGGCGGCTAAGGATCAAAGAAGAAGAAGAAGAATGACGGGACAATTGACAGCGTATATATAAGTGTCACAAAAAGTAGGGGATATTGAATTTAAAAATTATCCAAAGACAATATATTTCAAACTAGTTCATTTATTCCTTCGTACAAGTAAACTTGAGCATCATAACAAGACATTTGCGGTATAAGAAGTGTTATGGCTTTACTCACATGATCTTAGTCGCACTGGCAACCAAGGCGGGGTAGGTACTTCATTTTCACAAAAATATTCCAATATTTCTAAAAACGTATAGAGCCCCGTTTGCCGCTAAGCATGCATTGCAACGACGTCTCATACTGCAAATAAGCCTTCTGATATTGTCTTGAGGAATTCTCTGCCACTCCTGCTGAAGGACCTGGGTTAACTGCTGAAGAGTCTGTGCAGCGGCTGGACGTTGTTGGACGCGTCTATTCAGGAGGTCCCACAAATGCTCAATAGGAGACAGGTCGGGGGACATCGGCGGCCACGGTAAGTTCGGATATGCTGCATCTGAAGGTGATCTTGGACGACGCGAGCACGGTGAGGACGTGCATTGTCATCCTGGAAGATGAAATCTGGTCCGTGCCGTTGAGCAAATGGCAAAACGATAGGCTCGATGATGTTGTCACGGTAGTAGAGCCCTGTGATATTGACCTGGTATATGTGAAGGTCGGTCCTGTCATTCATGCAGATGCCTGCCCACACCATTACACTACCACCTCCATAACGGTTGTGTGCAACAGTTGCAGGAGGCTGGTAACGCTCACCTCGCCGTCGCCGGACACGTATTCGACGATCACGAAAATCCAAAACGAAACGGGACTCATCAGAAAACATCACTGATGCCCACTGTTGATTGGTCCACCAATGATGACGTTGGCACCAATCCATTCTTGCTCGCCTGTGTTGTGGTGACATGGGCAAAGCTACAACCGGTCTGCGTGAGGTCAGTTGCACTTGGTGCAAACGGTTTCGTACTGTCTGAGTTGAGACCCGGATCCTAGTGGTCTGTTGAAGGTGTTGCTGACGTTGAGTAGCATTTAGAGTCCGAGTTCTGAGGGCCTGAGTAACAAGAAGTTGATCTTGGCGGCCAGTCCGAGGCAGATCAGCCACTGTGCGGAAATTTTTATACCTGTTCCACAGTCTGCTGACAACTGACTGTGAAACATTGAGGTTCCGAGCAACACCCACTTGCCGACTTCCGGTTTGCAACATGCCTATGCCTATCCATCTCTGCCGTTCTGTCAAACGTTCCATGACGAAGAAAAGAAATTTTGTCTGTTGCAGAGTCTTTTTATACGTGTCCATGGTGAGTAGTGTTCATCAAACCCGAGATACACGCATTTTTGTAAAAAAGAATAACGTGTGAACTTTACGGATGGGCCCCACCTCTGTTCTTGGGATTGGCTTACTCATCACGAGTCACCAGGTCAACTTGATATTGCACGTGAGAGTGGAGAAGAGCGTGCTCCATATGTCCATACAACCATTAGATTACGAAATCCACTCTTTTGTAAAATAATACATACCATCTTAAAATATCCCCTACTTTTTGTGACAGGTATATAGTTTATTTTCATTTCTTGTGTGCTTTTTCGACATGTGTCAAAAAAATTTCCAATTGTGATAAAAACTTTATTTATGATCAGAAGCTACTGAAATTTTCCTACGGTATGTAAAAATGGATGTACTTTAACATGAAAGTGGTTTTAGGAGTTCTACTACTTTAAACTGTAATTTCAAATTTTTTAAGCGCCCCCCTCCCTTGATCAAACGTGGATCTGCTTTGAATTAAGTCTTCTAAAATTCGGAGTTGGAGTCGGGACATTTTTACCGACTCCGACTCCACACAAAAAAAAATTACCGACTCCACGGCTCTGGCTCCACAGCCCTGGTCACCATATCATCATGTGACATATTCTTTCCAGAACGTTGTCTCCATTACAGCTGCTCTGAACGCATCACGATTCTGGGCAAGTCGACCTGCATCAGCCAAAGACAAGTTCAGACTCTCTGTGATGTCCTGGGTCCACCGTCGTCTAGGTCGACCCCTTCCCCTTTTTCCAGGGACCATGCCTTCCATCACTGTTTTTTCCAGACTATTATGTCTTTTTATATGACCGAAAAATTTCAGCTTCCTTATTGCGATGGTATTTAGGAGCCAATGTTCCTGTACGTTTAGTGAGTGCAGTACTTCTCTGTTGGTCTTTTTTTCTGTCCAGGGTATTCTCAACATCCTTCTGTAGCATTGACAGGCTATACCAGGCACTCGTAGGATAATAAGAGGTAGAAAACTTGACAACAGAAGAGCATCAGAAATAACAGACTTACCGGGGATTCGAACCGTGGACAATCCGAACGGCAAAACTGCCTCGCAACGGGAGGAACGACCCAGACTAATTATAGACGCAATCACTACTATAGATCGCCTATTGACCAGTATAAGCCAGAGGAAAGCTATAGACAAGAGTGCGTCTATAATTAGTTTGGGTCCTTCGTGAGTTACGTGGAGGGTTCAAGCTAATGACCCCCTTTCCACGAAGCACTATTTTTGGTGGTGCATAGTGGTGGAGGACTGTGGAGGAGGGCAGAGTTGATGTCAGGAGGGGAAGAGGAGGACATATGGACGGAAATGGGTCTGTCAGGATGCGCAATCGTGACGGGAGACAGAGGACGTTGAAGATCCATTGCAGAGGACCTTCGATGGGATGATGGCCCCTGATGATGATAATAGCCTGGCATAGATCAGTGATTCTCAGCTTGTGGGTCATGACGCAAAATTGGGTCGTGGGAAATACTGAAATGTGTCGCATCTCTAATTTTCCCTTATCTGAGGTTTTAAGGGGCAAGGGTGAAATTTGTGTCGCGGTCGTAAAAAAATTGAGAACTACTATCCGAGATCAATAATTTGTCAGTTAATTAAAGCATTGGTTAATATTATGTTCATGCTCGCCTCAGCATTGCATTTAAACTTTTCAAATCAAACAAAACTTCATGAAGTATCCGACATATCCATAAATTAAATAGCAGTTATCCATTTTTATACAGGTCATATTTTCTTTATCAAAACGAGTTTACTAAACATTCTTGTAAAAAAACAAAACATGAAATTGACATGGAACACCATACAACAAACATAGTTAGTTGCTTATCCTTTACAGGACGTGGCAATCAACCCCAGCTTTTATTGGCTGTTTGTGATTTTTCTAGGCAATTTTTTTCATTCAGTAGTTTGCCATTGCTTTCTGAACGGTACGGCGCTTATACCATTGTTAAAAATCCACACAAAGCGATCTGCTACCAAACCGCATGCAGCAGGTTTCGAACCTGGTATATCTGGATTATGAAACCGCGTTCATATCCATTAGGCCACAGACGCCGACGCACACAACAAACATAGCCCCATGTAATTCCCATGAACTTTTGAAAAGGCCAAGCAAAAATAGACTACTGCACCCTCAAGCATGTCGTACAAGGTGACTATATTGCGGTTGTGCATGAGGCTGGCAACTTCATCATTTAAAACAAATTACTACAGAAACCACTGCTGCAGAATGCTTAGTGCACGTTTCTGCTATGGGACCAGCTGCTTTGGTGGCTCCATTCTCCATAAGGAGAGAATAGGAAAGTGATGATGAACATAAAACAGTATGTTTATACATATGTTAGGGTGCCACAAAACATCATATTCGTTCGTCTACTTCTTCTCTCTATCCTTATGCTACACTCCTTTACGTTGGTATTCACCAGTTATGATCTGTTTTTTTCTGATGTACCTTCCCCGAATAAACACTCGGGACCCAAAACGCATCAAAAGTGAGGAATGCAGTAAGCGACCCATAGCTTGACTGCCTGCGTCAGGGTCAGCGAACCAGAGCTGATCAAGACCCTACTCCACCTCCACATGGTGGTCCTGGAAACAGGCTGAATCACTGCAGTCTGGCTGAGGAGTAGGGATCGAAGAGGGAAGGCAAACCTGGTCCCAAAAAATGCCGTGCGGAAGTCGGATGTGTCGGCCAAAAGGCGCAAATACCGCAGCTTCACTGTAAACGGACACAACGCAACCAACGTTCTTTTCAGGACGAACGAGGAAGAAGAAGAATAAACACTCAGTATTTCACTTGCTTGCCGCACGGCTTGTGTGCTCATCATTTTAATCGTAGAAAGTACACTTAGCCAGGCATTGAACTATAGGTCATGGATGCAAGCCTGACATGTTTTTATAGATAAGCACGAACGTCAGATTGCGACTGTTATCAGCAGTAAAATTGACTGACCCAGACATTTAAATTACGCATTTGTTTTCGCTCAGGTGAAAAATATGAGACAACCACATGTGTCCGATTAGAAAAAAGATGCCTGTGCAAGATAACTAATGTTAAATTTAGTAGGCGGGATTTGCAGGAAAGAATGCTACTCCCAACTTTGTCTTGGTTACTGTGGTGGGTTTTGATGTTATTAAGTGTTGTTGCTTTGTTTACTTAGTGTACTGAATGAGGTCAGCTGTGAAGGTCCCTGAGGATAACAGTTTATGTGAATTTACAGAGTACCTTGCTGCTACCACCCTACGACCTCAATCAGACTTATTCTTGACTAGTATGTCTGATAGCTACGTCTACTGTCTAGGGTAATGAAAATGTGGTGTGCTGGTAATTAAGTACACAAACACACACACAAACACTAATATTAATCTCTATGATTAAGTCAACTGACACTGTGGTTAAAATTTAGTAATTTACAATTTTTTCCAAATTTATTTTGTCCTGAACCTAGTTTTCTTCTGGTCAGGACTTTCAACTCAATATGAATTAATTTCAATAGAATTACATATAATCAAGTAAGCACATGAAAGACCTGTACATATACATAATTTAAATTTGCTAATAATGGTACTAAAACTGAAGTCTTTATTAACTAGTGCTTGATGTCGGGTCGGGGTATTTTCATCATACCCAGTCCTTTATTTAACAGTGTTCATTTGCTCTTAACAGGATTGATGGTGGAAAAGTTTATTAGTTACACAATGGAGTTTATATTATTTAGTACTCGTTGATAAATCTCAGCAGGCCAGTTCTATAACACTTATCTGGCCTGTGACGATTGAAGATAGTTGTTCCTTAGGCCCACTCCTCACATGCGCTGAGGTAGTATGGTAGGCATCTCGTTTCATACAGTGTTGTACTCTTCAGAATATCTTGCAATAGCACAGTGCCAGACAAAGAAACTCTGAAACCACAAAATTAGGCAAGGTCTTAACATAATACCTAATCCACCATGTTTACAAGCATTAATACATTGAAATAAAAGACAGGGTCAGATCTCTCTGACCGACCCAGCACATCTACATTAATGCTGTTATCAAGTAGCACTAGTTTCACAATCCTCTCCTCTAAGGCCTGCACTGCATCTGAAATATTATCATTAATCTCTTCTTTCCATATAATAAGGTGGGTGATATGTTTCCACCTGACCACCTGAAAAGAAACATCTGTATTCTACATTTCTGATAGTTTATCATATTATAATTCAACCTCTAGGCCCTGTAACAGTTGGCTGGGGACCTAGAATAAGTACTCACTTGTCGTAATCATTTTTCATTATATGGCAGTATCACTCACTCAGAATTGTTAAATAAAAAGGTTAATAATTTCTGTCTTACCACAATTCAAAAGAAGGTACGTTAAAATAGCACAAACTCAGCTGAGCTGCTGGCTGGACTATGGCGTCCGTATTCCTTATATTATTTATTTATATATTTAGTGGACGTCAAACTTCACAGCATTAACGATCTGCTTCTATGGACAGTCTTAAACAAAATGGCAACGAGCCGTCCAATTTTCTAATAATCTTAACTGTGTTGACCAATCAGATAGGAAAGCCAAGCTTTTTAAATTCAAAATTTTACTCTAAGGTCCAAATTTGGTCCAATGTGTAGTGTATTTCTGTCGGTCGGTCTGTCCGAACTTGGCATTCCCCAAAAATGGACTTGGTTTTGGCCCAACACTAAAAAAAACACAATATTCAGTTTGCGCTATCCCATAATTTCTACCCCGTGTCTACCCCTTTTCCTACAGAACACATGACCCTTTTCCTGCTTTTACTCAAGGACGCGTCAAAATGTAACCGCTAGTGACTGCAAAACGAACATCTGTCTGCTAGTCTGCACCGAACAAATCAGTCTTTTGTCAATAACTTCCGAGTTATCTGTCCGTCCTTTTATTTGAAAGCATATTATTTATCAGGAAAAGATAAGCTCTTAAACTAGCTAACTTTTGTGATTCTAAACCTATTAATAAGGAATTCCATATTTTTTTCCATGTTAGTCTTGAAATCTATAATCTACCACTCGTTCAGTTCTTTTTACGGCTATTTTCAAACTAATTACGAGAATCGTCCGTATTACGTTGGGAATTACGTCATTCTCAATAAGAGCTAAGCCTGTTTTCGTGACCCAATTGACGAACATTTTTTAACTTTCGTCGTATTTCAAACAACTAACTACAAGTTCGCGCGTATGCTAGGCTTAGATTCAAACCCCGTGTGCAGACTAAATCATTTTTCTCTTCCCTCCTTTTCTTACCCCGTCTGAACGAATAGGCCTTTCGTGTCCCCATGTTATAAATAGTTTTTTCAATGACACTAGAAAACGATGGTACGGTCTGCCAAAATCAACGCGCTTGTGGCGTGGGCGAAGAAGCAGCAGCGTATCATAACTATATTTTATCTCTACATTTTATTTTAACTTTTATATTTATAATGGATGATTTTATCGCTGTATCAATGTATTTCATCACAGTTACAACACAATTGAAGTATTGGGACACTGAGAGATATGACATAATTATTTCCAGCAAGGTTTCTTGTTGTAATAAATAGAGATGGGAAGACGATACTACAAGATTGAAGAATTAGGGCAGGCATTTGATATAATTGTTCTTGGCAAGGGTAACAATTAGTTACACTGCAATATATGGCAATGTCAATAATTATACCGATATGTAGGCAAACAATGTTCGAAAATAAGACGCCCTAACTTGGGATAGGTTTCAGCAAAAATAACTTAGCATAATTAAATTTAATGTGGCGAAATTTAAACTACAACACCTGAGTGTTTGAACATTCTCTACTGGATTTCCAATTGTCATCAGAGGAAGTCGCCAAAATTAAGATATAGAAAATTTGCTATAGAGTGATTCTTCGTCACGTTAGTCTCATCTTTACCCACTAAATTTGCAGTCTTTTTCACGTTGCATTTTTTGGGATCGAAACTAACTTGTGCTTCTGTTGAAAAAAACGGAATTTTTGTTCCAAATGTACTTTATGGCTCGGTGTATGTGTTTTTATTTTAGAAATACTCTTGCATCTAAAGCTTTTCGGTGATAAAATTTCTGGAATTGTCCCCACTCATATTTAGTTGTTGAGGTAAGTATAAGTGTCTCTATCATATATGTATATATTTAACCAGTGAAGGTGTGGAAGAACATACAAAAAAGCGAATAATTAATTTGTGTGGATGAAATACTGCGTACCAAATAAATCATTTTGCTTGGAAGAACTTACAGCAAAGCCAATAATCCATTTGTGTGGAAGAACATACATTAAAGCGCTTAATCCATTTGTGTGGTAGAGCATACATCAGACCGAACAATCCATTTGTGTAGAAGAGTATACAACATACCGAATAATCCACTTTAACACACCTTCATCAGCACATAATCTAAGATGAAATTTACTGACTTGACTTTTTATACATGCCGCACCCAGACTGGTTATCCCAGTCGATATTACAAACATTTCTTTGAAAACATCAAACCCGGTTTATCCGCCTTTTTTTATAACACAAAAAAGGGCAACTTTCTGAGATGGTTTTTTGCTAGTTTAAACAAATGTATAGTAAACTCACGTATATAAAGTTTAAAAATAAATTATTGACTTGAAATCTAAAAGATAACACATGGACGCTACACAAATCATAACAAAACAACAATACTGATAAACAAGGAACAGGAAAGTTGGTCAGTTCTTGGTAATCCAAATTTGTAAGTCATATCTGTGCTGGCCGTAAACCAGATCCGTAAAGCGAAATTCGCCCGACGAGTAGTTTGGAGTTTGGGTTATTGTATCTCGGTACCAGGATCTCGGTTGATGGAAAAGGTTATTCCGCGGAAAATACAGTTCAACGTTGTTAGTGCAGCGACGAAAGTAGCTATGCAGAGAAGATGGGTTAGTAACCGGTTTTGAATATTATTTTTCAAACTTCTTTCTATTAATGTCTCCAGCCCTTTAGCGTAGGCCTGCGTGCTGCAACTAGGGGTAATTTTGAATTTTCTGGGGGTGAAGATGAATAGTAACAAGTGTCAATTTAGCCATTGCACTAGTTAGCATTAGAATTAGATTCTGTAGTTTCCAACACAGATTAAAATTAGATTATGTCGTTAATACCTGGATTATAATTAGATTCTGACGTTTCTGCCCGGATTAGAAAAAAGATTTTGAAGATTCTACCCATATTTTAATTAGTTTGTGTAGTTTTTACCCAGACTAGAATTAGATTCTTTAGTTTTACGCAGATCGGTATTATATTCTGTAGCTTTACCTGTCGGCGTCTGTGGCCTAATGGATATGAACGCAGTTTCATAATCCAGATATACCAGGTTCGAAAGCTGCTGCAGGCGGTTTGGTAGCAGATCGCTTTGTGTGGATTTTTAACAATGGTATAAGCGCCGTACCGTTCAGTAAGCAATGGCAAACTACTGAATGAAAAAATTGCCTAGAAAATCACAAACAGCCAATAAAAGCTGGGGTTGATTGCCACGTCCTGTAAAGGATAAGCAACTAACTTTAGCTTTACCTAGTTGTCTTGGATATAAATAAATCAGTCGGGTTTTCTGTTTTATTTTTAGCCATCACCATAACACGTAGGCTCTGTGGACGGGGATAGCGACGAAGCACCGGATATTGATCAAATGTAAATATTAGATGACGTTATTGTGGCCAAAAGTTTGTAGAGGATAGATGTAGCCGGCCCTATGCCCAGCTTTCCTTAATCGCCTTTTACGGACTTCTCGGTAAGATACAGAGTTACTTTTCTTTGCTACCCCGTTAATACACAGATAGTTACCTACCTTCCTAAATAGGTGGTGCTTGCGTAGAATAGAAACATTGAAATGGTGTGACAAGATCACCGATATGGAGCTGATGACAAGAATCAGACAGGGTGCCTATGAAGCAAGAGATGAGAAGAAGACGCTAGAGATGGAAGGGGCACACACTGAGGAAACTTCCTGAAAGCGTTACAATGCAATCCTTGTTCTGGAATCCCCAAGGTCAGAGACGTAGATGTAGAACGGACAATACACGGGGAAGAGAACTGTGGGCTGAAATGCCAGAGATAAAGAAGACAGATAAAGATGTTAAGCAGATGACACAGGTCATTGTATAATTTTGTTGAAAGCATGTGCCCCCTGGAGAGGTGAATGGTAATTACTTAACAGCTCTTTAATCAGTACATTTAAAAAAAATAAATGAACATTTATCTTCAGAGCTGGTCTAACGCGGCACATGTGCCAAGTTCGAATCACGGTACTGTGGTAAGTTGGGATTATATAAATATTTATAGGTGACTTAGTGTACTGACTGAGATCAGCTGTGAAGGTATCTGTATCTAAAAAGTATGGTGTGTTACAGATGACCTTACTTTGCTACCACATTTAGACCTCAATCAGACTTATTCTGGAATATTGTGATGACTACGTTGAATGTCTAGGGTTATGATAATGATGAAGTGTAAGTTCACAACAACCAACAGACAGATAAACACTTTTATTAATTTCCACAACACTATGACAAGCACATACATATAACACTCTAGAAGACTAGCTTAAGTAAGTCAAGTGTTAAAGTTTAAATTATGTATTAATTTCTTTCAAGAATAGATATCCTGATCCAACTACAGAGTGAATCAGGAATCACAATCAAATGTAAATACAATGTTTATGTACAAAATTTATACAAAGGATCTTTGTCCTGACATATAATATTATTACAATAGGTGTGTAGGGTTGTGATGTATTTATGAGGTAATACTGGCTTTTGAAGCTAGGTCGTTGTTTGTCATCACGACTTCATGTGTTTGTTACTGGTGGAAATAATATTGAAGGGTTCACAGTCTCTTTTTATTTGTAAAATAATTACTGTCCCTCTTAAATTAGTATTATAGTCAATTTTATGATGGTTATACAAGGGTGAGCTGCTCTGGCTGACACATTCTTATCTGATGTGTCGGCGGCAGGAAACTGTCTCCTCTGCTCGCTTGCTTCTCAGTTATCTTAAAATACACCACAGGTCGATATCTTGGACAAGGAGTCTGCTGACAGCCCTCTGGATCCAGCCAAACTCAGACCAGGTGCTGCTCTACTACTTCAGTACCACGGTCCCTGAAATAAGAAGGTTGTACCTCCTTCTTCAGAACTAATTTATAATATATTTCCACACTGAAGTACAGGACATTACAAACACAGAGTTCAGCGCTGTAGGCCAACTGCTAGCTTCTCGTGTGACAGTATACACCAGTATTCCTCTCCCTAATGGTTGCAACGCCTCTGCAATTCCAGCGTTAATTCCTTCTATACAATAGGATAGGTGTCATGTTACTATTTGGAATTCCCATAAATGCCTATGCAGTTATACTCCTCTCTGACAAGCTTTTACATGGTGGAGCAATATCTAGGCTTTGCCTTCTGTTTGCTACTGAACCACACACATACAGACACAATTTATCATTTCATATTCAATTTTCATATAATATATATATACATATATATAGGAAATAAGTCTAGCTTACCACAATTCATGGAAATATTAAACAAGTAACGTTGACTGGCAATGAATTATGGCACAATTTTGATCTGCCTCTGTCCAGGCTTTTCCGTTATTAGAAATTTCTTAGCCTGCTCTCAACGCACTTTAGTGTCACAAGATTTATTTTCAAAAATGGCAGTGAACTGACGCTTCTATTTGACCATATCTAACATTCTAACCAATCAGGCCATGTTTACATGAGCCTTTGAAAAAAACTATCCATCCTATAAGTTGCCATGAACAACCATAATTGTATTTGTATATTTGCGTAACACATAACATATTCTTTGTCAGCAAGTCCTAAGGCACCCAAATATATAAATTTAATGGGGCTAAGTGGCTTAGTTCAAAATATGTATTACTAGGATAGTCGTGCTGTTACCACCTCCTCACTTCCATACTAGGGGTGTCTTCTGTACTGTCAGACTAATGTCAGGAGCTTAGACATAAATCAGTAGAATGTCAGGTTTCCCAACAAGAGCTTAAACCTGTTTTCAAAACCTAACCTCGTATCGTTAGTGTTTTTTTATCACTGTTTATTTGAAAAAATCAGGTCTTCATGCCTTTCGCGTGGGATTGGCATTCACGTTTTAATCGCGAGACGACGTGAGACAATTGCATGCGTTCCTCCGTGCATCTCTCTCTCTCTCTCTCTCTCTCTGCTAAGCCCGTCTGTCTTTTAGGTTAACGTAGTGTGTATAATGACATTAATGTAGTATTATATCTAGGTCATTAAGCAGTGTGCCTATCAAGGTCGTCTAAGAAATATAGTACCAGTTTTTTTTTAGAAACGCGTGTATGATGCTTTAGGCTTTTGCGTAGAGTTTATGCAGACGAAAAGGAAAAATGGGGTTTTCTTGTTCAGCCATTATGGCGTTATAAAACGGAAGCGCTATTGGGAAAGCACTGGTCTTTCACCATCCTTCTTTCTTTTGTATTATTTCGTTCGGCTTTACATTTATGTTCTAATTTATATATGGGTATTTAGAATTTTTCACGACAGGTACCAACACACTCCAGTCTACCCAGCTGTAAATGGGTACCTGACTTTAAATTAGAAAAGGGAAAAGCGGCGAGGAACGCAACTGGTCACCCCACCTCACGATGCTACACCTAGTATGTGAAGTCTCTAACACTTCAATCTCCTACTACAATATCTGCTAGGGGAATACGTTTACCATTACATTACATGTTTGCCTTGATAGCCTGTGACCTGAATACATAATTTAAGATTGTCTGGGTTCCTTCCTCATGTGAACGTTACATACAGTTGACCATAACCGAGGACTGCATCTGGTAGGTAAACGCCGAAATCATCAAATGATTGTCTTTGTGCTTTGGTGGTTGTCTTGCCAAACATGAGACTGATGCCGTTTCAAGATGACAAGAAGGCTAGTATTTCTTGGCTCTAAATTAATGCGTGGAATGAAAACTCGTCCACCTTAATAACTGCTTGCGATAATCTTTTTATTAAAAAAAAATCATTATTTTGTCTTTAGTTTTAACAGAAAGTTAAAGTTTAAAAAAAAAAAGCATGAAAATGTATTGGGTGGCTCTTTTATTATGAAGCTACATTATTAAACTTCTCTCTAGCAATCTCATTACGTAAATCACAATGCAACAGAAAACACTACAGCGGACGCAATTGAGAGGTTTTAAGGCAGGCTTCTTGAAAGGAGGCCAACTGTAGTAGTGACACCATACTCCTTAGAGAGTGGAAAGCAGACAAAATAGAAATAGCTGTGTCTGAAGTAGAAGTAATTTAGCCGATCAGTTTTTATTATCTGCTTCATCAACATCATCATCTGCCATCTACACACTGAAGGTCGGCTGTTATGGATCTCCTTCTTCTTCCGAAGTTAAAATATTGTAAAGTTAATACATCAAACGTAAGGCTAACAGAGATGGACGTATGTAAAGTTAATACATCAAACGTAAGGCTAACAGAGATGGACGTATGTAAAGTTAATACATCAAACGTAAGGCTAACAGAGATGGACGTATGTAAAGTTAATACATCAAACGTAAGGCTAACAGAGATGGACGTATGTAAAGTTAATACATCAAACGTAAGGCTAACAGAGATGGACGTATGTAAAGTTAATACATCAAACGTAAGGCTAACAGAGATGGACGTATGTAAAGTTAATACATCAAACGTAAGGCTAACAGAGATGGACGTATGTAAAGTTAATACATCAAACGTAAGGCTAACAGAGATGGACTTATGTAAAGTTAATACATCAAACGTAAGGCTAACAGAGATGGACGTATGTAAAGTTAATACATCAAACGTAAGGCTAACAGAGATGGACGTATGTAAAGTTAATACATCAAACGTAAGGCTAACAGAGATGGACGTATGTAAAGTTAATACATCAAACGTAAGGCTAACAGAGATGGACGTATGTAAAGTTAATACATCAAACGTAAGGCTAACAGAGATGGACGCATGTAAAGTTAATACATCAAACGTAAGGCTAACAGAGATGGACGTATGAAAAGGATGCATCCGTCGTTTGTGCAACCAGCGAGCTAGAGGATCAATTAGCATTCACACTCTTCGACATATACTGAGGGAGATTGAGCACCTATGGGTTTGCCCAGAGTGCAATGATGTCGATTCAATTCAACAATAACGAAGTTAATACAGTATCTGAAATAGTAAACGATAAGAAGGAAAGGTCTTCAGTGTTAAATATGGAACAAATCCTAACATACGGAAGTGATTCACTTCTTCTTCTTCTTCGTACACTCTCAGACATCCACTTGAATGTTTTTAAAGAAAGCAGTAGTCAGGTTGAGACTATTTGCATCTCCGTAGAGCTTGTCCACGAATGGTACTGGTGTCGGCCATATGCGCTGTCTCTGTTCCGCTTTACGTTTGGCATTTTTGAAGCAGATGTTCATCAGTCATTTCATCTGTGCCATTGTTTTAATGATAATTAGTAAACAATTAGGAAATGTACAAGAGGCCTCAAAGATGTGGTTTTACAGATGAATTTTAAAAATACCATAGACAGCTAACAAGAGTACTGAGGAAGGCCCATCCCTCATAGAATTTTTTTTTTAACCAGCAGCACTTGGGCTTTCAGCCCTTTCGGCCCAATGACATGTCATTGCGAGGCTGGGGAGCCTGTGGGCTTTCCTTCCAACCCGGTCAGGAGCTTCGATCCTTCCCATCCACGAAGGGTTTATTTCAGGAGCCGTTCAGGTTATTCAGTCAAAATCCTGGTCGATGACACTCCTTCAAATGCCTACGCCCGGGCTTGAACCTTGAACACCTGATCGCCAGCGCAATGTGATAACCATTACACCAGTGCGGCTCCCATCCCTCATAGAATATAAAAGAGATTTAAAAAAAAAAAACAGAAAAACGTGTCTGAGCTAAAATAACCAGTAAATAAAAAACTGCTTCGGCTCAGATTGGGATCCGGCTACTTTAGAATAGAAGAACCTGTCACTGGTTGCCTCCCCTTTGCCCTGTAGTGATGGCCCAACAATGGCAAAAACCTAGAGTATCTAATGTGGGTTTTCAAAAGTATCTACGTTCGGACAAGATTACTCTTGGCAGAGATACAGATACAAGATATTTCAGAAGTCAAGAACAATGCTGAATGTGTCTTAGCAATGATAACTTTTATCTGCCCGACAACTTTTGTGAAGATGTATTATGTAATTAATTTAGCTCGTACAAGCCCCCAACTGAATTAACAGTGAAATTCTTATCATTATTTGGCTGTATAGATATAAATATAGATATATTAAAGATGCTGATTCATCCGTGTGCACTTCTCTCTTTGTAATAACTAAATCAACTATGAATTTGTAAAAAAAAGAGCATTTAACAAATTTAATGATCAATTACTTTGGAACAATCACCTTACCTCTTCATACTCCTTATGGACGATGTCATCAAGGCATGTAAGGAGAGAACAAGAAAGTATTCAGTGGGGTACTGGAAGATGAGACAGGTCTATATTTTGGAGCTGGCATTTGCTGATGATGTTGCCCTGATTGCTAAATCAGAGGCACATCTCCAATCCAACCTGCAAGTCTGGAAGGAAGAGCTGGAGAAGAGAGGGATGGTCATAAGCAGCTCTAAAACAAAATCCATGGTGATATCACGAGAAGAAAGAAAATATCAGATTAAGTTGGGAGAACAAGTCCTGGAGCAGGTCGACCACTTTAAATATCTCGGAGCTATTATAGACCGAAAGGAGGCATCAAAGAAGAGTTGGCCACTCGAAAAGCAGCGGCTGGGAGACTTTTTCAGGCCATAAATCGTGGATTCCTCAGCAAGAAAGAGGTTGGTAAGAAAACGAAGATGGCTGTATACCGCTCCACCTATGTCCCAGTCTTGACATATGGATGCGAGTCGTGGGCAATGACTACAACCCACAAAAGCCAGATCCAAACCTCAGAAATGAGGTATCTGAGGAAAGTGGTTGAAGTAACAAGAAGAGACATGGTCCGCAACCAGACGATCCGTCAAGGCCTAAAATCCCATCCGCTGCAGACCCAAATAGAACAGTCCCAACTAAGATGGTTTGGCCATGTCTGCAGAATGGGAGAAGATCGGCTACCACGACAAGCATGGGAAACAAAGAGCCAGGGATCCAGACCTCCAGGACGACCCAGAGTCCGCTGGGAGGACAACATTAGACAATCTTTGAAGGACCGAGGACTAGAATGGAACCAGGCCAGGAAAAAGACAGCTGATAGAATGGTCTGGCGCTCTCTCTTCCAAACCTCTACACCTCACGGTAGAAGGGGAACGACTAAGTAAGTAAGTAAGTAAGTACTTTGGAACAAATGTAAATAAATATGAACTGGTGATTACTAAAAATATGTTTCGTCATTGACTGATTTCTGCTTGAGGAAGCTTAGTTGTGGAATATAAATCAATACGTTCTGTTGTGTTGGCCTGCTAAATATGTCACTTACCTTCCAAACTGCTGATGTGCTGATGCTACTTTTTCCGTTAATCCGTCTCTGTGGCGAGGGCACTTCTCCTGGTCAAGGCAGGTATCTTCTTAACCCGCTGAATGTAAGTTTCAAGTGTCGATCGCAAGCGTTGAACAACAGTACAGCTGGTATCGTAGACCTGTACCTTAAATGGTCTCGTAAACTCGTACCACCAACTTTAGAGGGAATAAAAGAACATATTCCGCTGCTAAGTCTTTGTTTTCCTGATATTAATCAGGCGCCTTTCCCGTTGTCCGTCAACCGAATTTTTTTCACACAATTTTTACTCTCCCTTAACGCATATCATATAACTCAGGGTATATGATGAAAATCACCATTCTTTTAGTTAATTTACTGGGGCAATTTCGACTGGACAGTGACAAGTGGCTTGTGCCTGGTTGGATATGTTTAAATATGCATACACTTATTAAAAATGATAGTATATATATATAAATAAATATATATATATATATATATATATATATATATATATATATATATATATATATATATATATATATATATATATATACACACACACATATGATGGTATCATCTTTCACTCTCTTCTCCACTTGAAGTCTGAGGTTATCTTTGCTTTTGGTTCCCTGAGAGAACTAGCACGAAGCAATCGCCAGCGCTTTGCTGTGGTAGTGTATGAATATATCATTTTCATATGCTGGGTTGCCAGCCTCTTAAGGACATGTTTAACCATCAGCAAGTATAAACATGTCAAATTCAAAGTATATAAGATATGTTACAATCCACCCCAATACAGATTGGTAACTAGACTTCTTGCTCAGTAGAATAGTCCTGGCAACTTGATAAAGATGCCTCGAACACGCGTCTGGGGTATTATTTCTATTATAGAATCCCTCTGTGACTTTGTGAGTAGGTCCTGTAGGAGTCCGGTTTCCGTATTAAAAGGTGGAGTTTCCTTATTGTATTATTCAAAAGGTGCTCCAACACTTGTTTTCCGTTCCTATAAGTTTAGAATCCTAACTTCTACTCTTTCTTGGCTTCAGTCTGAGCTGTCTACTTTGACGATTCTTGAATGCAGTGTTGTATGTCTAAAATGTTCTACGTTATATTGCAGTTTTCCGGTCTACGCTCATATCGGGCGTTTCCGACAAAACGTCCAATCAACGTGAATGTTTATTCACGCCTCGAATGCAGCCAAAACGTTCAAAAGTACATGTTATGATAACTTTCTCCTGGAATTTTATGCATGACTCGTGCTTTTGTAAAATTCAAACGGTCAATTTTCCGTATAAGGAGTTGTTATTTCAGTCTATTCTCGGTAATGATTACCACAGAAACTTCTTACATCATCTATGTATGTAATCTGTCACCAGTTTGGATAATGGACTGGCGCTCCCCGTAAAACAAAACAGTGGGTCACTACACGAAAATGACTTAGCAGCCAATCTGGTCTAATTTGTGTCAAACTCTCAGGTAAACAAACACGACCCAACTGAATGGACGGAGTGTAAACATTGACTCGAAAATGTCAAAGACTGACGGAATGTAGAAAAACAGAATGTGCCGACAATCGATTGGCGCACATAATTAACACGCACAACAAAGGTAGTTCAATACTACCGGAGCGGAAAAGAGAGCGAATAAAATTATGTGACAGAACCCATCTGTGAAGAATGTTATGAACCTAATACCATTAAACACTTCTTGATGAAATGCAAGAAATACGACCAACACTGGCAAAGTATAAAAGATTACTGTACAAGCTGCAAAATAGAACTAAACATAGAAAATGTATTGGGGAACCATTTTCCCACAAGCAGTACAAAAATTAGTAAAACAATATATGACAAAAACAAAAGTAACAATTTAAAAGACGACAGAAGGACTGAAAAAATCGAAGACAGACAGACGGACAGACAGACAAATAGATAGATAGATAGATAGATAGATAGATAGATAGATAGATAGATAGATAGATAGATAGATAGATAGATAGATAGATAGATAGATAGATAGATAGATAGATAGATAGATAGATAGATAGATAGATAGATAGATAGATAGATAGATAGATAGATAGATAGATACTCTGAAGTAAACTTGTAATTATCTTACAACGCTAACAGTAGTCACAAAGCTATGTCATCAGAAGGGAGTAACACAACACAGTAGAAAAAGTACATAAACCAATATTAACTTCATGCCAGTATAGATACAAGTATGCTTCTGAACAACACAACAAAGTGAACTATTAACCAAAAAGTGAAAACCCCAACGTGAGGAATAATACAGTACAAAACGTATAATAAACACAATCAAGAAAATCGCACACTAAATGAAAAAAAAAACGTTCTGATAGAACCAACAGTTTCATGAATATAGTAAATGGTTGAAAGGGGCGTGCTACACAAAAGAAAGTAGCAAACATCTTTAAAAAAAACGTATCTGAGCGGGACTACCTCTGCTGATAGACTGCTTTCTGATGTACCACACTGTATAGAAGTCCCTATAATTAGCTTGTTATTATTTCTGTCTTTAATCTTGTGAACGGTTACTGTTGTTAGTCCTGTTTTGGCGTTGGGTTTCTTTTATTTATAAGAAATTCTCCACATGCCGTTTCCTTCATCTATTTTTATCTGTTGCCAATGGTCTACTGTATTCGTTGCCTTTTGAATTCCCTAACTCGTGAGCACTGTCAGGTATTAATAGGCTGGACTGCCCATGGTAAATTTCCGGTGTTATGTGTTGCGGGTCGCACTAATGACCCGTCATCGAAGCATCATTTTTTGTGATGCCTAGATGGCAGGGAGGATGCTGTGATTCGCTTGCACAGCTAGGCGGGGTTGTCGCACGGAAGGTCCTGGGTTCGAGTCCTGGGTAAGCCACTCACATCTGTGGTTTTTCTGTTGTCTAGTTTTCTACTTTATTTCTTACGAGCGCCTGAAAATATACCTTTATGTTTGTCTAATATTTATTGGCTAGACTTGAGCGTGACGCTGCAGTTTCGATGCAGGAAGCCGATGGCTTTGTCGCGCGAAAAGTGTCTAAACACAGGATACATTTTATTTTAAAAAAAATAATAATAATAAAATAAACAAACACACACATGTTTGATGATTGTACAAACAAACTAAAGCGGGAAACCTTTTCATACTACATTTGTAGCCACGCACTCATTACCACATCCGTGTAGTTCAAGAAGGTTTCTGAGAAGACACAGAAGAGGTGTACTGTTCTCACTGGCATGTCGTAAAAGGCAACTAATATAAAGCTGTGCAACCTCGTGATGTAAACAAATTTAACACACTATAAAGACAGTCATGGGACAACGCACAACGAATGAAACACACAAAATCAAACAAGCCAGATAGTGAGGCAGGACACAAAAAACACCATGAGCGCGATACGGCACCACAAACGGACAAAGAGGAACCCAGACAGCCAGCTAGTGGTCCTTTTCAGGACCAATCACCTCCAGGACTACGAACGAGATACCAGTGAAGACGATAACACCCTATATACCCCAATTATAACCAAACTTTCAGGTTGAACAGGGTATTACAGCAGCATAGTAGACGAAAACAACAACAACATGTAAACAAACTCCTACATTAACCACTGTTGCAAGAACACATAACTGATGTGTGCAGGTTTTCTGCCAAGGGCCAGTGGTAGTAGAGGCCCCAATGCTCCACAGGAAGCGATAAGGAAAACGATGATAACCCATGAACATGACTTATGTTGCTAAGCAACGCGGGACCTAACAATTAATTACACACAACACCTGACGTGGGAAACAGATCGCGAAGTCACGCGGGTTAAACAGAAAACTCGTTTCCATACGTTAGGAAGTGACTAAGCACCTGAGTATACAAGGTAAAAGGTGAAGGTAGTCCTAAAGCAGAGACTGCCGTAGAGGAGTAAGGTGTTAGAGACTTCACCATACTAGATCTGGCTTTTTTATGATGTGGGATAACCAGTTCTCTTCCTCGCTGCCTTTTGCCTTCCATAACTCAAAAGCAGAGTAATGTACCCATTTACAGCCAGGTAGACTGGAGCGTGATGTTACCAGGTTTGGATCCTGGAACGCCGAAAAGCCAGTGCTCTAACCGTTAAGCCTAGTGGACGTTTTACCTGAATATACCTAGCATTTATCCCACCTAAGTTACACGTAAATGAATTTTCGAACACGATTATAATACGAGTACTACTGTTCGATATCGTTGTGAGAGAATAGACAAAGCGACAGTCAGATGAAAGATTAAATATACCTTGATAGACATAGTCACGTGACAGATTAAACTGAAAACGATAGACAGTCAAACACAGAGATGGAAAAAGAGGTATAAAAACAGGCAGGCAGGCAGGCTGACAGACAGACAGACAGACAGACAGACAGACAGACAGACAGACAGACAGACAGACAGACAGACAGACAGACAGACAGACAGACAGACAGATAGATAGATAGATAGATAGATAGATAGATAGATAGATAGATAGATAGATAGATAGATAGATAGATAGATAGATAGATAGATAGAAGTGAGTGTAAATCTTTTAAAAGGGCTGCGTAAAAATTAAAAATAATCCCACAACAGATTGCGTAAATTAAAAAGTAATATTACATAACTTTTAGTTTGAAGTAATATATTGGTAATCTTAACAATTTCACGACTAAAACGGGACAATACGTAGCCACTTTAATATGAGGTCAGACTGAGGCCAGTAGTCTGCTGAACGAACAGATCAGGTAAAACTCAAGTCCTAGTTAGTGCAAGTGTAATCAGTCTTGTTATCTACAGTTTGATTCGCTATGCGCCAGCCAATCTCTGATCATGCTGAAAAGTAGAAACTTCCTCTTTCGATTTACGTTGTTCAAATGTTAAAAACGGGCTCTGTTACTTTGTAAAATTATTTTTCGATGCTACAGAAAGCACTACTTACTACTATTGCTGCTGCTACAACTGTTAGCACTACCTACTTCTACTAACGCTAATATTAGCTCTACTTACTACTGCTGCTACTATTAGCATTTCTTACTTCTGCAGCAGCGCGTAACAAAGTCTAATATTATGTAAAGTTGCCTTAGCTTTAGCTGTGCAGCGATACTAGTTTTTTTTAAAGTCTTTAGAGTCAATGGGTCTCATGATTTTAGGTTTCAACTGTTCTGAGGTGATTGGAAGAACTATATTGTCCATGTTCTTCTCTGGGCAACCCGGCTACAGTGAACTTTCTTTTAAACTGCTTCACTAACACAAATTTAAGCAACATAAATATGATTTCACAAACTCTAACAGACTAATTTGTCACACTTCTTCTTTTCTTTAATTAGAAGATCTTCATCTCTACAGTAGGAAAAAAAACAAAAACATTTTCAGTAACTTAAACAATGGTGTGCTCAAGGATGTGTTCTCAGAGGCTGGACCGTAACTAATAATTCACTTACTTATGTCATCAGGTCATTGAATTTTTCAGTCAGTCGTGCATTCATGTTCCAATATTAGTTACCTAAAAAAATCACTTTCTTATATATTGCAGACATTTTTTTTTCTCTTCTAAAAAATCACAATAACTACTTGAGATTCTCGTCATTTCTTAACAAATTTTAAAAAAAATGAAATTTTGTCTCGCCTTGACAAGGCGCGTCCAGTTCGCTTAGTCGGTTATATTAGTGTGCATGTCCAAATATAAAAATTTGTACATGATGAAACAATACTCTACAATACATAATCAACGTCTTTCCTTTCTATGTATTATGTTTTCACATTCGTTTATTTATTTTATGTCTTCGCTATATCCGTAACCGCAGAGTGAAGCTAGAAGTGTGTCATATTCTTCATAACTGAAGCATGGAGGCATATCTGGATGTCACGGAATTTCCTCCCCTGCACTGTCCAACAGTGGCCAAAACTCAAGAGTATCTAATCTGGATCTTCAAAGGTGTCTACCTTCGCACAAGATTACCCTTGGCAGAGTTGTAGGTAGAAGGAAAATGATGCTTCTATCTCAACGGTGTTTCCATAAGATATTTCCGAAGTCATGAAAAATGCTGCTTTGGGCAGGGTAATTGTTAACTTATATCTGATCCGCCGCCTCTTATGAAGAATTAATCAGTCATTAATTTCAGCTCGTTCAAGCACCCACCCTGATTTACTCAGTGGAATTGTTATTATACAGGTATAGCTCTGTTTAGAGTGTATTTAGTAAGTTGACTGAGACAAACATGCAGTACGTTCAAAATGATTAAACCGACGTTAAATTTGTGTATTTACAAATAACACATTTAATAATCAACTAAGTTTTAACAGTTTAAAAAAAATTAATAATCTTTAAAAGAAAATACTCATCATTGTGTGATGGTATGGTGTTTTATGTAAGAAGTCACTTGGCAACATTTAGGTTTGACTTAGCTGCAAATGGTAGTTTCTTCTCCCGCTGGGTTTTTGGGTTCTGTGCAGATAGGTCCCAGGAGTTCTCGCGTCTCTGGTCAAGATTAAAGGCGCAGCACGTTCCAAGTAAGATCAGGGAGTAACTGCAAAGCTGGTCCCGCGTCTCTGAGACCCTCTGATGATAGTGTCTAGTTCGATGTCAGGCCACTTTTACACTCACTTTGTTCCAGAGATTAGTACCCTCACCTGGTACAACCAACTAGTACGGTAAATAAAAACAAATTCCATCTGAGTATTGAGTTTCCCGACACATACTTACGTGTCCCTATCTTCCTATTCCACCTTCCGATCTACCTCGGAATTTACCTTCGATGTTGGAGCCGCGCTAGCGTAGTGGTTACAACACCGCTCTGGCGACCGGGTGATACAGGATCAAAACCGGGCGACGGCATTTGAGGATTTTTTGTCGACCGGGATTTGGACTGGATTAACTCGAGACCTGGCGAGGACATTTGAAGGAGTGTCGTCGACCAGGGACTGGCGGCTCCTGAGCCGACCCAGCTGCAATGGGTACTGTTACGTGCAGTCTTTGATATCTTACAATATTATACATAGGTAATTTTTTTGTGCTTAAGGGAAAGTCATTATTGAGTTACTTCCCTTGAAAGTTGTGCCATCTCTTCGATCAAACTCCGCGGATAAATCCATTTTACTGCGATTTATTCGTTGTTTGGGTAATAATAGATTGTTCTTGCTTCAGAATATCTATGGCCTGAATTTATGTGTATTGTTTGTCTGAGTAGGACGAGTCTGTCTTATATCTGTATATCTTTACATATCTAAGTCGAACTATATGTTCTGTTGTCTCTAGAGAGGTCAAAGGCTATTCGGCGGATGTGTCGCTAGAGTGTGGTGTGATTTGGCTTCGTCCCGATAGGGACTGTGTTTTTCTATGTCGGCCTGTCGCCGGGGAAAAAGTGATCTCAGTATTTGTGGGGAAAGTGATAGTCGTCTAGACCTATCGTGTATGCTTTACCCCAGTGTTTATTCGTATTGCCAAGGAATGGCAGTTTCATATTTCTTATAACAAGGTAATCCAAGATACTTTTATGAACTCTCGTACGAAGCCACCATTTTCGATAAGAGAATATATTTGACTCGATGAAAACGACTTCGATTCCTAGCAGCACTATATTCTGTAGAATGCAGTCAATTGTTCATGATCAAATCTACAGAGCAATGCAATGTTTTATGAATGACTAACTTTAGGACAGATTCATTATCTGTATCCAAAAACGGGAGTGACAGCTCACGAGTGAAGCCATCTTGGATCCAAACATGTAGTGACTTTCAAGAAGAGAAAAGGGGATGCCCGTATTATCGCTTGTTTAGTCCAGAGATCACTGCTACACATGAGAACCCTTTATCAGCGGTTTAATATTATTATATGAAAAAAATATGTGCTGAACATTATGTTGAAGAATCGTCGCTAGACGAGATTAGGTTTAGAAGCCATCTGAAATATTGTTTATAAGCTGACGTGCTCAGTCAGTGAAGTCAGATGATTTATATGTATGGGCGATGCTGAGGGCTTGGCTACTGACAGTCCATTATAATATTAATCTACATGAGTGCCCATGTAACATAACATTGCAAGACCAGTTATCCACTGTACTATGATGTATTATGCCAACCTGTGATTTGTCACTATCTGTGCTGTCGAGTGTGTACGTCGAATTAAACTTTAGAAAAGGTACACAGTCGTTGGTGTCGATGACTTCCAGTCATACATGAGTGTGAGAAAAGAACATTTGTCAACAACACGAACCCTTATCATCATTCGCACATTGTACACTCAATCCATGTCTACACACCACTGCGTAGGTCAAGTTGACATTCCATACACTACAGTGGAGCGAACAACACCATAGAGATCTTATCAACTGATGATGATGATGATGTCTGCTTCCATCCACTTATATCTATCTTTTGGTGGATATCATTAACGGGAATAAAAAATCCAACATTATCAACCTTATCAGGTACCTCCGAAATCGGCGAGTATTTGCCTGAATGGCGAGGGACACCTGTCTCTGTACAAGAAATAAAGGGATACTCACGTAAAATCAATGTCAGGTTAGACATAAAAATAGTAACCTGAGATTTCGCCTCGGGTATTAGCGGGCGAACGAAAAAAAAAAAAAAAAAAAACCTTCGATGAGAATTAAGCTTATTCCCTCGAGAGAAAACTTTCTTTACATTTAAATTGAATAGCTATATATTTACTTTATATTCAAACGAAAAGGTTAATAGTATTGATAGAATATGTTTACATTTACATTTAATCTGGTTGAAAAATGTCCACAATATAGATTGAGCATGTTTTCATTTTCATTTATACTGGTTGAAAAGCTTGAAACTTTCATTAGTTTTAAAGTGAATATGTTTACATTGACATTTACACTGGTTTGAAAATGTAAATATTATAATTAGAATGTACATCATTTCTTTCATCTTTCCCTCCCCGCTCCATACGGAACTTGGGACTACTTATGCTTTTAGTTCTCTTTAAGAAACTAGAGATAAAGCAGTCACCAGCCCTTGCAGTGGTGGTTCACGAAATCATCATTGTATATGTTGAGGCTGCCAGCCTCAAATGACTTGGACATCCACTAGCAATTTTCACATATTAATATTCACATGGCAATATATACATATTAGTTCACATGTTAGTAATGAAAAATATAGAATGTAAAGTGTACAACTTACGCCAATCTTGGCTCACAGACTGTTTTCTCAGAGAAGTAGTTCTAAGGCACTGGCGATGCCTTTTTTCTCACGTGTTCTTGGGGGTCGTTACTTTAACAATAAACTCCCTCTTTGACTCCGTGTTTCAGTTTCCTCAGATTCCGATTTTCCTTGTTAAAATAGTAGAGTTTTCTATTGTCAAGATCCTCAAACAAAGTCCGGTCCTGATAAATGGATTTTTCTGATTCTAACTCTGGCACTGTCTGGTTGTCGTCTTGGCAAGCGATTCTCACAGTGAACTAGACTTGCAAAAGATGTCAAATTAAATTGAAAGTTTTCGTCCCCGGCCTTTTTGGCTGTTGGGACAAACGTCCAATCGACGCAATTGTTAATCGCCCCTCAAAGTAGCAGCCAATTGTATTTGTACGTTTGAATTTATGGCAATTTATGATGAAATATTTTGCATTACTCATCTAGTGCAAAATTTCAAACGTTACTTTTCTAAAATTGGGCTGTAAACAGCCGATTATTACTTGGTCAAGTTACGTCTCTCACACTTCAACATGTCCTCCCAGATTGGGGGATTATCTGACTTGCCTATCCCACGTAATTCAACCGTCGTTATCAGACGATGACTGGGCGCAATTCGGCAGTCTTGTCTGGACATTTCGTGGTTTATCCGCACCTCCAATATTCTTCTTCTTCTTCAATCCTTAGCCGCTGACCGACAAAGCAGTCAGTGGCCATCACGCCTAGTGGCGTCCCATAGGGCAACAAGAAATTGATTGTTGTTCCATCACGCCTAGTTTTGTTTATAGGGCAACAAGAAATTAATTGTTGTTTCCGTAATCAGAGTAACTGGCAAGGTGATCAGCCTGTTGTGACCTCCAATATGCAAGTCTATTATTCTGTAGAGTTGTAAAAGATTATTCCCATCTTGTGCAAACACCGTCATTAGCCTTTCACTTGGGATCAAATGTGGGACTGTCACGTTTTTGTGACCCAATTAGTCCCTCAGGAATGGATCGGCGAACTGAAGTGTGAAAGTTATGTAAACATTGACCTTCGGATGAGTTTTCTGTGTTGACAAATAAGGGCAGGAAAGAGAGAAATAACAAAATATCACTCGCACAAGAATGAAATGCAATCTTACCGGAGTGGACATGAGAGCACACAAACCGCTTTGTGACACTGGAATCATTTTTATTTGACCGCCAGCTAAGCACAATGCTACAGCATTCAAAAGTTGTAGTGGACTTGTCTGTGAGGCTAAATACACCCTCATTGGCTCTTGAAATCATCCACACACTTCCACGGATTCCCCCTGTGGTGAAACACGTTGAGAACCAAGCATTGCACACTACGCTTGGAGGAGTCACATGAGCCCAGACGTGGCTCTGACATTTTACCTAGTTGGCTGCATGCAGGAGGAACTCACTATGAGCCCATGTTGGGCAAGGGGAGCTGTGAAGTGGCTCTATGTAGGATGCCACAATTCCTTGGGAGAGCCCAAAACCAGTATTTTAGCTCTGCATATTTGGAGAGCCCCCTAATATGGCGAATTACTGCACAGTATGCCCCACACCAGGGTTGATCTGGTACCCAATTCATGAGGCTGGGTTGACGCCGGAGCCGTGTGCGGTTGATACTGAAATGTTGCCACCACTGTAAAAGTATGACAGTGTTGATAGCTGTACAGTAATGATGACGGGAAATGCTGTCCAAGCTAGGGTAACGACGAAATGATTCTGATTATAGGCCACGCCCACACAGGGCTATTTATAAATATGTTATTACTGTCACTGCCTGGACTGTTCAAAGTAGGTGTGTATTGGTGCATTCATTCGTCACAGCAACACACATAGAAGCCATGTAGCGTAGAACGACTGGTAACAGTTAATGGACAGTTTTATTAACGCTACACACAGTCACAATGACACAGACGAAAATTACAGCATAAAGTACAAAGCATCAGGTAAGTGAATTCGTAAGCTCCAAACACCCCACAGAGCTCAGTTACCGCACATAGTGGCGCACTTCTCTTCGAAGGCACACATTAACAATGTTCCTTAATAAACGGCATCCACCGCAGTTATAAATACGGCTTCATACATATGGCCTCATCCAGAAAAACTGCTCACATCGCAGTACTATAATAATCATCATCAGCGCTCTCTCTCTTTCGGTAGCCTGCAAACATCGCAGTGCTACTAATATACATTCCTGGATCCCTCCAGTAATAATATATGAAATTATCAGCGTCGTCTCTTCTTAGAGATCAATTATAAATAGCGGTGCACTCCTCATCGAACGTGCACAAAAGCAAAATCCCTCAAAGACTGCCTTCGCCGCAGTTATATCAAATACGGCCTGTACAAAATCCTGGCCTTCATAATAGCTTCATAATAGCTCCATTAATCTTCACACTGCAGTTAATATCAAATACGGCCTGTACAAAATCCTGGCCTTCATAATAGCTTCATAATAGCTTCATTAATCTTCACACTGCAGTTAATATCAAATACGGCCTGTACAAAATCCTGGCCTTCATAATAGCTTCATAATAGCTCCATTAATCTTCACACTGCAGGTAATATCAAATACGGCCTGTACAAAATCCTGGCCTTCATAATAGCTTCATAATAGCTCCATTAATCTTCACACTGCAGTTAATATCAAATACGGCCTGTACAAAATCATGGCCTTCATAATAGCTTCATAATAGCTCCATTAATCTTCACACTGCAGTTAATATCAAATACGACTATCTTCAAATAATGTAACACATGAAAGAATATTCAATACAGGCCTGTACAAAAGTCTCCATCGAGACACACATTGCAAAACACTCTAAACATCTTCACCGAACACTCGTCGGGAACACACACTTAGAGAAAAACCCAGGGTTGACTTCACTCCGTCAACGCCTAGGACAGACTGCACAGGGATACACATTTCCCCCTCAAACAGTCACGAGAATCGGCCGTTCACACGCAGCCGATCAGTCCATTCACGGACTAGCTGCGAGCTATACACAGCTCTACGATACAGAACAACTGCATCTCACCACTCGAGATGATCAGCGCTTACGACGCTCTTTTTTTTCTGACTTACAAAAAACTTCTCGAACATACGAGGAAATTTCTTAAAGAATTCAATCATCTAATACGTAAACAAGCGCCACAAGCGACGCAACTCTAAATTTACTCTGACCAACTTAGCATACTAAGGATCACTTCCATTTTGACCTTAACATACTACCACACCCCCCGGAGAAAAAATGATTTATCATTTTTTTTGAAAGAACTACATCCCCGAAAAATGAGGGGTCCGATAAGCTCTAATATACGCTTATAAAAATATCTAATGTTAAGGTCATAATAATACATAGACAAAAAATATAAGCAAGTGTACAATACCAAATTATACAAAATAATCAGCTAAGTACACCGAAATAACTGGTTTCAAACAAATTAAGTATGTTTACTGTAGACCAAGCAGGATACAATAAATAGAAAGTAACAGACAAGATCAAGCGAAAGAAGCATGATCAACACTGAAATCAGCAGTGAAATCAAATAGGAAAAGAAATCAATAATCAAATAGTAACGATCAAGTTAACCAACTTCTTACATCAAACCGACATAAATGGCTACATCATTCCAAGCCATATAATTAACGTCACAATACAAAAGAAGGAAGTATAAGAAGTGAACATATACAAATAGAATTAAGTGACACCTAGATGAAACAACGAAGCATCACCAAAGTATAAACCGCTACTGAAAAAAATCACAGAGAAAATATGAAATGAAAGAAAGAACAATCCGTAAAGAGGAAAGAAATTCAAGAAATGAATGTATAGACAAGTGGCAATACTACGTCTTAATAACTATTTAGACAAACAATGTATTGTATAAAAATACAATCATGACCGAAAATCATACAATAACGAGGCAAAGTAAGTATATATATATATATATATATATATATATATATATATATATATATATATATATATATATATATATATGTATATATATATATATATATATATATATATATATATATATATACCATAACACAAAAGCAAGCTATAATAAATAACGTATAATAAATGATTTAGCCAAGTTACAAACTTATTCATAACTAAAATGAATTATCACAGACATCACACAAAAAAGTGCGATATGTAAAACAGAAAATATCACCATCTCAGAAAAAAACAAAATTATTATTTATATATATTTTTTTTTTTCATGTGGAAATATCAATATATATTATTACTCCTTGTTAAGCACTGGGCACACAAAAATACAACACTTTCAAAAAGAAAAACAAATACATTTACCAAAAATACAATACAAAAAAGTTTCTTAACGTTAAGTTAAATAAAAATAGTATTTTAAATTTTTACAAGTTTCAACCTGTAATTAATTAAATCATAAGTGAAATGAGCTTTAACGAAATGTGTGACATAAAAAGTATTCCTATCTCTAAGTAGACACAAATGAGCACCTATAAAAAACAAAAACAAAAAACACACTATTAACTCCATACCAACTTGCAAATGTAAACATAACATTATATCAGAACAAGTGTTTAAGTCAGACTTCTAAATTCTTCAAACAAACAACAGTATCTGCTATCTCTGATAATTCTACATATACAGTTTAGTTCCAAAATACCATTTCACAACCCAACAGTTACTTCATATAACATCTGTATATAGAAATATCTTAACTAAACATAAAGTCAGATACGAAAAAGAAAAAACAAATTTAGTAACCAAAAAACTCTCTGAAAGCGACTAACGCATATTACTAGCTAATGAGTTTGTGCTTAGTGCTGGCAATCTCATCATGTACAAAACTATCCCAATAATTACTGCTGCAAAATCATATCAATGTTTAGATGAATCAGCTATCATAGCTCCAAACTTGACAACAGAGCACGTATGGACAATAATAATATGACCAAGTGGAATAGTCTTCAGACTAGTGTATGTAAATACCAAGAAATCCATAATTTCATCAACAACAAAAAATAACAATCAAAGACAAGTCACTACAAAATGAAATGTTACAATTCATTGCAATGATAATACGTACAATGTTTATTCACAATACAATTATGTAAACAATAACATAGAGTACAACTAATGCATAAATATGGACATACTGAATATCCAATACCACATTATAAAATGCAATCATATTATACTATACAATAATACATTATCCTAAAAAAAAAAATTAAGTATAAGAACCACTATAGCAATCTTGAACCAACTCCTAAAGGAAAAAAAAGATTAAGGTACAACTCCGGCTTCCTTGATAGTATCCTATAAACCGCACGGGGCGACGTCATATAACACTGAGTCAACATGCTGGTTGGGCTGCGCTTGATTAGACACACGGTCGTAAGGTGACCTACATTCCTCTCACCGCCAATAATAACATCGGAGCGATGATTCTTAACGCAAAGCTGAATGCTGTCAGAAATACAAAGAAAATTCCTATTTTAATCACCTGTGAGATTTATTCAGGTAAACGGAGAAGTTAACTACACAATTACCTTAACCTTGTGGCAGTGAAAAACATCTGGTTTCTATATGATGCCATCAAGTCTTCTCACGTCTCATAGTATACTACACAGAAGGTTAGGAACAACCTGACCAAAAATGAAGGTCATCACAGCAGTAGGCTGAAATAAAGTTATGCACTCACAAAACGAGATACTTTCTCGAAATCAAAACATAACAACAGTAGTACTTGAGACATTATTACTTATTGTTACTTTACTTCTGGACAATAACTTTGGGCTTTAGTTGCGCAAAGTTAATCTGATGATTTGTAGTAACATTTGGGTAGTTATTATCTCTATTGCTATTTCTATCTCCTCCATTGTGACAATTATTATGCCTAGAACTGCAGTTAGCATTGTTATGCTTACTATCTCTCCTATGATAGAAATATCTGGTAAATGAATCTTGTTGACTCTTAGAACAATCATTATCCGATTGATAATCTTTAATGTAACTATTTCTACCATATATTCCGAACTTTTCAGAATCAACATTTTGAATTCTGTTAAACTGTCTTTGGTTTCTAGGAGAGGAAAAACTACCTTTTGAAGGATTCCTTTGGTACTTTCCAACAATAGGGTTATTTCTTTTACCAAAACGTTTTTTATTCTCCTCTGTGATACTATGCTTCTTTTCTGTATCACACCGTCTAACATGGGTATAACAAGTAGTGGAACTAATCGAATCCTTAAGGTTACCCCCATGATGTGTGTTGTTTTGGGTACAAACAGTATTAATAGCTTTGTCCTTTATTATCAATTTATCAGGATTTCCATCATTAGAATAATGGTTGGTCTTTTGAACTTTGGTTTGAAGTTTCTTACAGTATTTATCGTGGCTTACAGGACTGACTGCCACATTAGAATTACCCCTATTGGTCTGACGCCAAGAGTCATTAATTTTAGAAGCAGCATCTTCCGTACGTGGGAAATTGTATTTACCACGTAGGGATTTACGTCCATCTTGTTCGATTTTCGTATCAGCAAAGAGTGTATAGGGCTGGCCCCTTGCTTGTTTTACTTGCTGATAAACAACCTTCTGTCTACCATTGTCAACATTTACAGTAGACAAACCCTTGATGCCTAAAACGACATCTACCAAACCATCAACTCTTTTTCTTAGTTCAGTAATCTCAGCAATTCTAAGTGAGATATCCTCGCTTAGTTTCTTATTTAAGTTATCACTTGTCATAACTTTGCATCTCTCTTCTGTTAGTAACTTCTCAATCTTAATCATTTTCCTTTTCTGCTCCGTCAACTCTTCTAATCTCTCCCTATCATCCTTTTTTTTATTAGCCCTCAACTGTGTTAAGTCCATCTGAAGTTCCTCAGTGTCACTATCATAGCTATTTACTACTTCATCAATCTTCTTTGGAAATACTGCATAGTTTTCTTTCAGTTGGTGACTACAACTCTCATTGTCACTCAATAGCTCAGTAAGTGTTTCATTACATAACTTCTCATATTTCTTGGCATGAACTTTTAATTTCTCACAAATCTCATTCTTCTCTTGAACTTCTCGAGTGAGATTACCTACTTTGCTATTCGTATGTTCAATCTGAACTTCCAAATCTTTTACTTTACTGCACGCAGAGTCTAATGCTGTTTTTACACTAGCAAGCTCCAAGTTTGATTTATGTAAATCACCTGTGAGCTTAGACACTGTTTCTTGTAATCTATTCTTTTCAGCAATATCCTGCAAAAAATTTGCCCTTTCCTGTAGAGCAATCTGTTTGTTTACTTTCGTTTGCTTCTCATTTCTCAATTCCCTTTTCTGCTCGTCAGAAATATCGTTGTGGATTATTTTGTATATACTTTGCGCTATATGTCCGTATTCAACTTCAATATACTGTTGCAAAAACACACGAAGGTGCCGTAGCAAATTAACCAAATCCTTAGCCATTACCAAATTACAAACAAACTTAAAGTTATGTTCAGCAAATAACTCTAGGGATGCTGACACATTAATCAAAAAATCGTCCATCACCCATGCTCCAAGTCGTGGGCCTCTCAATCCCTTATTATCTCTACCTACCACCAATGCACACTCCAACATAGGCCTTATATCTGCAGGATCCATGTCATGATCCATGGTGATTCAATCACTGAGTGTACTAGATGTATTGCCTATTTATAATTATCACCAGGTATTCCCCTGGGAAATTTGGACAATTAATTTCCACCTCACACAATAAATATCTCCTCAAGAGAATCAAAATTATATGCTAATATCTTATCAAGTTCTTCTGCATAGAACTTTTATCAATTTATATTACTATGAGGTATAAATTTATATCAAGATGTGGTAAGTCAGTATTTTGTTACATAGCCAATAATCAATCATGCACCAAATCCTATAATAAGACAATCAATAGAATAAATAATGCATAACTGGAAGGCCTGACAACATACATACAGAAACACAGTTTTCCACAACAAAAAAACCACTTATCTTTCAAATAGAAATAGTCCCGTCTTTTCCCGCTTCAACTGATGGGCATCAGGAACAATGCAAATATAAACTTGCTCCCTCTGGAGTTGTGAAGGTACGCTGTCTGTCAATCTTGTTGAAAAGAGGTACTTGACATCTTGAATATGAGAACTGGACCAGGTACTATAGCCCTCACAATCCAACTATCGCTGATAATAACGAATCAGCACAGGTCGTCAAAAATATGTCAAAGTTCACTTGAAAATTTCCATCCTACAAGTAGAACTGGGAACGCTGCAGGCATGTCATAGGATAACATGTAAACATTAGACACCTCACCGTGTCACCGATTTCAGGTCACGAGCGACACCAAACTGTCTGTGAGTAATGGAGGTGTTGATTAGACTGTGAACGTTTAATATATAGTTTAGCCAGGCCGAAACTCAGCACACTTGTGATCATATCCTTCCAACGCGAATGTTGTAGGTGTCAATTCCAACTTTACTGGGAACCACCACTGATACATAATGTTGCTACCAATTGTAAAAGTATAACAGTGTTGATAGCTGTACAGTAATGATGACGGGAAGTGCTGTCCAAGCTAGGGTAACGACGAAATGATTCTGATTATAGGCCACGCCCACACAGGGCTATTTATAAATATGTTATTACTGTCACTGCCTGGACTGTTCAAAGTAAGTGTGTATTGGTGCATTCATTTGTCACAGCAACACACATAGAAGCCATGTAGCGTAGAACGACTGGTAACAGTTAATGAACAGTTTTATTAACGCTACACACAGTCACAATGACACAGACGAAAATTACAGCATAAAGTACAAAGCATCAGGTAAGTGAATTCATAAGCTCCAAACACCCCACAGAGCTCAGTTACCACACATAGTGGAGCACTTCTCTTCGAAGGTACACATTAACAATGTTCCTTAATAAACGGCATCCACCGCAGTTATAAATACGGCCTCATACATATGGCCTCAACCAGAAAAACTGCTCACATCGCAGTACTATAATAATCATCATCAGCGCTCTCTCTTTAGGTAGCCTGCAAACATTGCAGTGCTACTAATATACGTTCCTGGATCCCTCCAGTAATAATATATGAAATTATCAGCGCTGTCTCTTCTTAGAGCTTAATTATAAATAGCGGTGCACTCCTCATCGAACGTGCACAAAAGCAAAATCCCTCAAAGACTGCCTTCACCGCAGTTATATCAAATACGGCCTGTACAAAATCCTGGCCTTCATAATAGCTTCATAATAGCTCCATTAATCTTCACACTGCAGGTAATATCAAATACGGCCTGTACAAAATCCTGGCCTTCATAATAGCTTCATAATAGCTCCATTAATCTTCACACTGCAGTTAATATCAAATACGGCCTGTACAAAATCTTGGCCTTCATAATAGCTTCATAATAGCTCCATTAATCTTCACACTGCAGTTTATATCAAATACGTACTGTCTTCAAATAATGTAACACATGAAAGAATATTTAATACAGGCCTGTACAAAAGTCTCCATCGAGACACACATTGCAAAACACTCTAAACATCTTCACCGAACACTCGTCGGGAACACACACTTAGAGAAAAACCCAGGGTTGACTTCACTCCGTCAACGCCTAGGACAGACTGCACGGGGTTACACATTTCCCGCTCAAACAGTCGCGAGAATCGGCCGTTCACACACAGCCGATCAGTCCATTCACGGACTGGCTGCGAGCTATACAATACAGAACAACTACATCTCACCACTCGAGATGATCAGCGCTCACGACGCTCTTTTTTTTCTGACTTACAAAAAACTTCTCGAACATACGAGGAAATTTCTTAAAGAATTCAATCATCTAATAAGTAGACAAGCGCCACAAGCGACGCAACTCTAAATTCACTCTGACCAACTTAGCATACTAAGGATCACTTCCATTTTGACCTTTAACAGTGGTCTAAAAAATTCCACCTCAACTGGGGATCGAACCATGGACCACCGAGCTAGGAAACCACTGCGCTAACGCGGCTCTATTCACTATATGTCCTATAACCAAAAATATTCATCGACTAAAATGTCATTCCTGAACTAGAATAAGACTTTGGTCACACAATCTACCGACGCAGAGCGGACTTCTATTATATTTACTTCTACGTTCTCACTATAGATCGTTAGTCTCTGCTTGGCCTATCTCTGCCTCTGATCTCTAGTTTCTGAACACGGGATTATATATGCTTGCTTCGGGACGCTTGTTCCCACTCTACTTTTAGGTTGGTGACAGATGTCACATTTAATCGTATTTAGCTCATTTCACTAGTCTAGAATCCGCACGTAAAACCAATTTCCACGTACCTGAGTTATATACCAATATTTAAAATTAAAATCTTCGTAATTACACAACTGGTACCACCAACTAGTATCAAGAAATAAGAGAGAAACATATACCCTCCTGACTATTGGGTTTCCTGACACAAAATCAAGTGCCTTCCCCCCTCCCTTTTTTTCATTCCAACATCCCATCTGCCTCAGAACTTTACCATCTCTGAGCATTAATATTAATCTCAGTGAGCGGAAATATCTGTTGCATTTATATTGAACATGTTTACATTTAAATTTGCACTGGTTGAAAAGGTTACTATAATAAGTATGCACATCAGTTCTATCATCATCCACTCCCTGCTCCACATGGAACTTGGAACGACCTATGCTTTTGGTTCTCAATGAGAAATCAACAAAAAGCAGTTACCAGCTCTTGCAGCGGTAGTTCATGAAATCGTCATTCTATATGCTAAGGTTACCAGTCTCGGATGACTTGGACATCCACTAGCAATTTCCACATGGTAATAAATGCCTCTAAAACTAAAGCTATGAACTTTTCTAACGAGACCTTTGATATCATCTTGAACGGGGAAAAACTACAGAAAGTTGAAAGTTTCAATTATTTAGGCAGTAAAATGACTCAGGATGGTGACACAACAAGAGAAATCCATACTAGAATTGCTTTGGCAGCTAGCGCCTTCAATAGATTATCTAACATTTGGAAATTACGATCATTGAATATACATACCAAGCTTCGTCTGTTTAATTCAAATGTTATCTCAGTGTTAACATACGGCTGTGAGAGTTGGAAAATAACAAAATCATTGGAGAACAAGCTGAATACATTCGAGAACAAATGTCTTAGAAAACTCATGAACATCAGTTGGAAAGAATTCAAGACTAATCGACAAATAAGAGAAGACTCTAGGCAGAAATATGTCTCCGACTATATAAGGAAAAGACGATGGTCATATATCGGTCATGTCCTACGAATGCAAAACAACAGAATACCACTACAGGCGCTCACTTGGGTTCCTGAGGGTAAGCGGAAAAAAGGAAGACCAAAAGAAACACTCAGAAGAACAATAATAAGAGAAGGAAGAACGTTGGGCCTAAATAATGTGCAAGAGCTAAGAGGAGTGGCGTCACAACGAACAACCTGGAGAGCACTGGTTTCTGCCTTATGCGCCGTGTTTGGCGCTTAAAGAATTTATTATTATTATTATTAATAAATGCAAAATTTTCGTTGGAAATACAGACTGACTTCTGGCTCAGAGAAATAGTTAAGGCAACTTGACTCTTACACATGGTCTGGGGTATGGTTGTTGTTCGTCCATCACGGGTGATGGAGACCACTCTGTTCATCCAATTATTAGGAATATGTTAGGATAGTCTATGGGTACGAAGGTGACTGATGAGCCCGATGCGGGCCTGGAAAGATCTCGGACAGTGTGGGCAGGGAATGTTTGCATCATGTGAAGGTTTTATTACACGGTCTTTTCTAGCTTGTCTCCGCTGTTCCGCTGCTGCTCTTCTGGATGATTCGCATGCCGCTGCACCTTTACGAAGAGATGTGCGCCAGGCAGTTCGGTCTTGCGCAGCAGCTTCCCATGTGTCAGGGCTTATGTCAAAGGTTTTTAATGAAGTCTTAAGCGTGTCTTTGAAGCGCTTCTTTTGGCCACCATGGGAGCGTTTACCCTTCTGCATCTCACCATAAAAGAGTATCTTTGGCAGTCGATGGTCTGGCATGCGGACTACATGACCTGCCCAGCGAAGCTGTGACTACATCAGTATAGTATCGATGCTAGGGATACCAGCTCTGTCAAGAACGGCGGTATCTGGGATCTTGTCTTGCCATTTGATGTTCATTACCTTCCTGAGACAGACTGTATGGAAGTGGTTTAGCTTCTTTACGTGGCTCCTGTAAACAGTCCATGTTTCACATGCATAAAGCAGCACTGGAAGCACCGCAGCTTTGTACACCTTCAGCTCTGTCTGTAGACTAATGCCACTTCGATGCCAAACGTTGGTGTATAGTCTGCCAAATGTGCTGCTGGCTTTGGAGATCCTGGTGTTCACCTCATCATCAATGACGATGTTCTGGGATAGTGTGCTACCAAGGTATGTGAATCTGTTCACAACATTCAGTTTCTCACCATTTACCTTGATGATTGGCTCAGTATAAATTGTGCCAGGAGCTGGTTGGTACATGATTTCTGTTTTCTCCGTGTTGATGGTAAGCCCAAAGTTGGAACAGGCTTCGGAGAATCTATCCACGCTATGCTGCAGATCAGCCTCTGTGCCAGCACTGAGGGCACAATTGTCAGCAAACAGAAGATCCCTGATGGTGTGTGATTTGACCTTGGTTTTTGCTTGAAGCCTCCTAAGGTTAAACAATTTTCCATCAATACGATATCTGATGTTGATTCCTGTGTCCCCGTCTCTGAAAGCATCAGTCAGCATAGCAGAAAACATGATACTGAACAGAGTCGGTACAAGTACACACCCTTGTTTAACTCCATTTGAGACTGGGAAAGGCTTCGATAGCTCACCGTTTTCCTGAACTCTAGCCTGCATTCCATCATGCAGTTGCTGCACTATTGAGATAAATTTCTTTGGGCAGCCGTATTTTGCCATGATCTTCCATAGACCCTCTCTACTGACCGTGTCGAACGCCTTTGTCAAATCGATGAAAGCTGTGTACAGGCCACAGTGCTGTTCTTGGCATTTTTCTTGTAGCTGTCTTGCAGCGAACACCATATCGGTGGTTCCACGTTCTTTCCGGAATCCACACTGACTTTCAGGTAGAAGACCTTTGTCAAGATGAGCTGTAAGGCGATTAAGAAGGATTCTGGCGAATATCTTCCCAGCGATTGATAATAAGGAGATGCCTCGATGGTTGTTACAGTCTTGGCGATTACCTTTACGTTTATAAAGATGTTTAATTGACGCATCTTTGAGGTTGTGTGGGATGGTTTCACTCTGCCACATTTGCTGGAAGATCATGTGAAGTTTCTCTATCAGAACTGTACCGCCATCTTTATAGACCTCAACAGGAATTGAATCGGAGCCGGGGGCCTTTCCACTAGAAAGTTGACGAATCGCTTTTTTAGTTTCCTCCAGAGTTGGTATATCATCTAGTGCTTCATTTATAGGAATTTGGGGCAGTCGGTTGATGGCTTCGTCGTTAATAGATGATGGCTGGTTCAGAATATTATTAAAATGTTCGACCCAGCGTTGGATAATTTTTTCCTTGTCTGTAATTAGTGTTTTTCCATCTGTATTAAGGAGGGGAAATGATCCTGATGATGTTGGACCATAGACCATTTTGAGTGCATGGTAAAAATTTTTCAAGTCATGGCTGTCAGCAAAGCCTTGGAGCTCATCTGCTTTATTACTCAGCCATGAATCCCGCATCTGGCGTAGTTTATGTTGGACGATTCTACGCATGTTGTTGAAAGCGTCTTTCTTGGATGTAGATTTTGGATCATTTAAATATGCTTTATGGAGATGGTGTATCTCAGCCAACATCTTCTTTATATCATCTGAGTTCTCATCAAACCAGTCATTTTGTTTCTTGATGGCGGGACCCAGGACCTCAGTAGCAGTGTTGTAGATCTGCTCGCTTAGGGCTGCCCAATTTGTTTCCGCACTTTGGCCGTCTAACGAGATAGATTTGAGACGGTCTTCTAGGGTGTCAGTAAATGACTGTTTGATTTTTGTCTTCTTTAGTTTGGTGACATCCAGACTTTTTTGAGTTTTCTTCCCCTGAGGGCGCCTGGCTGGTTGGATACGAATTTTAAGTTTAGACACAATGAGGCGATGATCAGTCCAGCATTCGGCACCACACATCGACTTGGTCACCCGGACATCTTGCCTGTCCTTCTTCCTAACAATTACATAGTCAATTAGGTGCCAATGCTTTGAGCGAGGGTGCATCCAGGAGGTCCTGTTGCGGATAGGAAGTCGAAAAATGGTGTTGGTGACAAGGAGGCCATGTTCTGCGCAAGTCTGGAGGAGAAGAAGTCCATTGCTGTTACAGCGACCCACGCCGTACTTTCCAATAGTGCCATTCCAGGAGATGTTATCTGAGCCTACTCTTGCATTAAAGTCACCAAGAATGATAAGCTTGTCTGCTTTAGGAACTGATGCAATGACTGCATGTAGTTCTTCGTAAAACTTATCCTTGACGTCATCATGGTTTGTCATAGTTGGTGCATACGCGCTAATGATGGTGGCATGTTTCCTTCCATAAAGCAGGGGGATCTTGACCGTCATGAGTCGGTCATTTATTCCCTTTGGGGGCCCCGCTAACTTGCCAACAAGTGCTGTTTTGATTGCAAATCCAACCCCTGCTTCTCGTCTTTCTTCAGTTCCTCTCTCGCTCCAATAGAATGTATAACCTGCACCCTTTTCACAAAGTTGGCCCTCACCTGCAAGTCGAGTTTCACTCAGTGCTGCTATGTCAATGTTGTATCTGGCCAGTTCTCTCCCAATCAGGGCAGTTCGCCTCTCGGGTCTGTTTGCGTTAAAGTCTTTGTCAAGTAGAGTGCGCACATTCCATGCGCCTAGAATGAGGGAGAAAAATCTGTCCTTTCTTTTTCTTATGTGTCGCCCGCCGAAGTAGGGTACCCACCAACCGCGGTAAGCTGGTTAGGTAATGGTGGAGCAGGCAATGTTTAGGGCACCTTTTCTAGCCCCTTCCTCGTGCCATGGAGGTGAGCAGTGCTTTCCTAAAGAGGGCTGCTCAGTCACTCAGGAGGCTGCCGAATCCCACTGCTGCTCCGATCAGTGGAAGACGACCATATGGCCTGAGCCGCCTGTGTGTAGGTCTGCGACTACGACTTCTAGCGCACCCACGCCTGCTGCTTCGCCGCTCGCCCATCGCCACAGGACTTGTTGTGAGTGGATGGATGAGTGGATGAAAGAGTGACTTGCGCAGTGATTTGGTTTAAATTGAGGAAGAGTTGCGCAATTCGTCGACCTCACTCTCTCACCTGGGTCCATCTTAATCCAGTGGCAAGACAAGTCAAGACGACTGGAGATGAAGTCAGGTGCAGTGGATGACCAGGGCTTTCTACGTGCCTCGCCCTGCTCCTTACGCTCCACAGCGCGTTGCTGGTAATCGCCGTCATGCCCGTTGAACCAACAGGTGGTTTCTTCCGCGCAGTCTACCGAATCCAGTCTTCGCATGCATGGGTAGGCAGACCCTAACTCACCGAAGGTTTATAACCAGTCGGCTACCATCACCTAGTTTAGCCGGCCTGTCAAAGCCGTTTCCCGGGGGGTGGCCGCTGTCGCATGCTGACAGCTACGAGGAGCCACAGGTGAGAGCTGGATGCCAGGTTTGGACCAAAGGTGGCCGAGCTGCCCTGAAAAGGGCATGACAGCTCCTTCACCAGAGGTACTACCAATACCTGACATCCCAAACCCCAAACTTTGCAAATAGAGTCTCACTATGACTTAGTGTTCAGGTTCCTAATATTCCGGCTTTCCGTATTAATGAAAGTAGAGTTTTCCTAGGATGCAAGTCCACAAGATGCTCCAACACGTTATCTGGTCCTGTAAAGTAGAACCCTGACCCTTTTCAATAATCTGGTTTGTCTGGCTGTCTTCTTGACGAGTTGAATTTCACAGTGCGGTAACCTCTCAATGTGCTACATTGTAAGGCAGCATTCGGTCCACGTCCAGATTACTACCATATGACAAGGCTCCACTCTGAAATGTTGTACTTTTACATTTCAAATGCCAAACCAATAGCATGAAAGAGCGTACTATTCCCTTTCTCTCACGAAAAAATTCCTACATAACAAATGCGAAAATAAATGTGTTGTTTACAATCGTCATATATTGTATGCCAGCTTCCGCATATTATCGATCATGTTTACACTTACGACTTCAAAATGTCTCCAAGATTTATATTATCTGCAATTATCATCACAAGTATCTTCGAGGGAAGTGATTGCATCAGTTATCAGACACTCCTAGTCGCTTGTATTAACACTGAAGCGGCACACCCCGATTGCCTAGTCTGTTTGGAAGTGTTTTGCGCAAAAGTAAACAAACAATTCAGGCCTGAAATCAATCTGGTGCAATCATTTTAGCGATTACATTTAATCTTTAAGCATGGTCACTGTCGCCTTGACCTGACACGAATCGAAGTGTGACAATGTAACCATTGACTGGGGTACAGATTTCTGTGCTCCAAAATGAGAAGTGAATAGATAATGGCAGAGAGAGAGAAAATGCATAAAGGGGAACGATAAATTATGTGACACTGCTTATGTAATGGACTCAACAACAATAACCATTGTACGGGAAATCTGTATCAATAATATAACTACGTACATGATCATCATCATCATCAGCAGCAGCATTATCATCATCATCAGCATCATCATCATTAGCACTATCATCATCAGCAGCATTGATACGGGTCGTTCTGTCTATTGTTTCGGAGAGAGTCTCCGTGGCCAAAGTAAGTTAGGGGTAGTCCAACAACATGTAGTCAGTATAACTGTATTGAGCGGACCAACACATTTCTCACAGTTATACACAAATACAGTTTATTATATTTCTACAAAACAGCTCCAATTATACTTATGTAAGCCCAAAGGCAAATGCAGTATTACAGTTTCGTCCAGTCCGTTCTCTATGAAACGCTGGTCATTTTCACTCGTTCCAAATTTTATTTAATATCCTCACTAGGACATCATTATGAATAATCACACATTTCCTTACTAGAAAAAACCAGGGACACCTCAACGAAGTAACTTGGTGTCCTGGTGATTGCATAATTCAGGAAAAACACAAAATACTGCAGGAGCTCAAAACACATGCGTCCGCTCACTTTAGAACACAAGCCGCATCTCTCTTTGCAGACGATTTCCTAACTTCAGCTACTAATTTATTCACGTCTGCTAGTAAACCATATAGATATGACGTCACTTCCGTTATTAATAAATGACTCCGTATAAAATACACAAAAAGGAGCCCTATCGAGCTGCCTATAAGATTGACATAAATGGTATGAATGTTAATCATAACATCACTCCCCCCCCCCCTCCCCCCGCAAAAATAATGGAAACAAAGTTTACATTATTACAGTGGTGTGAGTATAGCATCAACAGAGTGAAATATGGTAACATCAAATTTCACTGTAAATAAGGACTAGCATAGCACCCAGGTTTCTGCCATAGGGTAGGCAATTTAACACTGACAGTGTGGTCCATGGTTAATACCAAAGCCAATGTCTACTTTGGACAAATTCATTTTTAACAGCAATGTGAGGTCGCCATAACTAATAATACCTAACATATTAAAAAATGATGGAAGCAATACATGCACTCACACACCTCACACCGTCCAATAACACCTATCAGTCAAGTCCAGTATCAGTTGTCAATTAATTAACTTATTGATCAACAGCAATAATGCAAAGCATTACAGAATAAACAAATATATAACAGCGTAAATAGATGAAATGAGGCAGACAATCATATTAGTAAAATGAATGAAACATCGTATGCTAAAAGATTAAAGTCATGTGTACATCTTAAGTAAACCGAGTTAAACTGTTAATAAGGTACAAGACATCCATGGAATGCGCTGAGTAAAACGAGGTACAACTCAAAATTGGCGATATCAACATTCATCATCATCAGGTGTCGAGAGAACCGATCAATACCTGTAAGTACTGTCAAAAGAGTCATTGAGCGATTTCCTTCAATTTCCGATGAAATAATTACGATAGTTTTTAACGTTGGCATAAATCTCAGAGTCTTTGTATATTCTATCTTTGCACAGCAGCAATAAATTTGGAAATTATTGTCAGCATCAGCATTGTCAGCAACATATCCTCATAGATAGTGCAATATTCCATTGGTCAACACGTGAAGAAGTCAGTTAATAGGTTTGCTGTAACCTCATAAGGTACCTGCATTTGCTGTGTTCTTAGGTGACAGTGAGTCCTTTACACAACGTGATAACACATCCGCAACAACATTGTGACTCCCTTGATGGCACGAATGACATAGTCGTAGGGTTGGAGCGCAAGTGATGGTCTGGCAGCCTTCTCATTACGAAATTTTGCAGTTTTTAGATAGGACAAGACCCTCTGATCTGTCTCCAAGACAAATTTTGCACCAATGAGGTATCTCTGAAGTTTAGAGAAACAATATACCACAGCGAGCAACTCTCGCTCTACGATAGGGTATTTTTGTTCTGTGTGTGTCAATTTACAACTGACATGCAGAATTGGATGTAGACAATCATCGAATTCCTGCATAAGTGTACCGCCGGTTCCCGATAAAGAGGCGTCGACTCTAAGGATAAAAGGAAATCGAGTATCAGGCAATCTTAAAATTGGTGATTTTGAAAAGTTTGATTTTAATAAATTTAAAGAGACATCGCACGAATGGGACCAAACAATCTTGTTTGGGGAGTTCTTTCTTAATAACGAAGATAAAACTGAAGTAATTTCTGAAACGTTAGACAAGAATTTTCTATAGAATCCGATAAAACCTAAAAGACTGCGAACCTGTTTTTTTGTCTCAGGAATTTCTAGATTCAGGATCCTGGAGATATTGGAATCCTCAGGCTTAAGAAAACCGTTTCCTACTTTATGACCCAGAAAAGAAATTTCTGTGAATCTTATTTTAGTTTTCGAAGGACTAGCAGTAAGATGATGGAGACGAAAAGTAGTTAACAAAGACTGAATTCCAAGAACACGTTCTTCCCAAGATTGATGGAAAAGACAAATATCATCAATATAGGTAATTATGTCATCACGAATAGAAAAAAATATTTCGCATCATGCGAACAAAAGTTGCAGGAGCGTTAACGAGACCAAAAGACATAAAATTAAATAAAAACAATCCTAAAGGTGTAGCGAAAGCAGTATAAGGTTTTGCTCTGTCCGACAAGGGGACCTGCTAATAACCTTTAGACAAATCAAATTTACTGAAAAAAGTAGCTGTAGATAGTCTATCCAATAGAGAATCTAAGGTAGAGATTCAGCATAGAAAATAGCATTGAAATAGTCAAAGTATAGTCTCAAAATGTTTGCGTTCTACATAACAATGACCATCAAAATGTACAACATTATTAGCCTTATCATAAGTACCAATCGGAAACAAGACCTCCTGCACATGATTAATGGAAAGAAAACATTCACGGCCCTGTATAGGAACAAGTATGAAGTTATTACGTTCTGTAAATGGTGTAACACGACTTGTAGCACACAAAGAAAGAAACAATATTGTTAAAACTGCTACACAACCCAATGTAGTGACTAGCACATACCAAATGAAATCATAGTATGTCAGCATCTGAAAGAAAAAAGCTGAAGTAATATTAGTGTCAACATACATTAACATTATCTAATTAATCCACAAATAACTTTTACATTTTTTTTTTTTAAATGGCATAATTCACCTCAAAACCTTCACATAATAGTATACAATGATTTGCTGACAGACAGACAAACAGACAGATAGACAGACGGACAAACGGACGGACGAACGGATAGATAGACAAACAGACAGATAGACAGATAGAGATATAGAGAGAGAAAGATAGAGAGAGATAGAGATAAAGATAGAGAGAGATAGAGAGAGATATAGAGATAGATATATATATATATATAGAGTGAGAGAGTGAGAGATAGAGATAAAGTGAGAGATAGAGAGAGAGATAGAGACATAGAGAGAGATAGAGAGAGAGAGATAGATAGAGAGGTTCCTGGTTTGTATACATTTAACTTAGAAGATGTACACACATCCTAGAACAGTTGTTACTCACTAAATATCCCTGTGCAGTTCCATGGGGTCTCTGAGGAAACAAAGAAAGAATGTGGCTACTACTCACTCAGGCATGTCGTATTAGACGACAAACATGGTGTCGGTCATGCGGCTGGCAACAGACGACAAACATGGTGTCGGTCATGCGGCTGGCAACAGACGACAAACATGGTGTCGGTCATGCGGTTGGCAACAGACGACAAACATGGTGTCGGTCATGCGGTTGGCAACAGACGACAAACATGGTGTCGATTATGCGGTTGGCAACAGACGACAAACATGGTGTTGGTCATGTGGTTGGCAACAGACGACAAACATGGTGTCGGTCATGTGGTTGGCAACAGACGACAAACATGGTGTCGATCATGCGGCTGGCAACAGACGACAAACATGGTGTCGATCATGCGGCTGGCAACAGATGACAAACATGGTGTCGATTATGCGGCTGGCAACAGACGACAAACATGGTGTCGATCATGCGGCTGGCAACAGACGACAAACATGGTGTCGATCATGCGGCTGGCAACCCCTTAATATAAAACAAAGTGCTACAAAAGACTAAGGCAGCACAAGCATGTGAATCATCTGGTGCGGGCTTCATGCACAGGAACAAAGAGCACTGGTGGTCCCCATGCTCCATACGGAGCAAAAAGGACTTTGATAATTATGAAGGCGAGTAACGTGGTAAACAAACTAGGACTCAGCGAGTAACATGGTAAACAAACTAGGACTCAGCGAGTAACATTCTAAACAAACTAGGACTCAGCGAGTAACATGGTAAACAAACTAGACTTACAGATAAGGAGTCGTATAAGTAATCTTTTTGTGTGTTTTTTTTTTTTTAGTGGACGCAACTCTTGCAATTTTGTGTGTGTGTGTGTGTGTGTGGATGACTTAATGATTGACTGCTAAAATAATCCTCCCCTTACCCCTCCACCCATCTCACATCAGGGACCTGGTCCGTCTGGGGTTTCGTGAAGTTAAAAATGAAGGGCTGAAGTGGAGTGAAGCCAAGCCAAAGATTTGATTGGATATTTTTCTGTCCCTATTTAACTCTTTGTAAGTGTCATTCACGCCAGTCCTGGATTTTTTTTTTTTTTTTTTATATTTGTGGATGCCTGGAAGACGTGTTGAGAACTTATTGTAACGATTTTATACTGCCGCGGACTGTGTTATTAAATAAAGTTGTGTCCCTGACTGTCATTCATTTCAAATTGTCCTGGTTCCATGTCTTACCGTCTGCTGTTTTAAGAAAACCTCATTGTCTCTAATCTGTCACTGATATAATAAGGTAGGTAAAGGATACCGTTACACGCCCTTTGAGGCATATTGAGAATACGGTGACAGGCCCATATTTTCTTGACCATCGGCACATTATGGGTGATGTGGTCAGTATCACGCCGGCCACCTTTACCTTCCCAGAGTTGCTCTGGTACCCAATTCATGAGACTGGGTCGACCCCGGAGCCGTTTGTGGTCTAAAAAATCCCACCTTAACTGGGGATCGAACCATGGACCACCGAGCTAGAAAGCCAGTACACTAACCACTTCGCTACAACGGCTCCCAAGTAATGTTTAGGTGGAAGAGAAAGTTGGATACAAATACTCATATGTCATATCATAATTATCATTTTTCATTTGTTCAATAAGAAGCATGGAACCATGACTGTAGCCGGACTCCAATGTACAGGAAGCCTGCAACAAAGATTCACGTGCTCTTGTAGTGATGGTGTCTGTAGCAACTTGTTGTATGATATGACGTTGCCAGACCCATGCCCAAACTCACATTAGTCATCTTGTACGATTTGTCTGAGGGAGCAGAGGGCATATTCTTTCTTTGTCTCTTAATAAAGAGACCCCGGAGAACAGCATATAGCGACTTGTGACGTAGTGTGCGTTGTCATTGCTGGTTTTTTTTCTTTTAATTGCACTTCTTTCATGGCTTGTCTTCTTTAATATTTGATTTATAATAACTATATCACCTTGACCTTGTTGTACCTGGGGGGGGGGGGGGGGGGGGGGGGGGGGGTGTTCTGTGATGAGACATCGAAGACAAGGGACAACTGTTCTCTCCACCATATCGTAAGAGGTGACCAGCATGAGGTTGTGCATAAGGCTCAGAACCTCATCAGACAAAATAAAATTCCTAAAGAAACCACAACTACGACGTAAAATGAATGCTGCGATGCATTTTCTTCTTCTGCGTTTGGTGTGTTAGTCATGCTAAATCTGCAGGCATGTTGCCATGATGAAGTCCAGTCTTTTCCAGGTCTGTGCGGCAACCCCATAGCTTCTGCCTGAGCTCAACGCCCTCTGGCGTTGTAGGTCATCGTGGGGGTTTGATACAAAACCGGGGGGGAGGGGGGGGGAGGGGGGGGGGGGAAAGAACTGAAAAAATTCACTAATTATGTTAATTCCTTTTTAAAAAAAAAAATTTTTTTTACATTATGGCTCCCATTCTTTTCTTTGCCTATTTGGGTAATCCGATCTTTTCTTGTTATATTCTTTCTATTTATATTTCTTTCAAAATAACAAGAGCAAGATATAAATTGATCATTGTCACGTAGGTTTTATATTCATTTAATTTCCTACATCTTTTTCCTATTCTTTCTCTCGAACTCTCTCTTTTATTATCTCTGTATTTCTTTTTTTTTTTTTTTCCTGTATATTTTTTCATCCATTCGTTTTGCGAATATTATTTTCATATAATTCGCAAACTTTACCTGTTTTCCTTTCTCTTAAACTGAGAATCGCGCTAGGACGATATTACGTAGATGTCAGGGCTGCAGGGCGTCAGAAGGCGTGATAAGTCGGTTCGCTGAACACAGGACGTAGCAAATCGTCTACATTCTCACCGAGCGCGCGAGCTTCTTCTCGGCATAAGTCCCGGTGAGGTGTGATACTTTACATCTGCACCGGTCAGTATCCAGACATTTGGCTGGAAAATCCCAAAATGACACGGCGCTCACTTGGGCCATGGTCAGCTGTAGTGTGAAAACTGCCCTACAATGGAGTCAGGCTGTCTGGGATTTGAAACTGACACGCGTACATCGTGGTCAGTAGGTGACAGTTACGACACGCGTTAAGCGGACGTAAATGTTGGGAGTAGGGGAGATAATTTCGCTTGGCGAAGTAAGTTTGGGCCCTTTTGTCTGATTTTAAGATATTGGCCAAGTTTGAAACTTTAATTTCATTCTCGCTCATAGACTCCACAGTAGATAGGTCGCTCGAAAAACAGAATAGCTGTTAGCGAAGATCTCAGTTTGTTTCGGCAATTTGTCGAACTTCTAGACTTCCAGAAATATTTTCAGCATTTTTTTATTCTTAAGTTGTGCGACTACCTGTAATTCTGTGGTTGAGGTAATTAATATGATAGATATATAGATTTTGTGAGTGTTAAAGTGTTAAATCGCTTAATTCATTTTTAACCTATTTCTTTAGCGCAGAAGAGAGATAAAGTGGTAGGCTATTATATTTTCTAGGGAAGCATTCAGTGGAAAGCAGTAGGAAATTATAATTTCTAGCTTATAACGGCAATTGTAGCTATTTATGAATTTAATTTAACTGCTAATACTCAGTCGAGTGTATTTTTCTAAACTAACGTATAAACTCTAGAATCGAGCCTCATGAATGATGACGGGATACGCACGTGTTCTTAATTTATGAGGAATGCTGATTTTTAAATATAACTTACGTCACGGGAAGTTTAAATGATAAGCAAAGCTCTCTGCTTGCAAGTTTAAATGTAAGTTTTAACCAGTACAGATTCTGTTTATTATATTATATGTGTTATTTTTCCTCCACACAGTGAAAGTTTTGGGGTGACCCTAACTTTACCAGCACCTAGTAGTAGTTTCCATACTTGTGAAGAAATAGACAGTCCTTATTTTGAACCACGTGGGTTTTCTCAAGTAACACTGATCTGACGGTGCAAGTTAGACAGAAATACTAATATCCCTATAACGGGTTTTCAAAGACTGTAATGATAAATACTGGACCTTGGAGCCAGCACTTAATTTCTTCTAGAAACTCTATATAATTTGCTGCCTTGTGGCGTGAATATTAACAATCATTTCCCGACTAGATTATATCTTGTGGACAAATCTGTGGTGTGACTAAAGTGAATCCTATACTGAGGGAAGGCACCGACCTGACATTCATCATTTTTTTATAAACCTACGCTATTGACACTGTGCTCTGCTAACTCCCGCGCCTGGAATAATTGTTAGGTGACGTAATCAGACATTTGAACAAATTTGCATACCCAAGTAGTCGTTCCCGGAGACTCCAAGTTTAATACGTCTTTTGGAACTGGGGACTTCTTGGCAGAAGACTGCATTTTTTTGAGTCTGTGCGAAAATCTAAGATCAATGTGTTCCAAGAGGCAGCGAGCAAAGTCGTGAGTACCTGAATGAGAAGCCATGGCGGAATGAATGAGTGTACACTGGTCTGAGTGATATTTTCACTATTATATCTTTGACACCCTGTTGCTGTCCTAATTTTTTTTTCCCAATCTGCATAATTTGTTGCTAAGGCTAGAGTTCTTGTGTTTTTGTCTTAGGTTAAATCAGATTTTTTCAAACTCTGTGCATATAATTACGAGATAAAACAAAGAAAAAACTCTTAGACTCAAACCCTATGTATCTGTGACTCTGGCGCCATCATCTGTTCTCTTAACGGGGCCGGGCTAAACCTAGAGTTAACACTATAACGGGGCTATCATCCTTGCAACATTTCCTTGATTTTTTATGACTATGTGTATATGTTTTTTCCTTGATGTACTTTCTTTGATGTTGTGAGCCGATTTTTCCTGATAATAAAATCGCTCTTGAACTTAATACTCGTGTTTGGTCAGCTCGTTCTAGATAATATATATATCATTGTTATAGTTTTCCCACGTCTGTGTGTTTACCTGTCGTCACGTGTATGTGCGTGCCTGTGAGTGATAGAAATATACGTAATATGTATATTGGTGTAGTCTGTCTGACGCTGTAACAACTGTTGTAGAAGATAGGTGAGAGAGAGAGAAGAATTCTTTTCGCTTTCAGAGACAGCCACTATATCAAATCTATCATCTCACGTGTGTGGAAATTCTATTACCTTTCACTAACTCTCACTGAGTCTATCACCTATTCAAACCTATTCAGAAGGGACCAAACCTAGTCTTAATTCTCCTATCGGAAATCTACGACAATCATGTTTTATTGTCGTGTTATTTAAGCCAGCAGTCTAACCGCTTGTGGCGTATATACTGCTACTAAGAAACGAGCTGTAGAAATAGAAGAAACATGAACAGCAGGCCCCACTAATACCCAGTCTAAACTCGGCCCCGGCCCACAAATTGACGTTCTGACGAACATATCCAAGACGAGTCCGAGTTTTGAATACTGACCCCATGACAACAATTCAGGATGGTCACGTGTTTGTCTTATTTTCTTATGTGCGTGTGGGCAGTCGGCCAAGGAGCTAAGAATAATATCGAGCAGCCATTACTTGATTCTCCTTCTGACATCTCCCACGCCCTCTAGTGGTCGCAACGAAAGCTGGTTCCTATCAGTCCTCACTAACTTCCGCTTTTATCTAGGGACCAAACATAAACATAGTTGCACGCATGCGCGATTGTTAAATTTCTTTGGTGGGGTGAGGGAAAAAGAGAGCGCGGGGCTTGAATTTTAATTATAATATGAAAAAAATTAAATTGGGCTTTTTTGTATAGCCCAAGTTATTTTATTGTAACTTCCAACGCATAACTGATTTGTCTTTGATTGATTTTCGATGTTTTCACAGCACAGTAAGAATTGGATATAAGGAACCTAGTTCTCTTCTTGTTTCATTGGTTTCAAACTGCCCCAGTTTACTTTTCCAATCTTATTATTTGCTTTCAGGTTGTTTCTGTACTGTTTTTTAATCTTTTCCGTCAATACTTGAGTTTTCCAGCAATCTGATGACTTTTTGATGTTTCGTCTTGACAATGCCTCAGTATAATCTAGGAAGTACGTATTTAGATCTGCATCTACTTCCAAGGCTCCAATTATCCATGCCTTGTTGTTGTTGTTGAACTAGAACTGCTGAGCTTCTCGCTCTTTTGCAGCCATTACCGCGTTGAAGACTCCTTGGTAATATCTACACTGTAGATTTAGGCTTTTTTGTGTGGCTTTTCTGTCATTTCGAAACGTGTTGAGTTGAAGTCATAAGCTCCTGTTTCTCCAACTTGGCTGGCATTTAGAGGATCATCAAATCTGGTGTCAAGCTAGGAGTAAAAAGCTTGCGACATACTGTGCATTCCATCCAAGGGGGTTCTCCAGATAAGCAAAGCTAAAATACTGTGCTCTGGTTCTGGGCTCTCCCAAGCAATTGTCACGCCCTACACAGAGCCACTTCTCAGCTCCCCCTGCCTATCAAGGGTGCATAGTGAGATCATCATGGATGCAGCCAACCAGGTAAAAAGTCAGAGTTACGTCTAGGTCTCAAGTGACTCCTCCAAGCTTAGTGTGCAATGCTGGGGTCTCAACATGTTTCACCACAGGGGGAATTCTTGAAAGTGTGAGGGCGATTTCAAGAGTCAATGAGGGTATAATGAGCCTCACCGACAGGTTAATTTCCACATTTGAGTACTGTAGCATTATGCTTAGCTGGTGGTCACATAACGATGACGTCAGATATGCCCCCATGCATCAATTCTTCATTTATACACAGTCTACAAACACTCGCTCAGTTAACATTCATTATAGAAATATCCGCTCAGTCACACACAATGTTCAAATTCTCGCTCGGAAATAATTAATTGTTAATTTTTAATCACAATCGACCTCACTGCACTCAGGGCAAACCCATAGGTGCTCAGTCTCCCTCCGCAAATATCGAAGAGTATGTATGCTAATTGCACCTATAGCACCCTGTTTGTACATTCGACTGGTGCATCCTCTCTCACGTTGTGGTAAAGTGGGATGTTATAAATATTATAGGGGACTTAGTGTACTGACTGAGATCAGCTGTGAAGGTATCTATATCTAATAAGAGTAGTGTATTATAGATAACCTTACTTACTGCCACATATGTATACCTCAGTCAGAATTATTCTGGAATAGTGTGATGACTACGTTATATGTCTAGGGTATGTGTATGATGAAGTGTAAGTCATAACAACAACAGACAGATAAACAATTTAATTTATTCCACCACACTTGACAACACTGTGACACTCACATACATATAACACTCTAAGAGGATATCTTAAAGGAGTCACTGATAACTTTTCAAATAACAATATGTATTCAGTGCTGTCATGAATGTATATGTGTCCTGATTCAAATACAAAGGGAACCAGGAATCACAATCAATTTTAATTACAAGTTATATGTACAGAATTTATTAATATGATTCTTGTAGTGACATATATTATTAATGGTATCCTATTGTGTCAGTTGTGTAGTGGTAATATGAGGTAATACTGGTTTTGTTTTGTTCAAGCTCTGTTGGTATTTGTCATCATGACTTCAATAGTTTGTTTCTATTGGAACTAGTATTGGAGATGTTCTCAGTTCCTGGTATTAAAACAATTAAATTCCCCTCTTAATTTTAGTTTATAATGTCATTTTAAGATGGGGTACATAATGTTGAGCTCCATGGCCACACTCTCTTATCTTGCGTGAAGACTGCAGTAAAAGACTCCTCTGCTCGATTACTTTAATGAGTTCTGGAGCCACCCCACTGGTTGCTATATGGACCAAGGAGTATGCTGTCCACCTCTGGCTTCAGCAAAGCTCTGACCAGGTGCTGCTCAATAACTTTAAGACCACGGTCCCTGAAACAAGAAGGTTGTACCTTCTACGTCAGAACTAATTTATACTCCATTTCTACACTGAGCACAATACATCACAAACATTGAGTTCAGAGCGTTAGGCCAACTGTCAGCTTCATCTGAAATACTTTATACCAGTATTTCCCTCCCTAATGGTTACTACGCCTCTGCAATTCCAGCATTATTTCTTTCTAGTTAATAATCTAGGTGTCAGTGTACTGTTTAGCTATTCCATGCAGTTTTACTTTCCTCCGACACCTTCTGTTCAGGCTGGAGCACTATAGGCTTTTCATCATGTTCGCTACTGAACCACACATATATATACAGACATAATTTATCAATTTACATTCAATTTTCATTTAAAAATATTGAATATTTCAAGCTTACCACAATTCATGGAAATAATAAAAAACAGTTTCGTTGACTGGCAATGAATATAGCACAACTCCGATCTGCCGATGTCCCAGGCTTTATTTTGTAAAAAATATACACTGGTGCTCAACGCACTGCTTCTTAGTAGGTTTATTACAAGATGTGGCAATGAACAGACGCTCTGAATTGAGTATATTCGCAGCTCTACCCAATCAAACCATGTCTACACATCTTTTCAAAAAAGTACCCCTTTCTCACGTTTCCCCTGACAACACAAGATAGTATTTATAGTCCGACCAATCGTGTTTAGTCTTTCATTTGTTGCGCTCCAATCAAATAGGAGTTAACATGGTAGGCTATTTCCGTAACGTAATGTTTCTTCAAACACGTTATAAAAAAAATTTTATGAGCAGAAATGATTTCATGCTGTCAGGCACCCCCACTATTTTATTTTGGCCATAACTTGGTAATTCCTAGACTAATTGCGTAACGTTTTACATATTCTTTGTCAGCAAACCCTAAGGAACCCAAATATACGAATTTAATGGAGCCAATATGCATTTTCTTCTAGGATAGTCGTGCTGTTACTACCTTCTCACTTCCAAACTTGAGGGTGTCTGGGTACTGTCATGTTTTCAAACGTAAACCGGTATAATGTCATAATTCCCAATAAGCGTTTTTCAGGATTTTAAAACCTAACTCTGGTATGGGTAGTGAATTTTATCACTGTCGATTTGAAATAAAGTTAGTGCATGTGGCCTTACACGCGTGATGGCAGCAATTGTGTATCGCGCGACGCGTGTTTAGTGTTGCAGGTGTCCCTGCTTTCTGCCTCTCCCTTCTCTCTATCCTTTAGTCCATCTGTCTTTTAGTTACGCCGTGTATAAAATGGAATGAATGAAATATTAAATTTAGGTCATTGATCAGCTTGCGTATCTCAAGGTTTTTCCAAGAAATACAGTACACGTTTCATTGAAGAAAGCGGGTAATAATACAGTAGGCTTTTACTATCAACGTGAAAGCATTACAATTTTCAGACGAAGTAGAAAACAAGGGGGATTTCGAGTACAGTCATTGTGACAGCACTGTTCTTTACCATTCTTCTTTCCTTTTATTAAATTTATTTGTTAGGCTTTGCATTTACGTTTTAATTTATATATGGGGATTAGAATAATTCACGACACACGTCCATCTCTGCTAGTTCCATGTTTGATGCCAAACACCAACAGTCTCAGCCTTGTTGATTCACCCATTGCTTGTCATTATCTAGCAGGCAATCATTAATTGCCCTTGTATCTCTCCCTTATCCATATCCAATGTCTCCACTATGGGTGCTGTCGAGGCCAGTCTCAGCGCTCTCATTGGTACGTACCCCTGCATGACTAGGACAGTAGATCCACACCAGTTCTTCAAGACTTGATATTTTGATGTTTTCCATTTCTGCCGCAGCCATCCGTTCTGAACTTTCAGAAGCATGGCCTGAGAGTCTGACAATATAACTGCCGTGGTTGATGGATTTTCAGACAGCCACCTTAGTGCTGCAGTAACTGCCTGTACCTCCATTCTCATGCTGGAGGTTGTTGTCGCTCAGAAATAAACACAGTACAAATACCCGCTCTGTTGCACATATTGTACGATTATTCTAGTTGCACACATTGTACGCATACTAGCTTAGTTACATACAGTATACAGATACTCACTCATTCCCACGCATTATACAAATAATCTCTCTATTATATACATTGAACAACTGGCCAGTCATTTATATACATTGTAAAATACTCGCTCAGACATGTATTTTGTACACATACTTGCCCCGTTACATACATTATACAAATACTCGCTCCAAAATACACATTGCCCTAATACTCGCTCGTTGTATACACTGTTCAAAGACTCGCTCAGATCATGTATTGTGCAAATACTTGTTTAGAAATCCATATTTGATAAATAATTGCTCAGAAATCCACATGTAAAAATACTTGCTTAGAGATCTACACTGTACAATTACTTGCTCAGAAATCCACGTTGTACAAATACTTGCTCAGAAATCCACATTGTACAAATACTTGCTCAGAAATCCACATTGTACAAATACATGCTTAGAAATCCACATTGTACAAATACTTGCTCAGAAATCCACATTGTACAAATACTTGCTTAGAGATCTACATTGTACAAATACTTGCTTAGAGATCTACATTGTATAAATGCTTGCTTAGAGATCTACATTGTATAAATACTTGCTCAGAAATCCACGTTGTGCAAATACTTGCTCAGAAATCCACTTTGTACAAATACTTCCTTAGAGATCTACATTGCTTAAATACTTGCTCAGAAATCCACTTTGTATAAATGCTTGCTTAGAGATCTACATTGTATAAATACTTGCTCAGAAATCCACATTGTACAAATGCTTGCTTATAGAGATCTACATTGTATAAATGCTCGCTCAGAAATCCATGTTGTACAAATACTCGCTCAAAAATACACATTGTATAAATACTTGCTCAGAAATATACATTGCACAAATATGCCCTCAGTTGCATACGTTCGTCAATTAAACGTAAATTTATGTACAAGCTACGACCGAACATATATTGTACAAGGTATGTAAATGCACGTATATTTATATTTATTCTACAAACACGCATTTATTCTTTACAATGTGGAGTTCATTACGCAACACAAAGAAGACCGAATGGAATATGGGCTGTTGCATCACATTTCCTCTTCTTTAAAAATCTCAAATTGTGCAACTGGAATGTTCAAATACTAAATGACCAAAGAAAAACTGCACAAGTGGCAGCAGGAGTATCTACTATAACATTGCTATCTTGAGACTGTGCCCAAAAAGGTGGAAGAAGAAAGGAAGAAACGTAGCTCTTAAGCATGAAAAAAAAAGGCGACAACCAAGGGGGTTACAGACTGTCATAAATGGGAGCTTGTTTAGTATAGAAGCATGAAAATTGTATGACAAGGTGACCAATGTGGAGCTGATGATAAGAGCCAAACAAGTGCCAGTGGAACAAGAGATGAGATGAACATGCTAACGTTGATTATGACACACATTGAGGAAATGTGTTTAACTTTACGACGCAGTCCTTTTTTCTGGAGTCCCCAAGGTAAATGAGGCATAAGTAGACGAAAATATCACACGGAGAAGGGAAAATAGGACAGGCATGAAAGGGATAAAGAAGAAATGAATAGATCTTGAACTGATTAAGTAGATCAGAAAGACTTTGCGTTAATTAGCAGAAGGCTTATGCTCGCCAGAGAGGTGAAGGATAGTCATGATAGTGATATACATTCTCCATAAACACATCAACGCTTTCCTTTTGCGCTCCTTGCGGAATATGGAACTACCGCTGCAGCAGTCAGATGATTTTGCAGCATGGCAATTTGTTTTACATGACAAGGTTGACAGCCCCATTTCCAACCTCACGCTGGTCGCCTTTTACGACATGCATGAATGTACAGTAGTCCCATTGTTTCTGTGTCTGTTCAGAGACCGCCAGGAACAAGACGGGGATACAGGCATATTTAAACAAATTTTCTTGAAGAACAAAAAACCCATATACATGTACCTTTATTTTTGACAAAATCCTCGACAAGAGTTCTTTCTGTAATCTTAAAACACAGATACTGGAGTTTTGCTCAAACACTTTCACATAGCCAGCCCATCAAAGCTTCTCTGTTTGGCTATAGTGACAAAATTCTGATCACGGCCATTAGAACCAGCGCTAAAATAATAATTTTAAATATCCAGCGTCAAGTCGGCTGCATGGTTTTTACAGTTTTACAGTTTAATCTTACGCATAGCTGACAGGGGATAGGGGGCGCGGGGGCAGTTATGGCGACAGAAGACATTCAATGGAAAGTAATTGTGAAATATTCCCAGAGTGCACGCGCCTTTCTACATCCCAGAGGCCTCGGGATGATGGAGTAAAATTGATAATGCAATATTGCTATCATGGTTAATAACTTGACAATTTGATTGGTGCACGCATCGGGTGTCAAGCGATTCTTGGATGATCATCTGGCGTAGGAGAAGACGGTGAGGCCAGCTGGATGAAACGCTTGTGTTTGGGTTCAGACAAAGGAACTTATAAAGATGATTTGTGTGAGCGTCTTTGTGTTTGTTGGTCGAAACATTCAAGAAAAGTTAAGTGAAAGAAAAATAAAGCGGTGACAAATAGTAAAGTAGTCCGGGACAAGCCTCCTTGGCACGGAAGATTACAGCAGACATGATTAACGTTATGACTGACATTAAATGTATGTGTATGGGACACGACATATATGGCATAGCCCTCTGGGGTGGGGGGAGGGGGATATGGCTCACGTTAAGAACCACTGCCCTAGACACCCATGGGAACTACACTTTATCACTTTTATAGTAAATATAAGGCTACTACCATCAAGCCTAGTGGCATCTTGTAGGGCAGCAACAAACTGCTTCCACTTTGCTCGGTCGGCGGCCATCTTTCGTGCAGTGCCCCAGCTCTGGTTAATTCTGTGCATCTCGGCCTCAAATTTCTCCGCCAAATAGTTTTTGGTCGGCGTCTCTTTCGTTTTCCATCTGGGATCCCTAGCATAGCTGGTCTTGTGATGGCATCGGGGTCTCTTCTGAGGACGTGGCCAACCAAGAGCCCCTTTATATAGAGAGTTACACGAACTAAAATTTGGCCGCCATTTTCGGCTGTACCCGTATTGCAGGAAAATGGACCCAATCGCGAGTTTCAGACCCAATTCACATTTTCGTTTAGGTTAACTAATAATTTGAAATAAAATTAGATGAAAATACAGTAGCACATATCTGTACTAATCTTTGTATTTCAACTAACAAAACAAAAAGAAGAAAACTAGTTTACTTACCGGTTTATTGAATAGAACCAGAAGCGTGAATTTTTAACACATACTCCGTTGAATTTTATATTCCGTTAGAATTCCACTATTTAGCAACAAATATTCCGTTAGAATTGCAACACTTAGCAAAACATATTCCCTTCGAATTGAACTATTTACCTAGTGTGAAATGTGGAAACTGGTGAATGACTGTTGTAGACACTGACTTTACTAGATCCAGATGATCACACCAGTTTTTGTTTTCATTAAAAATGCGACAATGTACAGATAGTTTTAACAAAATCTAATTACATATTTTGGACCAGAGATTTCCTGCAATGGCTTTTACTGCTCATTGATGCTCGAGCATGCTAAACAGCATGCTCGAGCATCAAAACCATTGTTTTTATTTCTGCAGTAAATGTGAATTCTGACACTTATATACTTTGCTAATAGCTTTTGTTTAATATCATGGCAGTTGCTCAGTGTGCATTCAGCTGTTTCCTGTAATGCCATATTCAAAAGTAAAGTTGCAATGTTTTTCATGGTTGTAAATCTATGCTCATGCTGACGGATCAGTTGTTCAGTTCTTAAAATCATAATATCAGATTTACTGTGTTGTTGTTCGTCCATCACGGGTGATGAAGACCACTCTGTTCATCCAATTATTTAGGAATATGTTAGGTTAGTTTATGGGTACGAAGGTGACTGATGAGCCCGATGCGGGCCTGGAAAGATCTCGAACAGTGTGGGCAGGGAATGTTTGCTTCATGTGAAGGTTTTATTACACGGTCCTTTCTAGCTTGTCTCCGCTGTTCCGCTGCTGCTCTTCTGGATGATTCGCATGCCGCTGCACCTTTACGAAGAGATGTGCGCCAAGCAGTTCGGTCTTGCGCAGCAGCTTCCCATGTGTCTGGGTTTACTACTGTGTCACTGGCATACAGAAGAGAGCCTGGAATATGCTCTTTATGTTCTGTTAGCCGTTGTGTAACTGTTGTTGTATTCATATCAGTACAATCAAGCAAAAAGTCATTATCATCTTCGTCGTAACTACTTCCACGTGTAGTGTTGAAGAATTGTGACAAGCAGATAGTTCTCAATCTATGTATGAATTCAAAAGGTGTTGGCACTGCATTATGTAATCTCATGGAGCTGAAAAAATTCTCCAGGCAGTCTTGACTCACACGTGATGTCAGCAAGAAACTGAAATTTCCACTCAACATGTCCTCTGCAAGATCAAGCACAGATGTGGTGGAAAAAAGGATGCCTGTCTGAAATGGTTTCTATGCTCCCTGCTGTCCAACTGAAAGCGTTGTAAACATTCGAATCACAAGTCGTAACATTTCAACAGCATTTGCATACCTATCTGGAAACTGCTTAGTTAGAGCCATGACACGACTGCGACTTGACATTAAATCAAACCATTTAGATATCACCTCAATGAACCGAGCAGTTGTCAGATTATTCACAGGTCTGCCCTCCTTTTCTACCATGTAGTGGATCCCTGCACTGACAGATATACTGAAAAAGTGAAGTGCCTGTGACACCTTCATCTTATCAAAATGTCCAGGGCAGAGTATGTCATCAGTAAGGTGTGGAGCTAGTTTCAGGGTACTGTTCCTTTGTAAGTCAGCCAGTTCCCTAACAGGCAGTATATTTGCAATGTTAGAAGGCACATTTAACAATACACACATCTCCTCAGATAATCTGAAATCATGGCCAGAGATAAATGCAGACTTAACATTTTTGATCAAATGAGGTGTGTCAGCTAGGAAATATAGCCACTTATTTGGTTGCTCTGGATGTGCAATTTTGTTCACAATTTTGTTTCTGGAAGCACAAACACCAAAGCTGGCCCACATTGCTCTGTTTGCACTTCCCATGTCACTTGTGACAGACCACATGCAAACCAATTGTAGCAGCTTTATGTATTATTTCCAGAATAATGGGTTTGTAAACATGGCCTTTAGTTGACCTTCCTGAGTAAAAAAAAAGCAACAATTTGCTTCCATCTGCTGGATAGTCCACTTAGCATGAATACTAACATTTTTATTACAAATAAGGGAGGGAAACCTGAGGCCTGTAAACAGTAAATTAATATGCAACAAATATAAAGGTATGTTATCAGGCACTCGCAGGAAATAAAGAAGTAGAACACCAGACAACAGAAAAACAACAGACATGAGTGGCTTACCCAGGATTTGAACACTGGACCTTCCGTGCGACAACCCCGCCTAGCCATGCAAGCGAATCACACTATCCGCTCTGCCATCTACGCATCATCAAAAATGATGTTTCAATGGCAGGTCAACAGTGCGAACCACAATACACGACACCAGAAGTCCTCCATGGGCAGTTCAGCCTATTAATGACGCAATCACTTCTGCTGTATTTCTATCAAGCAGTATAGGCCGAATCCAACAAGACCCTTAGGACCTTAATACTGTGTCCAGTAAATGATAGTAGACTAGAACAGTGAGAACAGGATAGTGGGTAGGTTTGGTATTGTACAAACATTTTTATTACAAATAAGGGAGGGAAACCTGAGGCCTGTAAACAGTAAATTAATATGAAACAAATATAAAGGTATGTTATCAGGCACTCGCAGGAAATAAAGAAGCAGAACACCAGACAACAGAAAAACAACAGACATGAGTGGCTTACCCAGGATTTGAACACTGGACCTTCCGTGCGACAACCCCGCCTAGCCATGCAAGCGAATCACACTATCCGCTCTGCCATCTACGCATCATCAAAAATGATGTTTCAATGGCAGGTCAACAGTGCGAACCACAATACACGACACCAGAAGTCCTCCATGGGCAGTTCAGCCTATTAATGACGCAATCACTTCTGTTGTATTTCTATCAAGCAGTATAGGCCGAATCCAACAAGACCCTTAGGACCTTAATACTGTGTCCAGTAAATGATAGTAGAGTAGAACAGTGAGAACAGGATAGTGGGTAGGTTTGGTATTGTACAAACATTTTTATTACAAATAAGGGAGGGAAACCTGAGGCCTGTAAACAGTAAATTAATATGAAACAAATATAAAGGTATGTTATCAGGCACTCGCAGGAAATAAAGAAGCAGAACACCAGACAACAGAAAAACAACAGACATGAGTGGCTTACCCAGGATTTGAACACTGGACCTTCCGTGCGACAACCCCGCCTAGCCATGCAAGCGAATCACACTATCCGCTCTGCCATCTACGCATCATCAAAAATGATGTTTCAATGGCAGGTCAACAGTGCGAACCACAATACACGACACCAGAAGTCCTCCATGGGCAGTTCAGCCTATTAATGACGCAATCACTTCTGTTGTATTTCTATCAAGCAGTATAGGCCGAATCCAACAAGACCCTTAGGACCTTAATACTGTGTCCAGTAAATGATAGTAGACTAGAACAGTGAGAACAGGATAGTGGGTAGGTTTGGTATTGTACAAACATTTTTATTACAAATAAGGGAGGGAAACCTGAGGCCTGTAAACAGTAAATTAATATGAAACAAATATAAAGGTATGTTATCAGGCACTCGCAGGAAATAAAGAAGCAGAACACCAGACAACAGAAAAACAACAGACATGAGTGGCTTACCCAGGATTTGAACACTGGACCTTCCGTGCGACAACCCCGCCTAGCCATGCAAGCGAATCACACTATCCGCTCTGCCATCTACGCATCATCAAAAATGATGTTTCAATGGCAGGTCAATAGTGCGAACCACAATACACGACTTCTGGTGTCGTGTATTGTGGTTCGCACTATTGACCTGCCATTGAAACATCATTTTTGATGATGCGTAGATGGCAGAGCGGATAGTGTGATTCGCTTGCATGGCTAGGCGGGGTTGTCGCACGGAAGGTCCAGTGTTCAAATCCTGGGTAAGCCACTCATGTCTGTTGTTTTTCTGTTGTCTGGTGTTCTGCTTCTTTATTTCCTGCGAGTGCCTGATAACATACCTTTATATTTGTTTCATATTAATTTACTGTTTACAGGCCTCAGGTTTCCCTCCCTTATTTGTAATAAAAATGTTTGTACAATACCAAACCTACCCACTATCCTGTTCTCACTGTTCTAGTCTACTATCATTTACTGGACACAGTATTAAGGTCCTAAGGGTCTTGTTGGATTCGGCCTATACTGCTTGATAGAAATACAACAGAACGGAGGACTTCTGGTGTCGTGTATTGTGGTTCGCACTATTGACCTGCCATTGAAACATCATTTTTGATGATGCGTAGATGGCAGAGCGGATAGTGTGATTCGCTTGCATGGCTAGGCGGGGTTGTCGCACGGAAGGTCCAGTGTTCAAATCCTGGGTAAGCCACTCATGTCTGTTGTTTTTCTGTTGTCTGGTGTTCTACTTCTTTATTTCCTGTGAGTGCCTGATAACATACCTTTATATTTATTTCATATTAATTTACTGTTTACAGGCCTCAGGTTTCCCTCCCTTATTTGTAATAAATGTTTGTACAATACCAAACCTACCCACTATTCTGTTCTCACTGTTCTAGTCTACTATCATTTACTGGACACAGTATTAAGGTCCTAAGGGTCTTGTTGGATTCGGCCTATACTGCTTGATAGAAATACAACAGAAGTGATTGCGTCATTAATAGGCTGAACTGCCCATGGAGGACTTCTGGTGTCGTGTATTGTGGTTCGCACTATTGACCTGCCATTGAAACATCACTTTTGATGATGCGTAGATGGCAGAGCGGATAGTGTGATTCGCTTGCATGGCTAGGCGGGGTTGTCGCACGGAAGGTCCAGTGTTCAAATCCTGGGTAAGCCACTCATGTCTGTTGTTTTTCTGTTGTCTGGTGTTCTACTTCTTTATTTCCTGTGAGTGCCTGATAACATACCTTTATATTTATTTCATATTAATTTACTGTTTACAGGCCTCAGGTTTCCCTCCCTTATTTGTAATAAATGTTTGTACAATACCAAACCTACCCACTATTCTGTTCTCACTGTTCTAGTCTACTATCATTTACTGGACACAGTATTAAGGTCCTAAGGGTCTTGTTGGATTCGGCCTATACTGCTTGATAGAAATACAACAGAAGTGATTGCGTCATTAATAGGCTGAACTGCCCATGGAGGACTTCTGGTGTCGTGTATTGTGGTTCGCACTATTGACCTGCCATTGAAACATTGGTATTGTCCAGCCGAAAATGGCGTCTACGTCGTTCAGCCTCGTTTTCGATTCTGACATAGTTCGTGTAACTCTCTATATAAAGGGGCTCTAGGCCAACCCAACTCCAGCGTCTGCCAGCTATGATGGTGTGCATGTTCTCTTGGTTACTCCGAGTAAGCAGTTCTTGGTTGGTGATGATATTCGGCCAAACGATTCGGAGAATTTTCCTTTGGCACGTTGTGTGGAAAGAGATGGCAATTTCAACATTAAGGCTACTGTGAAAGGTTATAATAAACATAATAATAGTCTTTGTGTCAGAAAGGTTATAACTGTTCTTACAAACTTCGATCAATTTATTACGTTTCCTACAGCAGCGATTTCATATTTGAAAATCAGTTCCTCATCTTCTTCGTTCATTCTCAAATAACCACATCTATCTCTCTTATAAAGTTGGAGGTTCCTCTCTGGCTTCTCCACACCACACAGTTTCTCACTCAACGGGGTTAGAGGAGGCCATGGAGCTGGTAGTCTTCTAGGACATGGATCTACCTTTTGTTTGTCCTCATCACACGGACACATATCTGTCTTCCGATTTTCATTTTGTTAAACAGATAGTATTTGGAGTCTGTAATGGCCGATTGTTAGTCTGAAAATTATCACGTGATCTCTTCTTAGTTTAAAACGTTGTGTGTTTCTGCTGTATCTGATTCTGAGTGTTACTTAGGCAATTCTTTTTTCAAGTTCTTTTTGTTAATTTGTTTATCTTTAAAAACAGCAGAGCTCTGGAGTCGGTCGTATTTTAGTGGAGTCGAGTCGGTAAAAAAAAGTCCGAACTCCAACTCCAACTTTTATGCCATATGACTAGTAAAAAACTGTAGTCGGAGTCGGGGATCGTAGTCGGACTTCTAAAATTTCAGGAGTCAGGAAATGTTTTTTGCCGATTCCACAACTCTGTTCATAAGTTGCCCTGTCGTCATTCTGGATTGTGCTTCCTCTTTTGGCAAGTCTGTTGCCTAATCATTTTCATACATCTTGCAATGGAGTTAGATCCATTGTACTTTTACTTTTTTGTTTTTAAAGTGTAGAACTGGCTTCCATTAGTGCCTCTACCAGACTCTCTAGTTTATTGTTTTTATGATTACTGGGGAGCGATTATGACTTACGGGGAGTCTGTAAAGATCAGCGTTGGGCGGAGCTGAATCAAAGGTACAATAGCAGCAGTGGTCCTGGGACAAGTGCGTGGTGTATATCTAAAAGAGAATGAAGAACGCCCACTTGAGACATGTCATACTTCTCGGACAGATACACCATTGTTACATGTGTAATCTTCAGCCTTATCAACAAGGCAATTGTGATTTTGTTGTGCTGGAGTAGTCCTAGAGACATCAGTTTGTAAATACAGATTCCCAATCAGAGTGTAACACGAGTCCCGGCCACTGGATAAGAAAGTGGCTTTTAAACAGTGGTCGGGTAAGAGAATAGTAAATGACTTTACTGCCGATAGCTGAGCTGAACGAGCTGATAGGGCGAGTAAATGAACAACGAACACGATGGTTAATATTTTCTTTTGTTTTTTTGCCTTTTGTTTTTAAATCCGAGAATAAACAATGGCAGGTAAATCACTCTGTGACTTACTGTGACCTTCTTCTCTTCGATCTATCCATCCCTTCACTCATTTATTTATCTATCAGTCGATACATCCATCAACCTATCCGTTAATTCATCAGCCAATTCGCCCATTCATTTATTTATTCATTTACAAATCTAACCAATCCATCAATCCATCCATCTATTCATCCATCCATCCATCCATCTATACATAAATAAATACATACATACACACACTATACAAACATACATTACTTATATGCATACATTTCGTGAACAAAAGCTTTCATTCACACACACATACATATACACACTCGTACCTTAATACTGATTCAAATTCACACACACACACATATATATATACATCATCATCATCATAACCTTTCACTCCCAAAGGAGCATAGGCCTTCAACAAACACATGCCAAGTCCTCCTGCCACGTGCCATCATCTCAAGTTCTTTCCACGTTCTCCTCATCCAGCTCTCTTCTCCATGTGCTTCTTGGTCTACCTCTGCCTCTCTTGCCCTGGGGGGTTCCAGAACAAGGACTGCCTTGTAATGCTATCAACAGGTTTCTTCAGTGTGTGTCCTATCCATCGCCAGCGTCTTCTTCTCAACTCGTGTTTCACTGGCCTTTGTCTAGTTCTTGTCCTCAGTTTCACGTTGGTAACCTTGTCATACCATTTTAATCCCTCTATTCTACGCAAGCACCCATTTATGAAAGTCTGTAGCTTTTTGGTTGTTGTCTTTGTTGTTGTCCATGTTTCACAACCATACAATAGAACTGACTTCACATTTGAGTTGAAGATTCTTATTATATATATATATATATACAGGTAGTAACATAGCAGATACTGTCGTAGCGGTGAAGTGTTAGAGACCACTATACTAGGTCCAGCTTCGAGAGGTGGGATGACCAGTTCACTTTCTCGATGCCTTTTCCTTCCTTAACTCAAGAACAAAGTCAGGTGCCCATTTACAGCTGGGTAAACTGAAGCGTATCCATACCGTGAATCGAACCCGGCACCTGCGAGGGACCAGCATATATATGTATATTGTTTTTTTCCTTGAAATTATTTAGAGGACCAATGCCTCTTTAATATTCTAGACCAAGTAATTCGTCTAAATTACATAAACCAACCTTTGCTTCTTCCATTTCCATCTTTGACTAATGTTAGCAAATTTTTATTCTTGTATTTGATTTAGGAATTGTATAAATCGCTCTGCATAATGAAATGAGATCTGCTCATCTTGACGTGTACAGAAAGCGATATTCGTGAGCAATATTTGCAATGAACATTGAACAAGAGATAGTGTACGTCTTTTGTTCTTAAATTAGTGCACGTGATCTTCCATTCACGATGGTTTTTTAATGATCACAAGGTTTTAGTGCTAGGAAGCGGTTAAGTGGAAGAGAAAGTTCGTTAATTATGTAGCATCTTTTGATAATTAGACACACCGGCACACGCTACAGGAGATAGATTTTGTTTAATTGTAAAAATAATATGAAAGTCAGTTTAACGAACAAATGAAAATACAATTTTTACATTTTGTTGATTTTTGCTGTATGTTTTACTTTACTGTCTCCTGTTTACCTATGTAATGGCTACAACTTACAAGGTGTCCTTCTAGTTTGTCCTACTTTATTCCTCACCCCCTCAGATTGGCTGAAAGGAAGGTATCACAACAAGCAGAAGCGAAAAGCACACGTCGACAGTCACCAGGAGAAAAAAAGCAGTTAAGGGCTATTATCTCAGGGGCGCATTTCCTTAGTCAGTTATGACTGAAGGAGCTACTACTACCATTACTATTATTACTACTATTACTACTACTACTACTACTACTACTACTACTACTACTACTACTACTACTACTACTACTACTACTACTACTACTACTACTACTACTACTACTACTACTACTACTACTACTACTACTACTACTACTACTAGTACTACTACTATTACTACTACTACTATTACTACTACTATTACTATTACTAGTACTACTACTATTACTACTACTACTACTACTACTACTACTACTACTACTACTACTATTACTACTACTATTACTAGTACTACTACTATTACTACTACTACTACTATTACTACTACTACTATTACTACTACTACTACTATTACTAGTACTTCTACTATTACTACTACTACTACTATTACTACTACTATTACTAGTACTACTACTATTACTACTACTATTACTACTACTACTACTACTATTACTACTAATATTACTACTACTATTACTACTACTACTATTACTACTACTATTACTACTACTACTACTACTATTACTACTACTACTACTACTACTATTATTATTACTACAACTACTACTATTACTACAACTACTACTATTACTACTACTATTACTACTACTATTACTACTACTACTATTATTACTACTACTACTATTACTACTACTATTACTACTATTACTACTACTACTACTACTACTATTACTACTACTACTACTACTATTACTACTACTACTACTACTACTATTACTACTACTACTATTACTACTACTATTACTACTATTACTACTATTACTACTACTACTACTACTACTACTACTACTACTACTACTACTACTACTATTACTACTACTACTACTATTACTACTAATACTATTACTTCTACTATTACTTCTACTACTACTACTATTACTACTATTGCTACTACTACTACTATTACTACTACTATTACTACTACTACTATTACTACTATTATTATTACTACTACTACTATTACTACTACTATTACTACTACTATTACTACTACTACTACTACTACCATTACTAATACTACTATTATTACTACTATTACTACTACTACTATTACTACTACTACTACTACTACTACTATTATTATTACTACTATTACTACTACTACTATTACTACTATTACTACTACTACTATTACTACTACTATTACTATTACTACAGCTACTATTACTACTACTACTACTATTACTACTACTATTACTATTACTACTATTACTACTACTACTATTATTACTACTATACGTGCGTACTGCTATAGTACTACTACTTTATTCCTAACGCTATCATGGGATTTAAAGTTTTGTCACGGAATTTACTCCCCCTGCTCTGCAGTGATGGTCCAACAATGTCCAAAACCTAGAGTATCTAATGTGGGTCTTCAAAGGTGTCTATCTTCGCACAAGATTACTCTTAGCAGAGATGCAAATAGAAAGATGTTGATGCTTCTACCTTGAGGGAGTATGCACAAGATATTCAGAAATCAAGAACAGTGCTGAATGTGTCTTAGCACAGTTAACTAATTATCTGCCCGACAACTTTTGTGAAGAGATATATTGTATGATTTAACTCGTTCAAGCCCCCAACTGATTTAATTCGGTGAAATCTTAATTCAGTAGCTCTGTTTTAAGTGTATTTAAGGTGACTGAGACATACGGGGGCAGTACACTCAAAAGGATTAAATCAACTATAAATTTTTATATATACAAATAACAAATTTAATAATCAATTATTTTAACAGTGTAAAATTAATAATTCTTGTTAAAAAAAGGTAATCATCACAGGGTGATGTTATGGATATTGAGGGAATTGCCTGAAAGTTCACTTGGCAGCTTTTAAGTTTGTACTTGGCTGCCAGTAAGTTTGTTGGTTTGTGCTCCAGCCGACGTTTGGTTCTTTGCAGATTATGGACGGATTAACTCACGTCACCAGGTCAAGTCTGAAGATTGTTACACGTTCCAAGAAATATCAGGCAGTAATCACGAAGCTGGTCCAGCGTCTTCAAGGCCCGTCTGATGTTGGTGTCTAGCGTTGACAGCAGGCCACTTATACCACACACTTTATTTTAGAGAAAGCACCCTCAATTGGTACCACCGACTAGTATCATGAAAGAAGAGAAACAAATACCCTTCTGAGTATTAGGTTTCCTGACAAAAAATAATGTGCCCCCCCCCCCCCTTTTTTTCTTTCTCATTCCAGCATCCCATCTACCTCAGAACTTTACCTTCTCTGAGCATTAATATTAATCCCAGTGAGCGGAACACATTCATTACATTTATATTGAATATCTTTACATTTTCACTGGTTGAAAAGATGAATAATATAATAAGTATGTACGAGGGGAAGTCAGTAAGTAGGTTACAAACTGATATGGGGAAGCTGAAAATGGTAGTTGGTAGTTCCTAAAAGTGTCATTAGGCGACAGTATCATCCAGCTTTATGATTAACTTAGGTAGCAGACTGCTAGGTGTCGCATGCACATGCGCAGAGCAGATAAAAATGGCGACTGTGCTCGTGGAGTGTACAAACGAAGAACAGCGTGCTGTTGTGCGGTTTTTTGGGGCAAAAGGACTTCATGCAAAGGATAGTCATAAGGAAATGTTTCCAGTTTACAGTGTGGAGTGTTTGTCGCTTAGCCTACACCACAATGCATGACCATTTGAATTTTCGGAAAAATGCTCACGGTGGGTGCCCAGACAACTGACTGAGGAACACAAAATGAACGGAATGGGACTTCCTTGGAACATCTGTCTCGGTACGCAGATGAAGGAGAAGACATGCTGAACAGGATTGTTACTGGGGATGAATCATGGGTGCATCACTACCAACCTGAATCACTAAAAGCTCACCTTGGCGGTAAACATTTCGCGGGTGATGCAGAGGTTGAACGTAAGGTTCGAATGTGGCTGAGACAGCAGAGCACGCACTTCCATGCTGCAGGTTTCGACGCACTAATACAGCGATGGGATAAGTGTATCAATGTTGGTGGAGATTATGTTGAGAAATAAAGGGGAAATGTAAGTGCAATAATACATGGTGTTCAAGTTCGTATCTCATTTATATATTTTTTCATAACCATTTGTAACTTACTTACTGACTTCCCCTCGTACATCAGTTCTGTCATCATCCATTCCAGCTCCAGATGGATCTTGGAACTACCTCTGTTTTTGGTTCTCTATGAGAAACACACATAATGCAGTCACCAGCTCTTGCAGTGGTGATTCATGAAACCATAATTCTATATGCTGAGGTTGCCAGCCTCGTATGAACTTGGACATCCACTAGCAATTTTCACATGTTAATAAGCGCAAAATATAGAATTTAAAAATGTACAACTCACTCCAAAATCTCTTTGGGAATACTGACTCCTGGCTCAGAAAAATAGTTAAGGCAGGCAGCCTGTTTAAGATGCCTCATACACGCGATCTGGATATTACTTTACACTAGGCTCCCACTCTGACTTTGTGTTTCAGATTCCTAGGATTTCGGCTTTCAGTGTTAACGTAGGTAGAGTCCACAAGATGTTCAAATAAGTTCTGACCGATAAATGGAATTCTGATCCTATTCCTTGCTCTGGCTCGCCGCCTGTCTTCTTGACAAGGTGTTTTTCACAGTGCTCTAAACCGGCGAAAGTGACAGATTATATTGCATCTTTTGTCACATGCACGTTGTTGTTGTTACTATCTGACCAGTCTCCAGTCAAAAGTGTGGATTATAACAACTATAATTGCCCAGCCAATTATTTTGCAATAGCCATATCATAGATAACCAAGGTCGCGGGGCGATCTTCGTGTTAATCCGGTGCACCAGTGTCTGGTACACAAGAATTTTACCAATATGGTTGTCGGTCAATATTACAACACCTGTCTACTCTCTCAGCAGGGATGATCAAGTAAACAGACATGACGAATTATTACAGGAATAAGTGTAAACAAGTGACTTGGCACGTTTTTTCTGTGCTCCGGAAATGAGAAATAAGTAGATTATTTCAAGGTTTATAACGCTAAAGGTAGACTCACTCACTCAATTTCTTCTTTTCATAATGTACGCTACAACAGTCGACTGCTTGTGTGAGTGTGTTGTTTGCATTGTATGTATTTGTGTGTGCAATATTGACATCATACATGACATATTGTTTTGTCCTTTCACCTCTCGGCGGTATCCTTCATATTTTACTATCACAGCACATCTCTAGAGCTTAATTTGCTTACTGGCTGTCCATGATTCATTTCCACATGACAACGATTGGCTTTACATAACACTTGAGGACTATCTTTCTTACTTCCCCTGACAATAATTTGATAGGGAAGCTGCTTTTTAACTTTAAGGAAGCTGTGTTCCTGGCTTTGTCTGTTCTTTTATTTAATTGTGAGTTCCATTCCCCGTCAGATGGTATTTATGTACCTAGGTACTTTTCTTCTTTCACCTTTCAACTCCCTAAGGGGAGCCGCGCTGATGTAGTTGTTACCAAACTGCGCTGGCGACCGGATGACCCAGGATCAAACTCGGGCGGGGACATTTGAAGATTTTTCGTCGACCGGGATTTGGACTGGATTAACTCGAGCCCTGGCGAGCACATTTGAAGAAGTGTCGTCGACCAAGGACTGGCGGCTCCTGAGCCGACCCAGCTCTAATGGGTACCTCCGAAATCGGCGAGTATCTGCCTGAATGGCGAGGGATACATGTCTCTGTACAAGAAAAAAAGGGATACTCACGTAAAAATCAGTCTAAGGTTAGACATACTAACCTGAGATTTCGCCTCCAGTAATAGCGGGCGTACGCAAAAAAATAAAAAAATAAAAACTCCCTAAGGATCATACGCCTTCAACAAGCTTATGTCATGTCTTTCTGTCACGTGCCATCATCTCAATATACGCCTTCAACAAGCTTATGTCATGTCTTTCTGTCATGTGCCATCATCTCAATATACGCCTTCAACAAGCTTATGTCATGTCTTTCTGTCACGTGCCATCATCTCAATATACGCCTTCAACAAGCTTATGTCATGTCTTTCTGTCACGTGCCATCATCATCTCAATTACGCCTTCAACAAGCTTATGTCATGTCTTTCTGTCACGTGCCATCATCTCAATATACGCCTTCAACAAGCTTATGTCATGTCTTTCTGTCACGTGCCATCATTTCAATATACGCCTTCAACAAGCTTATGTCATGTCTTTCTGTCACGTGCCATCATCTCAATGTACGCCTTCAACAAGCTTATGTCATGTCTTTCTGTCATGTGCCATCATCTCAATATACGCCTTCAACAAGCTTATGTCATGTCTTTCTGTCACGTGCCATCATCATCTCAATTACGCCTTCAACAAGCTTATGTCATGTCTTTCTGTCACGTGCCATCATCTCAATATCTTTCCATGTCTTATTTATCCACCTCATGTCTGTACCTAGTTGTCTTCAGTATGTGTTCTTTGGTTTTCCTCTAACTCTGTCTTCCTGTGGATTCCAGAACAAGAACCACCTTGTAATGCTATCAACGTCTGCCTTCAACGTTTTCTCAATGTGTGTCCTATCCATCCCCAGCGTCTTCTTCTCATCTTTTGTTCCACTGGGGCTAGTCTGGTTCTTGTCATCAATTCCACATTAGTGATCTTATCATACCACATCAATCCTTCTATTCTACTCAAGCATCCATTTATGAAAGTCTGTATCTGTTTGGTTGATTGTCTCCATGTTTCAGACCCGTACAATGGGACTAACTAAACATTTGAATTGAAAAAATACAGGTATTATTAATGAATAATCTTAAGATAATAAATGGAGAAAATAAATATAACTAATCTTCTTAAATGTTTCCATGACGCATTATCTGGCACTGATTGAATGCGTCAAGTGGGCGCAACGCTCTTTACAGATTCGAAACATTCTCTCTCCTTGCCAGGAAAACAATATCACCTGGTTCGACTCTTGCTTAAAGTTCCTTAATATTTTCCTGAAGCTGTTGCTAAGTTCTTAAACAGATGGCTCAAAACGGAAATTACGTAGACAAATGCAGCCCGTAAGAATATACAACAATTTGTTTACCCTGACGGATTGCGCATTTAATATTTGCTGAGCGCTCAAAGAATAACAAAAATCTCTCAGGGGTTTTCTAGTGCAACATAGAAATCTATTCATAGTGTCTCATTCTACATGCAAATTGGAGACGGCATTTCTTGAGCTGTGTGTGTGTGTGTGGTTTATTTGTTTTTTCAGTTTTATTTTCAGGAGTTGGATGATCGTGAAAGGGACGATCTTGAATGAGTATAGTTTGACATTAAACTGTAAAACAAATATATTAGTCTCCAAGCTGTCTTCATTCTGTTTACTTTCAGTATTCTTCTTCTTCTTCTTCTTCGTTCGCCCTCAGATGTCAACTTGAATAAGTTCAAAGAAAGCAGTGGTCAGCCTGAGGAATGGTACTGGTGATGGCCATAAGCGTTTTCTCTGTTCCTCATATGTTGGGCATCTTTGAAGCAGATGTTCGGCAGTCATTTTATCAGTGCCACAGTCACACTCATCAGTAGTTCCTATCTTTAATTTGTATCTCGATCTCTTATGACCCGTGCGAAGTCTGAAGATTACCACTTGTTCTCTTCTGCTGAGCTGGTAATATGGATCATTTTTTTGATGACCTGGATGCTTTGCTTCCCACTTGTGCTTGTACCTGCGCTTAATAAAACTCTTGGCCTCCTCATAAGTTATATTTGTGTCAAGTTGAGGAAGCTTTCCCCCTTCCTTTGCCAATCTGTCAGCCTCTTCATTACCAGGGATGTTGCAGTGAGAAGGGATCCACTGTATCACGACTCTTTTGTATTGCTGACATAGTCTGTGAAGTGTTACATAGTCTGTGAAGTGTTACTCTTAGGTCATCCAGTTCAGCATTACTTTGATTTTTCAGCGTTGTAATTACTGTCAGCGCATCTGAGAAGGAGAGAACAAGAAAGTATTCACTGGGGTACTGGAAGATGAGACAGGTCTATATTTCAGAGCTGGCATTTGCTGATGATGTTGCCCTGATTGCTAAATCAGAGGCACATCTCCAATCCAACCTGCAAGTCTGGAAGGAAGAGCTGGAGAAGAGAAGGATGGTCATAAGCAGCTCTAAAACACAATCCATGGTGATATCACGAGAAGAAAGAAGACATCAGATTAAGCTGGGAGAACAGGTCCTGGAGCAGGTCGACCACTTTAAATACCTCGGAGCTATTATAGACCGAAAGGGAGGCATCAAAGAAGAGTTGGCCACTCGAAAAGCAGCAGCTGGGAGACTTTTTCAGGCCATAAATAGAGGATTCCTCAGCAAGAGAGAGGTTGGTAAGAAAACGAAAATGGCTGTATACCGCTCCACCTATGTCCCAGTCTTGACATATGGATGCGAGTCATGGGCAATGACTACAACCCATAAAAGCCAGATCCAAACCTCAGAAATGAGGTATCTGAGGAAGGTGGTTGAAGTAACAAGAAGAGACATGGTACGCAACCAGACGATACGTCAAGGCCTAAAATGCCACCCCCTACAGACCCAAGTAGAACAGTCCCAACTAAGATGGTTTGGCCATGTCTGCAGAATGGGAGAAGATCGGCTACCACAACAAGCATGGGAAACAAAGAGCCAAGGATCCAGACCCCGAGGACGACCCAGAGTCCGCTGGGAGGACAACATTAGACAATCTTTGAAGGACCGAGGACTAGAATGGAACCAGGCCAGGAGGAAGACAGCCGATAGAATAGTCTGGCGCTCTCTCTTCCAAACCTCTACACCTCACGGTAGAAGGGGAACGACTAAGTAAGTAAGTAAGCATCTGAGAAGATAGCTACTGGTCTCTCTGAGCTTTCTTCTGTCATTAGAATTTCTGATGCAGTTTTTAAGGCCTCTGCCTCTGCTCTGAAGTTACTTGAAAATTTCCCTGTTGCGACAGCTATTTTTGTGTGTGTGCCATTGCTTAAACTAAGGAAGACTCCTCTATCCCCATCTTCTGTTGCATTAGTTGCTGATCCATCTGTGTTGCATGGATCCAGGTGTTGCTTGGGTAATCTTTCTCTATATATTTTGTGGTTAGGACTCTCCTTTCTGTTTCATTTTGGCTGTTCTTTCTCTCAATACCAGGAACGTTTTCTATCATTTCAGGGAAGCATTGTTGTTTCCAAATTGGTAGCTTGGTACATATGGGCGTAGCTGTTGATATTGCGTTTATGGGATCTGCTCTCATCTTTGTTTTGACTGTCTCTACAAAGTTTCTTCGCTTCAGTCTTCCCCTTCCAAGTCCATTTATTCTCTGGTACATTGGGTGGTCTATCAGCCTCCAGAATTTCTCGGCCTGTTGCTGGGCTCTGCTATCTCTTCTATCCTCCATAGGCTGGAGGTGAGTAATCTTTTCCAACTCTTCAATGGGTGTTTACTTCATGCCCCCTGCTTGGTTTTGGGTTCTGTTTATTTTGTCAAAGTTCGACTTAACTGCCGTTGACCATGCTGCAATGCCATATTCTAAGACTGGTCTCACTCGCCCAGTATATAGCTTCTTTAGTACTCTCTCGTCTGCTCCCCAACCCATGCCAGCAGGTTTTTTCATGATTGCCATTCTCTGCCTTGCTCTTGTCTTGTTTCTTTCAATCTGGGTTTTCCAAGTCAAGCGGCGATCAAAGGTAATGCCTAGGTAGTTTGGGTTTTCATCCAGATGTAGATTTTTCCCATTTAGCACCAATTTGGAGCTCTGTGGTTTGTTTGAGAGAGAAAACACTGTGTATGATGTTTTCCCTTCATTTATCGTTACTAGCCATGCCTTGGCCCACTCCTCCAATGAAGTTAGGGCTTGCTGCATCCGAATGCTTCCCGTAGTGATATATTCCTCTGAGATCCACAGGGCTAAGTCGTCTGCAAAGGAATACTTTCAGTATTCGTATATTTGTACAGTTTTACACACGCGCGCACATACACACACATCATTTTGAGTGTCATGTCTATATTTTTACTCGTACACACAAATATCTCATACGTTATTTCATTTACTACTCTCGTGGGATTTGACATTTAAAAAATGAATTAAACTGTCTGTAGAAATACTGGTCACATAATATTTACTTATATTTTACGTGTAGTGTGATATGGTTCCCTTTATTAGTGCAATGTGATGTTATTCCCTTTATTAAAGCAATGTGATGTGGTTCCCTTTCTAAGTGCAATGTGACATGGTTCCCTTTATTAGTACAATGTGATGTGGTTCCATTTATTAGTGCAATGTGATGTGGTTTCATTTATTAGTGCAATGTGATGAGGTTCCCTTTATTAGTGCAGTGCGAAGTTGTTCCCTTTATTAGTGCAATGTAATGGAGTTCCTCTATTAGTGGAATGTGGTATGGTTCCATTTATTAGTGCAATGTGACGTGGTTTCCTTTATTAGTGCAATGTGATGTGGTTCCATTTATTAGTGCAATGTGATGTTGTTGCCCACGCTAGAGCATTGTTATGTTGTTCCTGATAATAGTATATTGTTACACCGCTCCCATTCTTAGTGCAATGTGATGTGGTTCCCGTAATTACTGCAGTGTGATGTTGTTCCCGATATTATTACAATGTAATGCTGTTGCCCACTTTAGACCAGTGTGATGCTGTTCCTTCTAGTAATGTGATGGTTTTCCCGATAGGTGTGCATAGTGATAATGTGGCCGGGGAGTGGACGGGAACGGCACCAAATCAAGTTACATGTGACCGGGCTAGGTCACGGCGACAAATCAAGTCTAGTGTGACAGGGTGAGAATGGCACTCGACAGCACAGATAGTGACAAATCACAGGTTGGCATAATACATCATAGTACAGTGGATAAATGGTCCTGCAATGTTATGTTACATGGGCACTCATGTAGATTAATATTATAATGGACTGTCAGTAGCCAAGCCCTCAGCATCGCCCATACATATAAATCATCTGACTTCACTGACTGAGCACGTCAGCTTATAAACAATATTTCAGATGGCTTCTAAACCTAATCTCGTTTAGCGACGATTCTCCCACATAATGTTCAGCACATATTTTTTCCATATCATAATATTGAACCGCTAATAACGGGTTCTCATGTGTAGCAGTGATCACTGGACTAAACAAGCGATAATACGGGCATCCCCTTTCTCTTCTTGAAAGTCGCTACATGTTTTGGTTCCAAGATGGCTTCACTCGTGAACTGTCACTCACGTTTGGATGCAGATAATGAATCTGTCCTAAAGTTAGTCATTCATAAAACATTGCATTGCTCTGTAGATTTGATCATGAACAATTGACTGCATTCTACAGAATATAGTGCTGCTAGGAATCGAAGTCGTTTTCATCGAGTCAAATATATTCTCTTAGACATTCAAATCGTAACTATCGAAAATGGTGGCTTCGATCGAGAGTTCATAAGAGTGTCTTTGATTACCTTGGTAGAGGAAATATGGAACTGCCATTCCTTGGCAATATGAATAAACACTGGGGTAAAGCATACACGATAGGTCTAGACGACTATCACTTTCCCCACAAATACTGAGATCACTTTTTCCCGGCGACAGGCCGACATAGGAAACACACAGTCCCTATCAGGACGAAGCCAAATCACACCACACTCTAGCGACACATCCGCCGAATAGCCTTTGACCTCTCTAGAGACAACAGAACATATAGTTCGACTTAGATATGTAAAGATATACAGATATAAGACAGACTCGTCCTACTCAGACAAACAATACACATAAATTCAGGCCATAGATATTCTGAAGCAAGAACAATCTATTATTACCCAAACAACGAATAAATCGCAGTAAAATGGATTATCCGCGGAGTTTGATCGAAGAGATGGCACAACTTTCAAGGGAAGTAACTCAATAATGACTTTCCCTTAAGCACAAAAAATTACCTATGTATAATATTGTAAGATATCAAAGACTGCACGTAACAGTCTTACCACACCTCCCGGGAAAAAAAAAATGGAACATTTTTTTTTTTTTTGAAATACATCAAGGAGCAACGTACAATAGGCTCACAACGCATGAATAATGCGCAGATGAAAATATCAGGAATACCTATAACGCCTAATATGAGGCTAAGTCGACTTATGGAGCGACTGGTGAGAATGTGTCTCATAAACTGAGAGAAATTATTTCTCTACAAGTATATTTTTCCAGGAAGGTGTCATCAAAGTATAATACAATTCTGGCAATTACACAATGCCTAAAAAAATTCATATCATCATTTCGTATTAGATATCTTAAATTTATAATTTATGAAGAAAAAATCATCAAAGCACAGCGGTGAATAAACATCCATGAACCGCTATGTAGTGATACAATCATTATATTATTAAATTACAAATGTGTATCTATCATGATATAGAAAAGGAACTACTATAGAACTAGACATATCAAGAAGTCTAAGCCCTAATAGTTATGTGGAATCATGTGGGCATCTTGACAGAATGTCTGCCATCACATTATCTGATCCACGAATAGCTCGCACAGAGAAATGAAAAGGTTGAAGAGCAATTGCATATCGAGTAGACCTCGAGCTCTTCAAATTCTTACTCTGTATAGCAGTAAGAGCTTTTTGGTCGGTTTCTACTATGAAATGTGCGCCTAGAATGAATCTCTGTAGTTTGAGGATCGACCAAACCATAGCTAATAGCTCACGGTCTAAAACCGAATAATTCCTTTCTGCCGCATTAAGTTTTCTGGAAATATACATTACAGGATGCAGAGTTCCAGAGTACTCTTGCATTAGTGCCGCTCCAATCCCAGTGGATGAAGCGTCACTACGAAGAACGAATGTCTTATCTTTAGTGGGTAGCACTAAAATAGGTGGTGTTGAAAACAGTGTTTTAATCTTATCCAGAGAGCATTGGCATTCCTGAGACCAGTGGACCACATTAGGCGAACCTTTCTTTAGAAGTGTTGAGAGAGGTGCCATGATAGAGGATAGATTCTGAATGAATCTGCCATAAAATTGAATAAGACCTAACAGACTTCTCACCTGTTTTTTAGTCTTAGGGATTGAGATGTTAAGTATCTTACTAGTATTATGGTCCTCTGTCTTTAGGAAACCATGACCAACTCGGTGGCCTAGGAAAGAAATTTCGCTAAAACCAATATAGGCTTTAGAGGGTTTCGCTGTCAGGTTGTGCTCACGCAAAGTAGACAGCAATTCATCTAACCCTGAATAGTGATCTTCCCAAGTATCGCTGAAAAGACAGATGTCGTCTAGATATGCAATGACATCTGACCGATAAGATAGGATTCGGCGCATCATGCGTACGAACGTAGCTGGTGCGTTCATAAGACCGAAAGGCATAAAATTCCATTGGAACAAACCTCTAGGTGTTGAAAAAGCCGTGAGAGGTTTGGCGCGTTCAGATAAAGGAACTTGCCAATATCCTTTGGACAAATCAAGTTTAGTGAAAAAATGAGATTTGGAGAGTCGAGTAAGTAGCTCTTCCAGTAAAGGCATAGGTTCGGCATCGAACTTCGTTACTTGATTCAATTTTCGATAGTCAACGCAAAGACGTATGTTATTGTCTTTTTTACGCACAATAACCATCGGCGAAGAATATGCAGAGGTGGATGGTTCGATTATTTTCAAATCTATCATCTCATCCAACTCTTTCTCGACCTGTGCTTGAAAATGTATAGGTATAGGATAAGGTCTAACCCTAATAGGAGTATGGTCAGTTAGAACAATGTCATGTTGAATGACATTCGTTTGTCCAGGGATGTCAGTGAGTACATCCTGAAATGTTTGCAACATAGTTGAAACTTGTCGCTGTTCTCCTAGAGACAAATCAGGAGAGACAGTAACGTTCTTCCATGATTCACTGGAATGAAGTGGGATCATTGGAAGAGGAAGATTTACATCTGAAAAACTTGTTTCCTCATCCTGTATCACGGACAGTGATGAGTAATGACCATGTTGTACTGGAGAATTGTCCGTTGCTTGGAAAATGGGTTGCAAATAATCCGGACGTTCATGGAATTCAGTAAGCATATTGATGTGGAAGGTTTTATGCTTCCCATCAATATCGACAATATAGTCGACATCGGAAATTTTCGATATTATTTCGTACGGACCTTTCCAAGAAATAAGTAATCTGTTTTCCCTACAAGGTAGTAATACAAATGCTTTGTCACCAGGACAAAGTTGTCGTAAGCATCTCTTCTTATTGGCAAATTGCCTTGCCTTCTGTTTCGCAAATTCAGAAGAAGAAGTTGCTAATTTGCATGCTTCGATAATTTTTTGTCTCAACGCGATGACATATTCGTAGGATGACTTTGTGTCATCGTCAATATTGTCAGATGTTATGAGATCGTGAAGCAACGATATAGGGCCACGCGGACGCGCGCCAAAGACGAGTTCAAAGGGAGAAAATCCCGTATGTTCATTGGGTACCTCTCTGTAAGCGAAGAGGGCCGCAGGTAAAACTCTGTCCCAGTCTTGAGGATGATCCTCAGTTATCTTCCCCAGTAAGTTTTTAAGTGTTCTATTAAGGCGTTCGACCATACCATTAGACATTGGATGGTAGATACTACTTAAAGATCTATCTATCTGCAGGGTAGACATTACTTGAGACATGGTATCTGATATTAGTTGGGTGCCATGGTCTGACAATATCTCTCCGGGGAACCCCAGACGAGAAAATATAAGCCAAAGAGCATCTGCAATATCAGCAGTAGTAATGCTCTTCAGAGGAATAGCCTCTGGCCAACGTGTGCACATATCAACACACGTCAAGATAAACTGATGTCCTCTGGCAGACTTGATCTTAAATGGACCAATAATGTCTATAGCCATTTTTTGGAACGGCCGAATAGGAATGTCCGCCGCCTGAATGGGTGCAGCATGCCGTGGACCTTTGGATTTAACTTCCTGACATACTTTACAAGATCGACAATAAATACGTATGTCCTTGTTTACCAATGGCCAAAAGAAAGCCGCAAGGACTCTTGACTTAGTACGGGAAAAACCCATGTGTCCAGTACACTGAGAGTCGTGAGCGTGCTGCAAAATTTTAACTCTCAAATTCTTGGGAACCAGGATTTGAGAATGACTTGACGTAATGGAGTCTTGAACCATACGTACAAGTACGCCATTCTTCTTTGTAATCCACGATTTGCGACTTGTGTCTTTATTCGGATCACCTTTAGTTGCAAGAATGAAGAATTTCTTCAGAGTGGGATCATCTTCTTGCTGTTTTATAAACGAGTCACGAGAAATTACCAAGGGATTATCTTGGTTATGCACTTCATTATCTTCAATAGATGAAGTTTGAGGCACATTAAGAGCCTGAGCTCTAGTGACTACAGCGTTAGCAATCTGCATGTTTTGCCTTTCCCACGTGGAAATTTGTTGCGGAGTGCATTCCTTGACTCCATGAATGCGACCGATGATGAGGTCAGCGATCGGATTCGGAAGAAGACATGCGTGTACATCTCCTGTAAAGAAAGGAGTAGCAATCATAATGATAGCAGTAGAGTATTTCTCTAATGTGCCGCCAAATGTTACACATTTGACTACTTGTCCAGTGGCACGGGAAGGATCTACGAGTGACTGCCTAACACCAATTGTGGTGCATCCAGAATCAAATAGCACAGAGACTGGATTGTTATTCACTAAACCCTTATGTAAGACAAGAGAACCTCTTCCATCATGCGCGACTGATGCCGGAAGAGCAGGAAGAGGATGGCCACAGCTTAAAGTAGACACTGTGGTTGGCTCAAATAACGTTTTGCATTGGGGGGGCACTGAGATGCTCTCCCAAAATCAAAAGCGGCACATGCCATATTACTAGCATCATTATTATCTTTACTCTGTTTATAGGCTTCATGGGACTCTTGTTGTACAGAGTTTGCCTGAAAATGTGGTTTATGTCTTTTGTTTTGAGATCTACCTCGGTTATTATCACCTCTGTAGTTATTGTTACCTCTATTGTAACCCCTATTTGGGTTTGAGTCATAGTTCCCTTGGTTACCATTATCATATTCATTATAATGAGTATCTCTGTAATTATGATCTTGTTGACTCCAAGACGGATAACCCTGATAGTTTCTATAATTACTTCCTCTATGGAAATTCCTATAATTATGACCACCCCTGTGTCGAGAGCTATCAGGTCGTCTCCAGTTCTTTGAAGAAGAACCCTGAAATGATTGGTTACCTTGGTTTTGATAACTATTATGGTTACCTTTTTTATCAAATCTGTTTTGAGGTCCCTGAAATCTGTGTGAATAATTGGGATTGTATGGTGTTGCTGAAGCAACTGGCATACTCTCCTTAATCTTAGTGTTGCCAAAAGTCACGTCGGGGTGTGCAGTGACATATTGGGAACAATATTCTTCCATTTCTTTTAGAGATTTGGGTTTACGCTCATGTATAAATTCAAGGAAAGGTTTGTTCACACATGACATAATCTTATCTCTGAGCAACAAATCCATAAGTCCTTCATACGTTTTTTCTGTTTTGGAAAGCTCAATCCAACGATCAACTGTGAGACGTGCCTTTGCAGTGAATTCTGAGAATTCTACACCCGTCTCAGGTACCATCGTCTTAAATAAAAGGCGATAGCCTTCCTCACTTAGCTGATATTTTTTTATCAAAGCCGCCCTAATGACATCATAATTATCCTTATCTGCTTCTCCTACAAGGCATAATCTAGTCAAAGATTCACCTTTCAAGTTTTCTGATAATTGATTAGCGTATTGTGATTTATCCACATTATGTGTACGACAAGAACGTTCAAATCTATCCAGCCAGAATGTAATATCGTCACTGGACTGATTGAACGGTGGAACCTTAACCTTGTAAGTAGAAGGTTTACCATTACCACTAGATGCCTGATTAACATTACTCATACTTGTCAATCTCAATTTCTCCAACTCAAATTCATGTTCTCTTATTGCTTTTTTCTCTTCAGCATCTAATCTTTTTTGTTCAGCCTCCCTGTCTAATCTTTTTTGTTCAGCTTCCCTGTCCAATCTTTTTTGTTCAGCTTCACTGTCTAATCTTTTTTGTTCAGCTTCACTGTCTAATCTTTTTTGTTCAGCTTCCCTGTCTAATCTTTTTTGTTCAGCTTCCCTGTCTAATCTTTTTTGTTCAGCTTCACTGTCTAATCTTTTTTGTTCAGCCGCAGCTTCTCTTTCTAATTTTTTTTGTTCAGCTTCAAATCTCCTTTCCTCCACCTGCATCTGCAATTTCTTTTGTTCAGCAGCAGCCTCAGCTTCTCTTTCTAATCTTTTCTCTTCCGCCATAGCTTTTCTTTCTTCTGCAGCTAATCTTTTCTCTTCTGCCATAGCTCTTCTCTCTTCTGCAGCTAATGCTTTGTCATATTGAGCAACTGCCCATTGTTCTAATTGTTGACCAGTCTTATCAAGGGCTTTCCCTTGTGTAATGAAGTATTCTAAAGTAGACATGATGTCTAACAATAATACTAATCACCTGAATCAATAATAATACCACAAGTTCTCAATGACTTGATTAATCAGTATACTATCCCAATATCTGTGGGTCACAAGCCTTTAATAAGGTCTTGTATAATAGTAATAATAATCAGGTACTGGTTTATACCATAATCCAAGTGCAGTGCACAGGCAATTGTGTCTTATGAAATATACCTATATAAAACATATGTCAACCAACAGAATACATAAAGTACAAATAGGACTGACAATACAAGAACGTTTGCAGAAATCAAAATAAATTAAATAGGGAAAATCAATGAAAATAATCACTGAATCTGCAAAGAATAACAACACAAATGACGTCACAATATATGAATATAAATTGTGAATAGAACTGAAAGATAGAAAAGAGTAGACCAACAAATTACAAACAACTCAAAACAAAACTAAAGAACAAAGAAATATTACAAAAATAACAATAATTACAGTCTTCACAGCTAACACAAAAGCAACAGTTGTCGCAGCAAATTTTCAATCAAGAAAATTGCACCTATAGAAAACGCCCACAACGGACCCTCTATGACGTGGGATATTCTGTTGTGAGGACGCCGCCCAACCTTAAACACAACCCGCTGACATAGAAACTAACATACTATACAAACAAATAACATGTAAACATAAATATATATAAATTATGTGTATGATAGTATGTGTTGCAAAATAGGCTCAGTTTTACAGTAATGGCAAAGTTATTTTTATGAACATAAACAAACTGCCACTTTATTCAATTAAACATTCTGGCCTTAAATATTAAAGTTCATATATGGAAAACAAGAAGATCCATCGATGAAAATAGGACTTCTTAGTACACAAATACTGTCTTCCTGTTAACATTGACAAGAATTGATCCAACTGTTCTGTGAAACTCTGTAATGTCTAATGTAAAACTGTCAACAACGCTGGCCTACATACTGCATTCACTTGACAGGTCACGTGACGAAGTGTTGACAAAGAGCAAACCAATACTGCAAGTGTGTCGTATCAGCCACAGGAAACGGTCTGGTATCGGTAATCTGTTGACTTCTGAACTTCTGCGAGGTCAAACCCAGAAAGCTGGTCCACCAGTTGATAAAGTTGATAATGTTGGATTTTTATTCCCGTTAATGATATCCACCAAAAGATAGATATAAGTGGATGGAAGCAGACATCATCATCATCATCATCAGTTGATAAGATCTCTATGGTGTTGTTTGCTCCACTGTAGTGTATGGAATGTCAACTTGACCTACGCAGTGGTGTGTAGACATGGATTGAGTGTACAATGTGCGAATGATGATAAGGGTTCGTGTTGTTGACAAATGTTCTTTTCTCACACTCATGTATGACTGGAAGTCATCGACACCAACGACTGTGTACCTTCTCTAAAGTTTAATTGGACGTACACACTCGACAGCACAGATAGTGACAAATCACAGGTTGGCATAATACATCATAGTACAGTGGATAAATGGTCCTGCAATGTTATGTTACATGGGCACTCATGTAGATTAATATTATAATGGACTGTCAGTAGCCAAGCCCTCAGCATCGCCCATACATATAAATCATCTGACTTCACTGACTGAGCACGTCAGCTTATAAACAATATTTCAGATGGCTTCTAAACCTAATCTCGTTTAGCGACGATTCTCCCACATAATGTTCAGCACATATTTTTTCCATATCATAATATTGAACCGCTAATAACGGGTTCTCATGTGTAGCAGTGATCACTGGACTAAACAAGCGATAATACGGGCATCCCCTTTCTCTTCTTGAAAGTCGCTACATGTTTTGGTTCCAAGATGGCTTCACTCGTGAACTGTCACTCACGTTTGGATGCAGATAATGAATCTGTCCTAAAGTTAGTCATTCATAAAACATTGCATTGCTCTGTAGATTTGATCATGAACAATTGACTGCATTCTACAGAATATAGTGCTGCTAGGAATCGAAGTCGTTTTCATCGAGTCAAATATATTCTCTTAGACATTCAAATCGTAACTATCGAAAATGGTGGCTTCGATCGAGAGTTCATAAGAGTGTCTTTGATTACCTTGGTAGAGGAAATATGGAACTGCCATTCCTTGGCAATATGAATAAACACTGGGGTAAAGCATACACGATAGGTCTAGACGACTATCACTTTCCCCACAAATACTGAGATCACTTTTTCCCGGCGACAGGCCGACATAGGAAACACACAGTCCCTATCAGGACGAAGCCAAATCACACCACACTCTAGCGACACATCCGCCGAATAGCCTTTGACCTCTCTAGAGACAACAGAACATATAGTTCGACTTAGATATGTAAAGATATACAGATATAAGACAGACTCGTCCTACTCAGACAAACAATACACATAAATTCAGGCCATAGATATTCTGAAGCAAGAACAATCTATTATTACCCAAACAACGAATAAATCGCAGTAAAATGGATTTATCCGCGGAGTTTGATCGAAGAGATGGCACAACTTTCAAGGGAAGTAACTCAATAATGACTTTCCCTTAAGCACAAAAAATTACCTATGTATAATATTGTAAGATATCAAAGACTGCACGTAACAATGGTCCAAACCCCAAAAATCACTGCCTCGCTCGTCTCGTTTCCAAAAACAACTCACTTAACCCCCTTCTCTCAAACCATCATTTCCGTCCTAACTACTGGGCAATTCTACCCCAAGTTCGATGACGTCATTTCTTAACCTTTAACTAAATCACTCATAGGATTTGTGACTAGTATTATTACACTAACTAGACACGCTCAAATACTTAGTGTTACATCTTGCTAAGTATTCTTACCCTAACTATAATTAAGTGGCAGCACCTTAGTGTAAATCCGACGTAACAGTCCTTACTGTCACAATAATGTTCCCGATATTAATGCAGTTCGTGTTTCTGTAGATTTTAGTGCATTATCACGGTGTTCCCGATACCAGTGTACTGGGATGTTGTTCCCGATATATATGTATTGGGATGTTGTTTCCCATATGTATGTATTGTGATGTTGGCTCCGATATATTATTATTGGAATGTTGTTCCCGATTATGTATTGGGAAGTTGTTCCCGATATATATGTTTGGGATGTTGTTCCCGATATATCTGTCTTGGGATGTTGTTCCCGGTATGTGTCTGTTGTGATTCTGTTCCCGATATAAGTGTATCATGAGGCTGTTCCCACACATTAACGTATTGTGACGACGTTTCAAACAACAGTGTATTGTAATGTTCAGAAACGAGTCTGTATGCTTTTCTGTGTTTTGCGTGTGCTTGTGTGCGTGTGTTTGTGCACTGGTGGAAGCATAATATGTTAAATGTTAGATTGTGTAAAAATAAAAAAACGGAATTGTACGAACATAGTCAAACACGAGAACATGTTTCCTCGACCGATTTTTAACCCTTTTAAAAAAAAGTATCTTTTAGAATCTGACAAAGATTTTAGTTCGGGTAACAAACGTATATTTCTCCGTGTAGTTCCCTGGGGTATCTGAATAGGTCAATAAAGAATAGGATTACTGCTACCTCATGCATGTCGTACAGTGCGATTAATAAGAGGTTGTGTATGAGGCTGCCAACCTCATCATGTCAGACAAGTTGCTACAGAAACCGCCGCTGCAAAGGAATGTCGCTGCTTCCTGCAGAGGGACTACCTGCAGTCGTGGTTCCATGCTCCGTAATTGCACATAGGACAGTGATGATGATGATGATGATGATGATGATGATGATGATGATGATGATGATGATGATGATGATGATGATGATGCAGCGTATGTTCCTTCAGAATACATATTCAGTGCTTTGTCCAGATCCAAACCTCAGAAATGAGATATCTGAGGAAGGTGGCTGTATACCGCTCCACCTATGTCCCAGTCTTGACATATGGATGCGAGTCATGGGCAATGACTACAACCCACAAAAGCCAGATCCAAACCTCAGAAATGAGGTATCTGAGGAAGGTGGCCGAAGTAACAAGAAGAGACATGGTCCGCAACCGAACGATACGTCAAGGCTTAAAATCCCACCCCCTGCAGAAGCAAGTAGAACAGTCCCAACTAAGATGGTTGGCCATGTCTGCAGAATGGGGGAAGATCGGCTACCACGACAAGCATGGGAAACAAAGAGCCAGGGATCCAGACCCCCAGGACGACCCAGATTCCGCTGGGAGGACAACATTTGACAATCTTTGAAGGACCAAGGACTAGAATGGAATCAGGCCAGAAGGAAGACAGCCTATAGGATAGTCTGGCGCTCTCTCTTCCAAACCTCTACACCTCACGGTAGAAGGGGAACGACTAAGTAAGTAAGTAATTGGTTTGTTTGCTGGGGGTAAGACGTCTTGACTTTTATTCCATACTGTAAAACTGAAAATATGTCGCTGTCTTATTTGTTGTCTGCAGTTATTGATACTGAGTGATGTCTTTAGTGGTGTGTTTTAGAACGTGTAAGTTTATATATCGTGACAACAGGGGGACAAAATGAAGGAAAAGGGGACACAGAACGACAAAGAGAGAACATTCTGGACAGTTTGACATCACGGCATAGAAAGAAGTCAACAACAGAAATCATTAACAGTACTTGAGATGTGGGGAGACATGATCGCCTTTGCCGCCTGGCATGAAGAAGAAGAAGAATGGTAAAATAAATAGCTTTCTCCTCTCTTTCCCAGGACTCGACGAACCAGAAAATGACAAGAATTAAGACAGACAAAATAGAAGCCTTTAAAAAAATATGCCCTGTAGACGTGTTTTTGACGAATATTTCTCAATGATCGTCCCTGGGCTACTACTCTGTCTTCTGGCAAATTCTCAGTTTGTCACTATCACTCTTTGACCTCGTTCCTTCTGGACGGTGAAATATTCGCTTATTGCGATGTGATAATGAGACGAAATGGCTGCTGAGATGAACTTTGACAGGCCGATTAAACACAAACCCCCCTCCCCTTCCCCCCCATCCAAATGACAGGAGACGAAATATATTGAGCCTTTTGCAACAGTTGAGTAACTGCGGAACGGATTACGTTCAAAGTGAGTGTGTCAAACATTATAAAAAAAAGAAAAAGTTAGTCCCATAGAAGATACTGACGTAGGACGGACGATGTGTTAGAGACTAACATTACTAGGTCCAGCTTTTTTTATGTGGTGGGGTGACCAGTTCCCTTCCTCGCTGCCTTCGCCTTTCCTAATTCAGAAACGGAGTCAGGTACCCATTTATAGTTGAGTAGGCTGTAGCTTGAAGCTACAAGGTTTCGATCCCAGAACACAGCCACTGCCGCGAGAGGAAAGGGCGCTAACCGCTTAGCCAATCCGGTGCTATCATACATAACGGTTTGTAAATTCAAAGCTTCTGTTTATAACGAGAGTTGGGAGCCGCCCTGGTGTAATGGTTACCACACTGTGCCTCTTACAACAAACCTGAGGGGTGGGGGTAGTAAGCCTATTCGTTGTCCTCTCTGGGACCCCTGGAACTACGCAACGAGATGGGCATACTAATGTAAAATATATGGGATTTGTATTTGGAATAAATTGTGTCTTAAAACACTGACCGCGGAAGATCAGTTCAAAACTGCTTCACAAAGCTGGAACCGTTTCACGGCAGATATTCGATTTTATTTTTTTGTTGTTGTTGCTTGTTTGCATCAAGGTAAATGATGATAATGGTAATGCCGATGCTGATCACGACGATGATAAAGATGATGATGACGACGATCATGACAACCATTAAGGTGGCGACGATGATGAAGAAGATGATGTTGAGGGTGATGATGCTAATTTTCCCTTACCGCTTGTTCTTATACAGACACTGTCGTTTATCGGCCACCTTTTTGTTCTTTATTCTGTGCTTGACCAAATTTTGTTGTTAAGCATTGTATAGAGATTCTTGTGATAGCATTACCAAGCATCTCTTGTTGTGGAATCTACCGGGTAATAGAAGCAGGGGTGGACTGAAAAACACATAGAGAAGAGAACTGGTGACAGAAGTGAGAATGATGAGGAGAGCATGTGAAGACCTGGAGCTGACGGCACGTGACAGGGAGGAACTAGGCATACGTTTGTTGAAGGCCAATGCTCTTTGCTGCTTTGACAACAAACGGTAATGAATGAATGGATTACGTAGAGATTATGTGACGTCACGTCATGGAAAGAACTCAAGAACGAAAATCATAAACAGTACTTGAGTTGTGGGGAGGCATGATCTTCTTTGCCACCAGGCATGAAGAAGAAGATGACACAGATGACCTGAAAGAATTGTTTGGCCTTGAATATCTATATATATAGTGTCCTCTTTTTGTCCTATGTCATGGTTGTGAATGTTCATACATCTGGCTTATTCAGTTAACTCCAGGCCACAAGGTATTGTGTTACGGCATGAGCCCTAGTATAACAGTGACGATACGGTTGTGCAATCTCACGTCCACTCCGTCAGTATCACTTTTTTCTTCATTTTTCTCTTCCTCTCACTCATCGCTTTAATGTGGCATAATTTTTGCCCTTTCATTCATTATTACTCTTGTCGTGAAACGAGTGTAACCCACTACTTTGTTAATCACTATGTCGAGATACAGATTTGCTTCAACCAATCAACGAGCAACGTACGAGCAACGTTCACCAGTCTCTGAGACAGAATAAATTAACGGCCATCTTGTTCACGCAAGATGGCGGATGAAAACTGAATAAAATTAGGCTGTACAGCGCTTGAGACTAAACCGGAGGAAACCAATCATTTTGCTCCGCCAGGAACCAACCAAACGCTTTCCTTAAGCATTTACCTACCTATATAATTGGGCGGATTTTATGCATAATCACACATCACCGACACGACGCCAGAGATACCGACCGACTGAAGAGGAAAAGCTGTCACCTTGATTTATAGCTTACCTGGAGTGCAATGACCTGCAGCTTGCTTTGCTAAGTCGAGTCAAAATCTGGCCGGTTTGAATCTTAGAGGGTAAATATATTTACGATAACCTTTAGGAAAATAGGCTTTCAGCAGGTCTATAATGTTGGTATTTGTTGTGTGTCATTTATACTACCTATCAGGTTACTGATTGTATCTTGGGGAAATTAAGTATAATGATTGTATTTCCTATTATGATTGAATAGACAAAGACTAATAGGACTCATACCTCAATCTATTGTCTCCTATAACTCAATCTATTGTCTCACATGACTTCAGTCTATTATCTCCGATAAGACCAACTGCCATATAACCAAAACAGTCCTTGTTAGGACTCAACCTATTGTCTCCTATACTTCAATCTGTTATCTCAGACCAACTGCAATATAACCAAAACAGTCCTTGTTAGGACTCAATCTATTGTCTCTTATAACTCAATCTATTGTCTCACATGACTTCAGTCTATTATCTCCGATAAGACCAACTGCCATGTAACCAAAACAGTCCTTGTTAGGACTCAATCTCTTGTCTCATCTAACTCCAATCTATTGTCTCCTATAACTCCCACCTGATATATCACCAAACAGTCCTCGTCTCACATACTCCTATCATAAGAACATAACGTTATTGTTAGGATATATTATAGCATTTGTCAGAGAGGGCCTGGTATATTATAGGGGGAAGGACATTGTTGTATCACACCTAGGTGTACATATTATTGGATGTATTCATGTATTGAACTTATATTATGGGATGTATTCATGTATTGAATGTATTCATGTATTGAATTTATATTATTGACTGTATTCATGCATTGAATTTATATTATTTAATGATATCCATGTATTAGTTTATCAGAAAGAATGTTTTGCAAGTAGACACCTGTCTTGTCTCGCTATTGCTAAATCATACTAAGCCATGTTGTCATTCATCCTACATGCAGACACTGAGACACGCTCATATCATATACAATAGAAATAGGTGGGCTTGAGGACAGAAATTAGCCCCTATTTTTCCTTGTTACAGGTTTTATTCGTGTCCTAAAACCTGAGATCGAGGGTCGTCAATCCAGCTGCCTGGAACTCCGCAGGAGCATAGAGGTTGTCCTGACTCTACATCTTTGGTCCCCTCAGTCTTGGGTGGGCTAAAGGAACGATACTCAGCCGATGTTGTGTGAACCAACCAAAGAAGAACAGACCTTAGAGAGATGAGTACACATTAGTACCATTTCTGTCAGCATTGTGAGCATAGAAACTGTCAGTGATGAGAAAGTGAAGTAGCATAACAAGAGACAAAAATAACAGCATAGCTGATAAGTGTTATATCCTTAATTAACAGCACAGCTGATACATGTACTATAATTGAATAACAGCACAGCTGATATAATTTTTGTTCCTATAATTGGAAAACTTGTTGTAATATTTATTTACATATCTATATAAATATAAATATTTGTAAATCATATGTAAACTTACAAATTCATTACACTCCATTTTTCCACATCCACCCTTCAGCACAAGAGTAGATAGTGTATATACTAAATAAATAATAAGGAAATTGTATTTGAACGACTTGTCAATTTTATCAGTGTTAAGTAAAATCTGTTTCCTTGGTTTTTTAATATCACAGTTAGTTACACAGCGGAGGTGGCACTTTATGTCGGTCTCCTCTCTACTATTGTTTCGAGATCAGATCATTCACAGCCGTAACTAATTTGTGATACCAGTAGTCCTCTCAGACACTGGGACTTCACCATTTTCTGCAGAAATTCTATTTCTGTAATTGTCAGTACTATACTGATCCAAGAGCCAAATAAAACCTCTCGCCACACTGGGGGCTCGTTCCTGGGATATTTCTGTATATCTTGAGCCATACTTAGTCTATTCATCTATCAACTAACTCTATCTTGTGCCACCCATAGATAACATAAGAAACAGATTTTGAAAAAAAATTCTATAATAAGATTTAAAAAAAAAAAAAAAAAATTTTCTTAGGAGGAGTACCATTTAGTACTCAGTAAATAGTTGATGCTCACAAAGTTGCACGGCAATTTTTTGTTCATTTAATTAATTAAGTTTAATTACAATAACTTGGTTATAGTAAATATACATACCCTATCTAAGTAACGCCATGGCTGATCTAGTGAAGTTCAGAACTGCGATCATGCAGATGGGTAAGGAATTAAATATGACAGGTGATGCTCTCACTCAGTATGTCACAACAGAAGTGGACAAACATATGGATAGGGAAGAAAGAAAGTTGCAATTAGAGACTGAAGCAAGGAAATTAGAGGCTGATAGAGAAGCAAAGAAATTAGAGGCTGAAGAAAGGCGGTTGCAAGCGGAAGCTAAGAGAGAAGACAAAAGACTGGAAGCTCAGAGAGAAGACAAAAGACTGGAATCTGAGAGAGAAACCAAAAGATTAGAAATTGAAGCCAAGAAATGGGAGCCTGAAAATGAGGAAAGGAAATTACAAGCAGAGAGAGACCATCAGTTCAGATTAAAAGAGTTTGAAATTCAGGCAAATACTGGCAATAATGGTGGTAGCTCACCTCACTCTGAGAGTAGCTCCAGCCAGAGCACCTCAAGTGGGGCCATGAATTTTCATCTGGACCCATTTGTTGAGAAAGAAGACGCCATTGAGTCGTATCTGGATAGATACGAAAGACTAGCCACTACCTATGGCTTAGTGAAAGAAAAATGGAGTCTTAAACTATCTCAGGGATTGAGAGGTGTGGCCTACGATGTGTATTTGAAGCTCTCAAGAGATGACCAGGAAGATTATGAAATCCTGAAGCAGGCACTGCTTGTGAGATATGAAAAGAACTCAGAATCATATAGAAAGAAATTCCGAACAGCTAAACTTCTTCCAGGAGAAAACTATCACCAATTCTCGGCTAGATTGGAAACCTATTTGGAAAAATGGAGTAGTTTAGGGAAGTGTCAGGATCTGAAAGAAATGGTAATGATGGAGCAAGTGAAAGAGTCCATGCCTCAAGAAATGAGGAAGTTTATCATGGAACAAGGAGCAGAGAGATTGGAAGATATTGTAACTGTTGCTGAGAGATATCAAACAGCTCAGGCAGAATTATTAGGAAATAAGAAGAAGCAGGGTGAAAACTTCAAATCATCACAAAACTATACCAAATATGAACAAAAGGACCATACCACAAGGAACAAACAAAGATTTGACCAAAAGGACAAAAACCCTCTAAGATCGGATAAGACACCTTACCGGAAGGAAGGAAAGTGGTGTAAAACTTGTCTAATGAGTAACCACAATACTGCGGACTGCAAAAGGAAGAATCCTCCTCATCATGCTGCATGTCTTACAACAGGGAATCAGGGAAGGAAGGAAATGGCAGTAAGTCAGAAAGACTTCCATCATCCCCCTGTCTGCGAGGAAGTGACCGTGAATGGCACTCAAGTACTGTGTTTATATGACACAGGATTGGACTTTGATTCAGTTGTGTGCTCTTCTCTAGTGAGTCCGGACCAGATAACCACAGAAACAATGGAAATCAGAGGACCTATCAAGGGAGCAAGAACCATGACATTACCCATAGCCCGAATCAACATAAGATCTCGCTATGTGGAAGGAGAAATCAAAGCAGCAGTGATGGACGACCCTATTTACCCTTTGATTTTGGGGTGTAGGTATGTTTTCCTTGGAGAACCTATAAAACCTGTAGTTATGGCAACAGTCCAGACCAGGGAAAGCTCCAGGAAAATGGAGGAGAATCCTATCAATACTCATCCAGAAGAGATGAAAAAGGCTCAGGCAGCAGATAGCACACTGAAGCCTTGTTTTGGCAAATTGACTAAAGCACATAACCCTCCAGAGAAAGGAGACTTGTATATGAAGAATGGCCTACTATACAGAAAAGCTGGAACAGGACCTAAAGGGCATGGACAGCTTGTAGTGCCAAAATCTTACAGGGAGAAGGCTGTGACGCTAGGACATGCTATACCCTTCAGTGGACATATGGGAATAGGGGCCACTGGACAAAAAATAGCCTGTCACTACTTTTGGCCAGGAATTACAGAGGACATAAAAAGATATGTAAGATCCTGTCCAGAATGCCATAGAGTAGCTCCTAAGCATAGGACTGCACCAGCAACACTGGGAGAAATGCCTATTATGGGAACCCCTTTTGAACGTGTTGCAGTAGATATTGTTGGACCCCTCACTAGGACCAAGAAGAGAAATGCTTACATCTTAACCTTGGTTGATACTTGCTCTATGTGGGGAGAAGCAGTGGCCATGTCAGCTATAGATTCAAAGCACGTGGCAGAGGCCCTGTTGACAATATTTACCCGATTAGGTTTCCCGCATCAGATATTGACTGACAATGGGTCTCAGTTTAAGGGAAAGCTAACACAAGAAGTATTCAGGATATTTCAAGCCAGGCACTATCATTGTAGTCCCTACCATGCCCAAGGGAACGGTCAAGTAGAGCGGTTCAATGGTACGCTAATTTCAATCCTTAGAAAGCTGGCGAGTGAAAATGTGATACTTGGGATACATACTTACCCGCTGCACTATTTGCATATAGGGAAGTACCCCACAATTCAACTGGATTGGCTCCAGCTACATTGTTGTTTGGAAGACCAATAAAAGGTCCACTGGAAGCATTGCTGCGGACATGGACTGATGAAAAGGCAGAGGAAACAGTGACTTCCTCATACCAGTACGTCAACGAGTTGACATCTCGATTGAAAGCAGGTTGGAAACTGGCCAATGATAACTTAAGACAGGCCAGGAGGAAGCATGCTGCGTACTACAACAAAAAAGCAAAGGATAGGGAACTGGAGGTGGGTGAAAAGGTGTTATTACTGTTGCCAAGCAGCAATAATAAATTGCAGATTGGATGGCAGGGACCCTATGTCATACTGGAGAAACTTTCCAGGACCAATTATAAGATTGACAAGAAAGGAAAGGAGAAGGTATATCATGTCAATCTTCTTAAAAAAACTATGACAAGGAATCATCAGAAGTTGCACATATCATGACCCTAGCCATTGCAACAGAAATGCACGGTGAACCCCTTCACTCTATGGAGTATCCACTCACAACTATAGAGGATTATGTTCAAGTAAATATTAGTGAACATTTAACTCCAGAGCAGAAGAAGAGGGTTCAGAAAGTGTTGGAAACCCATGCTGATGTGCTCACAGATAAGCCAGGTCGTACGAATCTGTTAGAGTACGACATGAAGGTTACCGACCCTACCCCAGTATGCATGAGAACATACCCTATACCCTATGCGAAAGCCCAAGCACTAAGGGAGGAAGTTGGTTATCTGTTGAAGGAGAAAATTATCTCGAAGTCAGACTCTCCCTATAGCTCAAGTGTGGTGCTATTGAGAAAACCGAGTGATGAACACAGGTTATTATTGACTACCGGAAGCTTAATGCGATCACAGAATCTCAGGTGGACCCATTACCTGATACCAACCAGCTGTTCTCTACACTGAGTAAGGCTAGGTATTTATCGAAGGTAGATCTAAGCAAGGGATACTACCAAATACCAGTGAAACCAGAAGTTAGGAAAATGCTGGCATTTAGTACATCAGACGGACACTACGAGTTTAATGTACTACCCTTTGGGCTGAAAAATGCTCCCAGTATCAAGAAAGATGTGAGATCATTCGTGTCATTATGTGGGTTCTATCAGAAGTACATACCCCATTTTAACTCTCTGTGTGCACCGTTAACTAACTTAACGAAGAAAGGACAGCCTGACAAAATCCAATGGAATGCTGATTGTGAAAAAGCTTACACAGAGCTAAAAGCAAAACTCACCAGCAAACCAATCCTAACGCTACCCGATATCACGCAGGAATTTGTATTTAGGACGGACGCTAGCAGTATAGGTATTGGTGCAACTCTCTTGCAGAAATCAAAAGCCCTGCCGGAGGAACTTTTACCAGTCGCCTACGCCAGTAGAAAGCTGAATGCAGCTAAGTTGAACTACTCGACCATAGAGAAAGAATGTTTGGCTCTAATTTGGTCCATCGACAAATTTTCACCTTACCTGTATGGGACACACTTCATTGTCCAAAGCGATCACCAACCTTTAACTTTCTTGGCTGCATCTAAAAAGTTAAGTTCGAGATTGTTAAGGTGGAGTCTGCTTCTTGCGCCTTATTCCTTTACCGTGAATTACATTCCGGGAAGAGACAATGTAGGAGCTGATTTTTTAAGTCGACACACTAGTACTCTGGAAGGACAGACGCAAAAGGATTAACCACAGCAGGGGTTTACACGTCAGCTATGAGAAGTCACAGCTAGGAAAGGAGGGGGCTATGTCGTGAAACGAGTGTAATCCACTACTTTGTTAATCACTATGTCGAGATACAGATTTGCTTCAACCAATCAACGAGCAACGTACGAGCAACGTTCACCAGTCTCTGAGACAGAATAAATTAACGGCCATCTTGTTCACGCAAGATGGCGGATGAAAACTGAATAAAATTAGGCTGTACAGCGCTTGAGACTAAACCGGAGGAAACCAATCATTTTGCTCCGCCAGGAACCAACCAAACGCTTTCCTTAAGCATTTACCTACCTATATAATCGGGCGGATTTTATGCATAATCACACATCACCGACACGACGCCAGAGATACCGACCGACTGAAGAGGAGAAGCTGTCACCTTGATTTATAGCTTACCTGGAGTGCAATGACCTGCAGCTTGCTTTGCTAAGTCGAGTCAAAATCTGGCCGGTTTGAATCTTAGAGGGTAAATATATTTACGATAACCTTTAGGAAAATAGGCTTTCAGCAGGTCTATAATGTTGGTATTTGTTGTGTGTCATTTATACTACCTATCAGGTTACTGATTGTATCTTGGGGAAATTAAGTATAATGATTGTATTTCCTATTATGATTGAATAGACAAAGACTAATAGGACTCATACCTCAATCTATTGTCTCCTATAACTCAATCTATTGTCTCACATGACTTCAGTCTATTATCTCCGATAAGACCAACTGCCATATAACCAAAACAGTCCTTGTTAGGACTCAATCTCTTGTCTCATCTAACTCCAATCTATTGTCTCCTATAACTCCCACCTGATATATCACCAAACAGTCCTCGTCTCACATACTCCTATCATAAGAACATAACGTTATTGTTAGGATATATTATAGCACTTGTCAGAGAGGGCCTGCTATATTATAGGGGGAAGGACATTGTTGTATCACACCTAGGTGTACATATTATTGGATGTATTCATGTATTTAACTTATATTATGGGATGTATTCATGTATTGAATGTATTCATGTATTGAATTTATATTATTGAATGTATTCATGCATTGAATTTATATTATTTAATGATATCCATGTATTAGTTTATCAGAAAGAATGTTTTGCAAGTAGACACCTGTCTTGTCTCGCTATTGCTAAATCATACTAAGCCATGTTGTCATTCATCCTACATGCAGACACTGAGACACGCTCATATCATATACAATAGAAATAGGTGGGCTTGAGGACAGAAATTAGCCCCTATTTTTCCTTGTTACAGGTTTTATTCGTGTCCTAAAACCTGAGATCGAGGGTCGTCAATCCAGCTGCCTGGAACTCCGCAGGAGCATAGAGGTTGTCCTGACTCTACATCTTTGGTCCCCCTCAGTCTTGGGTGGGCTAAAGGAACGATACTCAGCCGATGTTGTGTGAACCAACCAAAGAAGAACAGACCTTAGAGAGATGAGTACACATTAGTACCATTTCTGTCAGCATTGTGAGCATAGAAACTGTCAGTGATGAGAAAGTGAAGTAGCATAACAAGAGACAAAAATAACAGCATAGCTGATAAGTGTTATATCCTTAATTAACAGCACAGCTGATACATGTACTATAATTGAATAACAGCACAGCTGATATAATTTTTGTTCCTATAATTGGAAAACTTGTTGTAATATTTATTTACATATCTATATAAATATAAATATTTGTAAATCATATGTAAACTTACAAATTCATTACACTCCATTTTTCAACATTCACCCTTCAGCACAAGAGTAGATAGTGTATATACTAAATAAATAATAAGGAAATTGTATTTGAACGACTTGTCAATTTTATCAGTGTTAAGTAAAATCTGTTTCCTTGGTTTTTTAATATCACAGTTAGTTACACAGCGGAGGTGGCACTTTATGTCGGTCTCCTCTCTACTATTGTTTCGAGATCAGATCATTCACAGCCGTAACTAATTTGTGATACCAGTAGTCCTCTCAGACACTGGGACTTCACCATTTTCTGCAGAAATTCTATTTCTGTAATTGTCAGTACTATACTGATCCAAGAGCCAAATAAAACCTCACGCCACAACTCTCTATGCTGAATCTAGTAGGGTGAAGTCTCTAACACTCTACTCCCCTTAATTGGTTTGAAGTGAGAGCCGGAATATACAATGGATTCTATTGGAACGTTCGGCGGAAACACCATCTGTGATTTGAACTGAGAATGAGAGATATAATCTAGTGAGCTCATGATAAAGTTGATATAATGTTGAATATTTTATTCCGTTAATGATATCCACCAAAAGATAGATATAAGTGGATGGAAGCAGACATCATCATCATCATCAGTTGATAAGATCTCTATGGTGTTGTTTGCTCCACTGTAGTGTATGGAATGTCAACTTGACCTACGCAGTGGTGTGTAGACATGGATTGAGTGTACAATGTGCGAATGATGATAAGGGTTCGTGTTGTTGACAAATGTTCTTTTCTCACACTCATGTATGACTGGAAGTCATCGACACCAACGACTGTGTACCTTTTCTAAAGTTTAATTGGACGTACACACTCGACAGCACAGATAGTGACAAATCACAGGTTGGCATAATACATCATAGTACAGTGGATAACTGGTCTTGCAATGTTATGTTACATGGGCACTCATGTAGATTAATATTATAATGGACTGTCAGTAGCCAAGCCCTCAGCATCGCCCATACATATAAATCATCTGACTTCACTGACTGAGCACGTCAGCTTATAAACAATATTTCAGATGGCTTCTAAACCTAATCTCGTTTAGCGACGATTCTCCCACATAATGTTCAGCACATATTTTTTCTGTGTAGCAGTGATCTCTGGACTAAACAAGCGATAATACGGGCATCCCTTTTCTCTTCTTGAAAGTCACTACATGTTTTGGTTCCAAGATGGCTTCACTCGTGAGCTGTCACTCACGTTTGGATACAGATAATGAATCTGTCCTAAAGTTAGTCATTCATAAAACATTGCATTGCTCTGTAGATTTGATCATGAACAATTGACTGCATTCTACAGAATATAGTGCTGCTAGGAATCGAAGTCGTTTTCATCGAGTCAAATATATTCTCTTATCGAAAATGGTGGCTTCGTACGAGAGTTCATAAAAGTATCTTGGATTACCTTGGTATAAGAAATATGAAACTGCCATTCCTTGGCAATACGCATAAACACTGGGGTAAAGCATACACGATAGGTCTAGACGACTATCACTTTCCCCACAAATACTGAGATCACTTTTTCCCCGGCGACAGGCCGACATAGGAAACACAGTCCCTATCAGGACGAAGCCAAATCACACCACCCTCTAGCGACACATCCGCCGAATAGCCTTTGACCTCTCTAGAGACAACAGAACATATAGTTCGACTTAGATATGTAAAGATATACAGATATAAGACAGACTCGTCCTACTCAGACAAACAATACACATAAATTCAGGCCATAGATATTCTGAAGCAAGAACAATCTATTATTACCCAAACAACGAATAAATCGCAGTAAAATGGATTTATCCGCGGAGTTTGATCGAAGAGATGGCACAACTTTCAAGGGAAGTAACTCAATAATGACTTTCCCTTAAGCACTAAAAAAATTACCTATGTATAATATTGTAAGATATCAAAGACTGCACGTAACAGTCTTACCACACCTCCCGGGAAAAAAAAATGGAACATTTTTTTTTTTTTTGAAATACATCTAGGAGCAACGTACAATAGGCTCACAACGCATGAATAATGCGCAGATGAAAATATCAGGAATACCTATAACGCCTAATATGAGGCTAAGTCGACTTATGGAGCGACTGGTGAGAATGTGTCTCATAAACTGAGAGAAATTATTTCTCTACAAGTATATTTTTCCAGGAAGGTGTCATCAAAGTATAATACAATTCTGGCAATTACACAATGCCTAAAAAATTCATATCATCATTTCGTATTAGATATCTTAAATTTATGATTTATGAAGAAAAAATCATCAAAGCACAGCGGTGAATAAACATCCATGAACCGCTATGTAGTGATACAATCATTATATTATTAAATTACAATGTGTATCTATCATGATATAGAAAAGGAACTACTATAGAACTAGACATATCAAGAAGTCTAAGCCCTAATAGTTATGTGGAATCATGTGGGCATCTTGACAGAATGTCTGCCATCACATTATCTGATCCACGAATAGCTCGCACAGAGAAATGAAAAGGTTGAAGAGCAATTGCATATCGAGTAGACCTCGAGCTCTTCAAATTCTTACTCTGTATAGCAGTAAGAGCTTTTTGGTCGGTTTTCTACTATGAAATGTGCGCCTAGAAGGAATCTCTGTAGTTTGAGGATCGACCAAACCATAGCTAATAGCTCACGGTCTAAAACCGAATAATTCCTTTCTGCCGCATTAAGTTTTCTGGAAATATACATTACAGGATGCAGAGTTCCAGAATACTCTTGCATTAGTGCCGCTCCAATCCCAGTGGATGAAGCGTCACTACGAAGAACGAATGTCTTATCTTTAGTGGGTAGCACTAAAATAGGTGGTGTTGAAAACAGTGTTTTAATCTTATCCAGAGAGCATTGGCATTCCTGAGACCAGTGGACCACATTAGGCGAACCTTTCTTTAGAAGTGTTGAGAGAGGTGCCATGATAGAGGATAGATTCTGAATGAATCTGCCATAAAATTGAATAAGACCTAACAGACTTCTCACCTGTTTTTTAGTCTTAGGGATTGAGATGTTAAGTATCTTACTAGTATTATGGTCCTCTGTCTTTAGGAAACCATGACCAACTCGGTGGCCTAGGAAAGAAATTTCGCTAAAACCAATATAGGCTTTAGAGGGTTTCGCTGTCAGGTTGTGCTCACGCAAAGTAGACAGCAATTCATCTAACCCTGAATAGTGATCTTCCCAAGTATCGCTGAAAAGACAGATGTCGTCTAGATATGCAATGACATCTGACCGATAAGATAGGATTCGGCGCATCATGCGTACGAACGTAGCTGGTGCGTTCATAAGACCGAAAGGCATAAAATTCCATTGGAACAAACCTCTAGGTGTTGAAAAAGCCGTGAGAGGTTTGGCGCGTTCAGATAAAGGAACTTGCCAATATCCTTTAGAAAATCAAGTTTAGTGAAAAAATGAGATTTGGAGAGTCGAGTAAGTAGCTCTTCCAGTAAAGGCATAGGTTCGGCATCGAACTTCGTTACTTGATTCAATTTTCGATAGTCAACGCAAAGACGTATGTTATTGTCTTTTTTACGCACAATAACCATCGGCGAAGAATATGCAGAGGTGGATGGTTCGATTATTTTCAAATCTATCATCTCATCCAACTCTTTCTCGACCTGTGCTTGAAAATGTATAGGTATAGGATAAGGTCTAATCCTAATAGGAGTATGGTCAGTTAGAACAATGTCATGTTGAATGACATTCGTTTGTCCAGGGATGTCAATGAGTACATCCTGAAATATTTGCAACATAGTTGAAACTTGTCGCTGTTCTCCTAGAGACAAATCAGGAGAGACAGTAACGTTCTTCCATGATTCACTGGAATGAAGTGGGATCATTGGAAGAGGAAGATTTACATCTGAAAAACTTGTTTCCTCATCCTGTATCACGGACAGTGATGAGTAATGACCATGTTGTACTGGAGAATTGTCCGTTGCTTGGAAAATGGGTTGCAAATAATCCGGACGTTCATGGAATTCAGTAAGCATATTGATGTGGAAGGTTTTATGCTTCCCATCAATATCGACAATATAGTCGACATCGGAAATTTTCGATATTATATCGTACGGACCTTTCCAAGAAATAAGTAATCTGTTTTCCCTACAAGGTAGTAATACAAATGCTTTGTCACCAGGACAAAGTTGTCGTAAGCATCTCTTCTTATTGGCAAATTGCCTTGCCTTCTGTTTCGCAAATTCAGAAGAAGAAGTTGCTAATTTGCATGCTTCGATAATTTTTTGTCTCAACGCGATGACATATTCGTAGGATGACTTTGTGTCATCGTCAATATTGTCAGATGTTATGAGATCGTGAAGCAACGACATAGGGCCACGCGGACGCGCGCCAAAGACGAGTTCAAAGGGAGAAAATCCCGTATGTTCATTGGGTACCTCTCTGTAAGCGAAGAGGGCCGCAGGTAAAACTCTGTCCCAGTCTTGAGGATGATCCTCAGTTATCTTCCCCAGTAAGTTTTTAAGTGTTCTATTAAGGCGTTCGACCATACCATTAGACATTGGATGGTAGATACTACTTAAAGATCTATCTATCTGCAGAGTAGACATTACTTGAGACATGGTATCTGATATTAGTTGGGTGCCATGGTCTGACAATATCTCTCCGGGGAACCCCAGACGAGAAAATATAAGCCAAAGAGCATCTGCAATATCAGCAGTAGTAATGCTCTTCAGAGGAATAGCCTCTGGCCAACGTGTGCACATATCAACACACGTCAAGATAAACTGATGTCCTCTGGCAGACTTGATCTTAAATGGACCAATAATGTCTATAGCCATTTTTTGGAACGGCCGAATAGGAATGTCCGCCGCCTGAATGGGTGCAGCATGCCGTGGACCTTTGGATTTAACTTCCTGACATACTTTACAAGATCGACAATAAATACGTATGTCCTTGTTTACCAATGGCCAAAAGAAAGCCGCAAGGACTCTTGACTTAGTACGGGAAAAACCCATGTGTCCAGCACACTGAGAGTCGTGAGCGTGCTGCAAAATTTTAACTCTCAAATTCTTGGGAACCAGGATTTGAGAATGACTTGACGTAATGGAGTCTTGAACCATACGTACAAGTACGCCATTCTTCTTTGTAATCCACGATTTACGACTTGTGTCTTTATTCGGATCACCTTTAGTTGCAAGAATGAAGAATTTCTTCAGAGTGGGATCATCTTCTTGCTGTTTTATAAACGAGTCACGAGAAATTACCAAGGGATTATCTTGGTTATGCACTTCATTATCTTCAATAGATGAAGTTTGAGGCACATTAAGAGCCTGAGCTCTAGTGACTACAGCGTTAGCAATCTGCATGTTTTGCCTTTCCCACGTGGAAATTTGTTGCGGAGTGCATTCCTTGACTCCATGAATGCGACCGATGATGAGGTCAGCGATCGGATTCGGAAGAAGACATGCGTGTACATCTCCCGTAAAGAAAGGAGTAGCAATCCTAATGATAGCAGTAGAGTATTTCTCTAATGTGCCGCCAAATGTTACACATTTGACTACTTGTCCAGTGGCACGGGAAGGATCTACGAGTGACTGCCTAACACCAATTGTGGTGCATCCAGAATCAATAGCACAGAGACTGGATTGTTATTCACTAAACCCTTATGTAAGACAAGAGAACCTCTTCCATCATGCGCGACTGATGCCGGAAGAGCAGGAAGAGGATGGCCACAGCTTAAAGTAGACACTGTGGTTGGCTCAAATAACGTTTTGCATTGGGGGCACTGAGATGCTCTCCCAAAATCAAAAGCGGCACATGCCATATTACTAGCATCATTATTATCTTTACTCTGTTTATAGGCTTCATGGGACTCTTGTTGTACAGAGTTTGCCTGAAAATGTGGTTTATGTCTTTTGTTTTGAGATCTACCTCGGTTATTATCACCTCTGTAGTTATTGTTACCTCTATTGTAACCCCTATTTGGGTTTGAGTCATAGTTCCCTTGGTTACCATTATCATATTCATTATAATGAGTATCTCTGTAATTATGATCTTGTTGACTCCAAGACGGATAACCCTGATAGTTTCTATAATTACTTCCTCTACGGAAATTCCTATAATTATGACCACCCCTGTGTCGAGAGCTATCAGGTCGTCTCCAGTTCTTTGAAGAAGAACCCTGAAATGATTGGTTACCTTGGTTTTGATAACTATTATGGTTACCTTTTTTATCAAATCTGTTTTGAGGTCCCTGAAATCTGTGTGAATAATTGGGATTGTATGGTGTTGCTGAAGCAACTGGCATACTCTCCTTAATCTTAGTGTTGCCAAAAGTCACGTCGGGGTGTGCAGTGACATATTGGGAACAATATTCTTCCATTTCTTTTAGAGATTTGGGTTTACGCTCATGTATAAATTCAAGGAAAGGTTTGTTCACACATGACATAATCTTATCTCTGAGCAACAAATCCATAAGTCCTTCATACGTTTTTTTCTGTTTTGGAAAGCTCAATCCAACGATCAACTGTGAGACGTGCCTTTGCAGTGAATTCTGAGAATTCTACACCCGTCTCAGGTACCATCGTTTTAAATAAAAGGGCGATAGCCTTCCTCACTTAGCTGATATTTTTTTATCAAAGCCGCCCTAATGACATCATAATTATCCTTATCTGCTTCTCCTACAAGGCATAATCTAGTCAAAGATTCACCTTTCAAGTTTTCTGATAATTGATTAGCGTATTGTGATTTATCCACATTATGTGTACGACAAGAACGTTCAAATCTATCCAGCCAGAATGTAATATCGTCACTGGACTGATTGAACGGTGGAACCTTAACCTTGTAAGTAGAAGGTTTACCATTACCACTAGATGCCTGATTAACATTACTCATACTTGTCAATCTCAATTTCTCCAACTCAAATTCATGTTCTCTTATTGCTTTTTTCTCTTCAGCATCTAATCTTTTTTGTTCAGCCTCCCTGTCTAATCTTTTTTGTTCAGCTTCCCTGTCTAATCTTTTTTGTTCAGCTTCCCTGTCTAATCTTTTTTTGTTCAGCTTCCCTGTCTAATCTTTTTTGTTCAGCTTCACTGTCTAATCTTTTTTGTTCAGCTTCACTGTCTAATCTTTTTTGTTCAGCCGCAGCTTCTCTTTCTAATTTTTTTTGTTCAGCTTCAAATCTCCTTTCCTCCACCTGCATCTGCAATTTCTTTTGTTCAGCAGCAGCCTCAGCTTCTCTTTCTAATCTTTTCTCTTCCGCCATAGCTTTTCTTTCTTCTGCAGCTAATCTTTTCTCTTCTGCCATAGCTCTTCTCTCTTCTGCAGCTAATGCTTTGTCATATTGAGCAACTGCCCATTGTTCTAATTGTTGACCAGTCTTATCAAGGGCTTTCCCTTGTGTAATGAAGTATTCTAAAGTAGACATGATGTCTAACAATAATACTAATCACCTGAATCAATAATAATACCACAAGTTCTCAATGACTTGATTAATCAGTATACTATCCCAATATCTGTGGGTCACAAGCCTTTAATAAGGTCTTGTATAATAGTAATAATAATCAGGTACTGGTTTATACCATAATCCAAGTGCAGTGCACAGGCAATTGTGTCTTATGAAATATACCTATATAAAACATATGTCAACCAACAGAATACATAAAGTACAAATAGGACTGACAATACAAGAACGTTTGCAGAAATCAAAATAAATCAAATAGGGAAATCAATGAAAATAATCACTGAATCTGCAAAGAATAACAACACAAATGACGTCACAATATATGAATATAAATTGTGAATAGAACTGAAAGATAGAAAAGGTTAGACCAACAAATTACAAACAAATCAAAACAAAACTAAAGAACAAAGAAATATTACAAAAATAACAATAATTACAGTCTCCACAGCTAACACAAAAGCAACAGTTGTCGCAGCAAATTTTCAATCAAGAAAATTGCACCTATAGAAAACGCCCACAACGGACCCTCTATGACGTGGGATATTCTGTTGTGAGGACGCCGCCCAACCTTAAACACAACCCGCTGACATAGAAACTAACATACTATACAAACAAATAACATGTAAACATAAATATATATATAAATTACGTGTATGATAGTATGTGTTGCAAAATAGGCTCAGTTTTACAGTAATGGCAAAGTTATTTTTATGAAAATAAACAAACTGCCACTTTATTCAATTAAACATTCTGGCCTTAAATATTAAAGTTCATATATGGAAAACAAGAAGATCCATCGATGAAAATAGGACTTCTTAGTTCACAAATACTGTCTTCCTGTTAACATTGACAAGAATTGATCCAACTGTTCTGTGAAACTCTGTAATGTCTAATGTAAAAAATGTCAACAACGCTGACCTACATACTGCATTCACCTGACAGGTCACGTGACGAAGTGTTGACAAAGAGCAAACCAATACTGCAAGTGTGTCGTATCAGCCACAGGAAACGGTCTGGTATCGGTAATCTGTTGACTTCTGAACTTCTGCGAGGTCAAACCCAGAAAGCTGGTCCACCAGTTGATAAAGTTGATATAATGTTGGATTTTTATTCCCGTTAATGATATCCACCAAAAGATAGATATAAGTGGATGGAAGCAGACATCATCATCATCATCAGTTGATAAGATCTCTATGGTGTTGTTTGCTCCACTGTAGTGTATGGAATGTCAACTTGACCTACGCAGTGGTGTGTAGACATGGATTGAGTGTACAATGTGCGAATGATGATAAGGGTTCGTGTTGTTGACAAATGTTCTTTTCTCACACTCATGTATGACTGGAAGTCATCGACACCAACGACTGTGTACCTTTTCTAAAGTTTAATTGGACGTACACACTCGACAGCACAGATAGTGACAAATCACAGGTTGGCATAATACATCATAGTACAGTGGATAACTGGTCTTGCAATGTTATGTTACATGGGCACTCATGTAGATTAATATTATAATGGACTGTCAGTAGCCAAGCCCTCAGCATCGCCCATACATATAAATCATCTGACTTCACTGACTGAGCACGTCAGCTTATAAACAATATTTCAGATGGCTTCTAAACCTAATCTCGTTTAGCGACGATTCTCCCACATAATGTTCAGCACATATTTTTTTTCATATAATAATATTGAACCGCTGATAAAGGGTTCTCATGTGTAGCAGTGATCTCTGGACTAAACAAGCGATAATACGGGCATCCCTTTTCTCTTCTTGAAAGTCACTACATGTTTTGGTTCCAAGATGGCTTCACTCGTGAGCTGTCACTCACGTTTGGATACAGATAATGAATCTGTCCTAAAGTTAGTCATTCATAAAACATTTCATTGCTCTGTAGATTTGATCATGAACAATTGACTGCATTCTACAGAATATAGTGCTGCTAGGAATCGAAGTCGTTTTCATCGAGTCAAATATATTCTCTTATCGAAAATGGTGGCTTCGTACGAGAGTTCATAAAAGTATCTTGGATTACCTTGGTATAAGAAATATGAAACTGCCATTCCTTGGCAATACGCATAAACACTGGGGTAAAGCATACACGATAGGTCTAGACGACTATCACTTTCCCCACAAATACTGAGATCACTTTTTCCCCGGCGACAGGCCGACATAGGAAACACAGTCCCTATCAGGACGAAGCCAAATCACACCACCCTCTAGCGACACATCCGCCGAATAGCCTTTGACCTCTCTAGAGACAACAGAACATATAGTTCGACTTAGATATGTAAAGATATACAGATATAAGACAGACTCGTCCTACTCAGACAAACAATACACATAAATTCAGGCCATAGATATTCTGAAGCAAGAACAATCTATTATTACCCAAACAACGAATAAATCGCAGTAAAATGGATTTATCCGCGGAGTTTGATCGAAGAGATGGCACAACTTTCAAGGGAAGTAACTCAATAATGACTTTCCCTTAAGCACTAAAAAATTACCTATATATAATATTGTAAGATATCAAAGACTGCACGTAACAGCTCAGAAACACAGAACAGACCGCTTTGCAACTTCATACGAGCAACTCCCAACAGCCAGGAAGAGAAGAATCGGACCTACAATTCCTATACCAAAAGTGACAGATCGACAGTATTTGGTCAACTCTGAAACCCTAAGAGTAAACCCGCATATTTAAATACACAGACTGTAAAATTTCAGGACAAGGACTTTATAAATACAAGACGGGAAACATAGGAGTTGGATCATCAGTCATAAGAGAAATAACGTCCCAGACCAAGCCTATCGCAGAACACCCGTCGAAGAGGAATTACTAGTTTCCCAGGCCAAGTGTATCACAGAACACCGTCATAAGAGGAATTTCTCAGACGAAATTGATTCGGGAGCATTTGCACCGAAATTTCTCGCGTCCATCTGAAAACCTGTGCAAGGAAGATTGTGTATTCCCAAAAAGTTGGGGTAAGTTGAGAACATTTCTATTACAAACGTGAATTTAACATGTTTTCTTGCTAGTGGATATATATATATATATATGAGGCTGGCAACCTCAACATATGAAAATAGTAGATTCATGAACCAATGCAGCAAGAGCTGGTGATTGTTTCTGACTAGTCTTGCGGGAAACCCGACAGCAGAGCGACCCCAGACTCCGACTGGAACAGTGATGAGTGATGACTACATCATATGTGCCTCCAGTGTAACATATTATCTTGTGAGATGTATGTACCTTTTTTATTTGTAATTCAGGCAAATCATTATTCACGCACTCCAGACGCAATTTCCTAGTTAACACCTAGAAGGATTTGGGTGAATTTTCATCATATTCCCTGAGTTACACTGTGTGCTCAGGAATTTAATTCTTCTGAGAGCTTAACATTGGGGGGTGGAGCGCATGACAATGGGCCTGTTAGTTTGCGGCGAACAAATGTACTTAGCAGGCATTTGTTTCTTTCTATTTGCCTAAAGTTCGTGGTTACAATCCATCAGATGATTTGTGGTACTAACGCCGCTACTGTGAAAGAAAAGCATCCACCATAACCGCCTACAGTGGAAGAGAGTGTGGAGAAGGCTTTCGTCATCACAGAACTGATGAACCACAGCTGCAGGACTCACATATACAAGCTAAGTGCTAACTAAAAGGCACCAGCAAAAAGGACATTTCAGTTACACTTTAAATATAAAGTTAAATTCCCACCTACGACGCAATGACGAGAACTTTATACCCATCAAAATTCCACTAATCTTTCCATATTTATTTTTACGTGTTAAAGACTATTTCACTATTAAATTTGTTACCTGTTGTTTTAAAACTAAACAATAATAGTTGATTTAGTTATATGTATGAAAGCAAACGTATCTTCTTCTTCCTCTTCTTCCTCGTTCGTCCTGAAAAGGACGTTGGTTGCGCTGTGTCCGTTTACAGCGAAGCTGCGGTAATTGCGCGTTTCGGCCGACACATCCGACTTCCGCACGGCATATTTTGGGACCAGTTTTGCCTTCCCTCTTCGATCCGTACTCCTCAGCCAGGCTGCAGTGATGCAGCCTGTTTCCAGGACCACCACGTGGAGGTGGAGTAGGGTCTTGGTCAGCTCTGGTTCGCTGATCCTGACGCAGGCAGTCAAACTATGGGTCGCTTACTGCATTCCTCACTTTTCATGCGTCTTGGGTCCCAAAGCAAACGTATGATCCCGAATATTTAATCTATATATAAATACTTAGACACATATTTACACTAAACAGAGCTTTACCTTATAAGAGAGATTTCGTTGGATTACACCAACTGGGGGCTTGAACGGGCTAAACCATTGCTTAAATCCTTCACAAAAGGCGACGGACCAGATATAATGCGATAACAATTGTTCAGCACAAGGCAACATTGTTCGTGACTTCTGGAAATATCTCCCTTCAGGTAGAAGTGTCACTAATCTTCTATCTACATCTCTGCCAAGAGTAATCTTGCGCGCAGGTAGATACTTGTACCTTGGAAGCCAATTTAAGACACTCTTGAGTTTTGGTCACTGTTGGACCACTATTGCAAAGCAGGGGAGGCAATCCGTGACAATAACCAAATAGACATTGTGTCTAAGTTGAACCATGTTTCGATCCAATAACCCGGTCACTGCCACAAGAGTTGAACAGAGCGTTTTCGAGGAGGCCAAGAGCCTATCAGAACCAGATGCAGACACAAATGGGATCCAGGACACACATAACATGATGCATAATACAAGCTCAGCAGAAGAGAACAAGTGATAATCTTCAGACTCCACAAGGGACACCACAAATTGGTATTTAATCTTTCAACAAGCTAAAGATAGGAACTACCGATAAGTATAAGTATGGCACTGATAGAAGAATGACTGCTGAACATCTGCTTCAAAGATGCCCAACATATTAGGACTATAGAAGGCACATATGGCCGTCGCCAGAACCATTTCGGAAAGACTCTATGGAGATGCAAATAGCCTGAAGCTGACCACTGCTTTCTTTGAAAATATTCAAGTACATGTCTGAGGGTGTACGAAGTAGAGGAAGAAAGTGCGCCTCGCCAAAACGAGCTAAAACTCCTTAATAAAAAAATATTTTGGTTATTGATGACTAACCCACGGTCTGAGCCGCTAGAACAATCCGAAAGTTACATTTTTTTCCTCTTTAGTACGATACTATATGCTATCTTCCCCCAATATTTTTTTGGTTTTTTTTTTTTTTAGGGCTGGTTTTTGCCTAAAGCATTGACCATCAGCGACAGCTCAGATTTGGGAACAACTGAACTATGGTGAGGAAATGAAATCACTGTTATTAGCACCATTAGCACCACAGCCACTTCCACTACAACATGATAAACTGTTCTTTCTTGACCTGCGTGTTTTTAGCAGTTTGAATGCACTCAGCGGAACCTAGTCTTTCTTCGCAGTATTTTTAGGCTTTTCACTGTCTGCAAAATGTTGTTGTGGCTTTGTTGTGTCTTGAATTTTTTTAATTGTGTTGGCAACTGAAAATTGCGGAATGTGCAACTACGTTCACCCCTTCCATCTGTCTGTCGAAAAAACAAACAAACTATTAGACTCATCATGTGACGTATTCTTTCCAGAACGTTGTCTCCATTACAGCTGCTCTGAACGCATCACGATTCTGGGCAAGTCGACCTGCATCAGCCAAAGACAAGTTCAGACTCTCTGTGATGTCCTGGGTCCACCGTCGTCTAGGTCGACCCCTTCCCCTTTTTCCAGGGACCATGCCTTCCATCACTGTTTTTTCCAGACTATTATGACTATTACACTGTTTGATAGAATTCTGTATTTCAGACCGTGGCAAGATATTGTTACGTAAATTCAAATTTAACAACACCTGATAATGATAGAAAAACTCTACGAAGCGCGTTACGATATGGGGCAATTTTACCCTAAAAAGTCCCCCCCCCGTTAGACAAATGATTTGGCCCTTATGTCGTATGCAATCTAAGGAGGTCATGACTCACAAGCGCCATCCTCTTGTTTTATTTTCCGCCTGGTCTGAAATTTAATCTGCTATACGTTGGTTGGAACTTCCAAGTTTACGCCTAGTTGTATCAGTTCTGCAAACATGATTACATGGGATAAGAATTCATGATATTTTACTTACGTACCCCAGCTTCAGTTTATTACTCGTATACTTTTTTTCAAAATTCATACACTACTCTCGTAGGTCTCGTCTGTATTCTTTTTAATAGCACTGTAAGCGAGCTATTTTTGGAAGTCACGTGATGTTGTGAAAAGTGGAGACTACATTGTCTGCTTATCTAATTGTGAATATTCTGTCATAATTAATGAGCATGTGTTACAAAACCATAAAGTTTGAAGGATGAATACCTACATTTATTATGAGTTAAATATATCTATGGTTTGAGTATGATATACAGAGTTGAAAGTGAAATGCTTTCAATGCCTTTAATACCATAAAAATAAAAAGTGAACGCGTACATATTTCTTTCTCTTGTTCGTTAGTGATGTCCGTAATATAATTTTCTTAAAGAGTTGTCCATAATGCGTTTTTCTTTACTATTTTCCATGGTGTATTTTTCTTTTTGTGGTAATGTTCTTCTCTTTAATACTATATATTTTACTTTAGATTAGTTCTAAATGACTTTCTTAAAGCTTTCGTCTATCTTTTCCTTCTCATTTTCTTAATAAACAAAAAGTTAAAGGTAGTCCAATAATAGATACAGCCGTAGTGGAGTGAAATGTTGAAGACTCAGTATTTAGGGGGGTGGGGTGACCTGGTTCAATCTTCAACTCAGATTGGCAAAGGGAGGTGGAAAGCTGCCTTAACCTGATACAAGCATAACTTTCGATGAGGCCAAGAGTTTTATCATAACCAGATACAGAAACGAATGGGATACAGAGCATCCAGGACATAAAGAAATGATGCATATTACCAGCTCAGCAGAAGAGAACAAGTGGTAATCTTCAGACTCCGCACGGGCCACAACAGAATGGGATATCACCTATTCAACAAGCTAAAGATAGGAACTACCAATTAGTGTAAATGTGACACAGATAAAATGACAGCTGAACGTCTGCTTCAAAGATGACCACCAACGTATGAGGTACATTAGAAAGCACATATGGGCCGTCACCGGTACCATTTTCGAAAGAAAAAAAAATTCTATGGAGATGCACATAGCCTGAAGGTGACCACTGCTTTCTTTGAAAATATTCATGTTAACATCACAGAGTGTACGAACAAGAAGAAGATGATGATGATGATGAAATGTTAAGTCAGTCCTATTGTATGGTTCAGAAACATGCATTACAACAGAACTGTCAACTAACTGGGTACTTGACTTTTACAAATGGGTGTTGGCGCTGAAAAGAAGGATTGAAATGGTACGACGAGATCATTGATGTGGAACTGGTGGAGAAGCCAGCGAAACAAAAGGGGAATAAGATGTGAGGAGAATGCGCTGGAGTTGAATATAAACACCATTAAGAACAACCAGCTGTTAGCATGACAAGGCCGTCCTAGTTTCGGAAACTCCAGGGTTAGAGAAATAGGCAAATTTTGTCACTTGTTTGACCTGATCTTGTTGAATCAGATCACAGATCTTCTTCTTCCTTTCCGGACACTGTACATATGTCACGCTTGCTTTCTTTGATTACATTTGCTCCTTCACATACTTGAAGTGAATGTTATCAACGTTTATTTCCACTTTAAAGAGATCAAACAAGATGTAATCCCAACATTTTTTTAAGAGTGCTTCATTTAGTCAGTAAATAAATATTGAAATATTGTTAATTGCGTATATTTATTTAGTAATTATTTTTACACAGGAGTGTCTTGGGAAATTTACACAATTATGAATTTTTGACATTTGTCGATTGTACTTATAGTGACAATACATTTCTGTAAAGCTTTTCTTTTTTTTTAGTTTTCAATCTTGTACCAAGTGGCAGAGTAGTTAGAAGGGTTGATTCTTGAGACAACGTTACCAGGCTCGACACCCTGGTAGTGTAACTGTCGTAAGTAGGATAATTGTGAATAGATTATGTCTGAGTTCAGACAGATTATGAATGTGAAAATGTGGAAGTAGATAAGAATAGAGTCACTAATGAAAATTATGGGAAGAGATCTGACGTCTGGAGAGTAAGAAGACTATTTCTCCAGCCTCCTACGATTGACTTTAACTAAGTCAATCCCTCGCCCGTTCTCTCTGAACAAATAGACTAATTCTAAATGCAGTAAGACAGTACAACATCTAGTGACAGTTAGCAGAGAAGAGATTTCTGACCACAAGCAAATGAAAATATGTTTATTAACACTAAAAAACCAACCCGCATCAAGAAAACAATAAAGGAATACCTACACTAGCTTTGTAAAACTAGTGAAGTTATCACATTAATAACTACAAGGACGAATGAAAACGGCTTCAATCAATCACACACACGCAAAATCTCCTCACTCCACACCTCTCCACCCGTACTCTTCCTGACACAAATAAAACTAAAGTTTACTAAAAGGGGTGAGCCCCCCAGCTCTCGAACAACGAAAGCGTCCAGTCCTCTAAGGTCACTAAAGCTTGTCAGGTAATCTCCACTCCTCTAGGGAAATAACACGTACAGTCCCATCTAAGTTTGGGTGACGAAGGCTATGGAGATAAGCTCCCTCTGGAACAGCTAAATAAATCCAGGGAATCACACTTTTAGGTTGCGGGTGGCCACCAAAAATATGCGAATGCAATAAGGCTGAGTCGATTTTCGCTCAGTGGTTGAGACAGGTACTCCACGGGCAAATCAGTGAATTACAGCTGACAAACTGGGTATAAAAAAAACGACCCAAGGCATATGCAACTCTGAGAAAGGATAATGAAGGTTGTAACACACAGGCCCTGGGCGCTGGAAATCGTTGATTTCTTCTTGGTGGGTGTGTTAGTATTATCCACTGGGACGGGACCTAAATGGGTCCAACAAGGTTGCCCCGAAGCGTGGAGGGCAACGTCAACCGCTTGTAGAAACTGGCGATTGACAATAGGCGGTGGGTAAGTAATCCACGGAAACTACCTTGTTGGCTGAATGCGGACAGAACGATTGGTCTGCCGTGTGATCTATATTAACTGGAGGTAAATATATCGAGAGCAGTAGTGATCCTCAAGGGCACGTTAGTATAAATGCCCAGTTGTCGTGGATGAATTATCAGATAGGTAAAGATGTTTATAGCCCTGTCTGATCAGAGGTGATAGTGATGACAATGTGAAAGTAAGGGGTAAGATATAGTTTTTATCACGAGGGTGATCGTGTAAGAGAAAGGACAGTCTCTGGATATAATAATTTATCTAATCCAGCCTATCTGGACGACGATATTTAAATCAGACGCACTTTCTCTCCTTGTATTAAAATACAAGTTACACTCCACTCACATGCACACATTTCTGTGACAAATACGCACGAACGTAAAAACAAACTATGGATAACATATAATGGATATGGGTTGACCGACACGATAACTAAAGGTTTTATAAAGTTTATTATTAATAGAAAATCACAAAATACCTTGTAAATCCTATGCATCAATAGATCATGGTTTACAGACAAAATGAAAATTAAACAAATAGGTTCTCCCCTCTAGTAAAGGAAAAGAAAGGACGATCCCAACAGAGGTTAATTAACCCAAAATATCAAAAGGTAACAATAAGTTATGAAATAGTCAGGATGGGAAAAGAATAGGTTCCTAATGTAATCTATCCCGTGACTAATCAGATTATTGAGATTAAAAAAAAGAAAGAAGAAACCATATACGTATATGATGTTAACAAAAGACATAAGTTTCTTTCTCTGTTCATTCAATTCACACACACGCAGTGGCCACTTTCAGACTATGCTTACCCCAGTAGTTGTCGCAGGCATTCCAAGGAAATACACTAATAAGTTATAATACTATTAAGTGTCAAATTTTAGTTTTGCCAAATCCAGCCCCAGACTCTCCGTAGTTGCTGACTGCAAATTTCACAGGAGTCGCTAGAATCGGTGTTTTAATTTGTCCTGGATACAATACGTTATCTATGCCTTCAGTTGGTTGGAGTAAGGTTCATGCGAGGTGATCGCCGATGTAGGATAAATAGAACATATACAGTTCCTAGGTTGTTTAGCCTCAGGTGGCTGAAACGCTAGGTTAAGTTACACAAATGTTGCTGACAATATATTTCGCCACTGCTGGCTGATGAGATTGATATAAATAAATCTGGTAATAGTTCTGGTTCAGTTAATATTATAAGTTAATGTTTCTATTCTGCTTTCTCTCATGGAAATGAGGAAAATTGGACCGCACAGGTCACATCAAGAAGCTCATCAATATTAAATATTCTTGGATGCTTATAATATTATAAGTTCATATGATCATAAGTTCACATGGTCATAAGAAAAGTCGCTAGTACTCAGGTTTGATCAGCCTATATTTTAAGAAAAGAAAATATAAACATTTAACCAAATTATCAATATCATGTCTAACACGTGTTAAAATAGGACCTCTTCACCACTCTGTTATAAATTAGATTTAAAACACACGTGTCTAGTTTATCCTATCGTTCTGTTAACGCGTGATATGAACACTAGTCATTTATAAAATTACATAAAATGGATAGAAGTAAATAATATATGACGTCAGTAGACAGTTATTTAATGTATGTACTAGTCAATTTAAAACATCTCTTACTGGGAAATAGCGAGTAATTAAATTTACTTTACGGCTGGAAAATTTAGCTATAAGTTATTTAATTAGCACAGAAATCTCAGTGAAATATAAAGAAAACTTTAAACACAATAAATCACTTTAATGCTATTATATACATTACAGCAATCAGAAAAATGAAACACTCCACGAAAATCTAATAATTTTCACTCTGTACGAGAAATCTTAAGATAACGAGCTAGTGAATTCAGATTGATTTCTGGGCAACTGATCATGGCTATCGGAGAGACATGGTATATATTGATAAATTTCGTTCTATCGTTCTTAAATGCGAAAGTCACACCTACTGCCAGACCCGAGCCAATTTGCAGTTCGATTCTTGAATCAAAGGTAACTTTACCCCCTCTTCCGCCTCTGCCTCTCTGGCTTGACTTTCATCATCTCCGTCTTGCCGAATATCAGCTACGCAATTACTTCCCTTGAAAGTTTTACAATACAAGGTCCGTCTCAGACTGAATATCGTGTGTTCCCCTGATCAAAGAATCTATTACGCCATGCTCCGCGCTTCGCTCTCTGTTTCACATAGAGCTTAATTGCCAGATGGCTCACGTGTTAATTCCACTGGTGAATCCTTCGTTCATATAGCGAAAAATATAAACTAGATGGGGAGGGGCAAAAGTGGATGATTACTGCTGCACTATTTCCATCTGTGACACCTGTATATATTTCTGCATGGATGCTTAGGGCCCGACCATAGAGCACAGTTGACAGGTTGACCACTCTTAAATATACAAGAAGTCAAAAAATATTTACAACCAGTCTACATCCATCTCTAACAAAACACGTTCTTTCATTCGATTAAAACACGCACCCCCTTTGTTCATTCGGTCGATACAAAGATCAACAATACACCATCTCATCCCCTCTCTGGCTGTACTATTGTGACGTACGTCTAGTTTGTCAAGTGAATTTTCCCTGATTTGATGGATGATTAAAGGGACTTTAGCTTTTCATAACATTAGAATCCCTGAACATCAGTATTGTTGTAACTTTTCATCAACGAAGAGTAGCGGCTAGGATCAAAGCAGTCAAAGAAGATCCCCAGAACAGAGAAGCAGAAGTTTAGCATCTCCGTACGAACACTGAACCGTTCGCAAGACTGACACGAGCGGTCAGAAGAAAGCTTCTTGCAGACTTCACACTTCTGTGGCGACGGGCAGACTTGCCCGAAAGACGGAACGCTCAGCGTAGCGGATACGATCTGAGGAATCAGGAAACTCACCGCGAACGAGGCTAGTCTCGTCGAAATTTCACACCCTCGTGCGAAGCAGCCTGAGACGAACGTAGATCGGAAGCCAGTCAGCCCATCGTGGTTAGCATGGCGGCTAAATAACTTCGACTTCCCCTGGGACCTGAAGAGGCGCGAAATTTTCACATGTACCATTTATCTTGCCTTTCTAATAGATAAATACAGAATCTGAAAAGGGCAACGTATCATTCGTTCTGACAGAACTCTAAGATTCACTAGCATATAGTAAAGAATTCCTGCTAGATTTCATCTAAATTGTTGGCTATTGGAGTGAAATTCTTTTCTGTGCAGACGGTAATTTATACATTAGCTTCGAGTGATCAGTGGTCTAGTTATTTCATATTTAGTTCACTGGATTGTGGTGTAAATTTAACCTTATTAAATAAGCCCATCTTCAAAGTTCTAGTGCCAACTAAATGTTACATCTACAAGTTTATTTCCTAATACAATAGCCGCTTAAGGGAATTATAACTTTAATACAGTTTAGTTCTGTATAAATAGATGTGCTTTCAACTATTAACCTCACGGGGAGTTTTTTTTCTCTCTTGCTTTATTAATTGAAGACGCGAGTGCAGAAAATAGTTAAACTGTAAATGTATCGCGCGTTAGATTTTAATATGATTTTATTGCATTTCATGTTTTTCTATTGCATCCAGAATGATCTTTTGAACATCGCATCCCAGCAATTAAGCAGCAATGAAACATCATTTAAGCAGCAATTAAGCAGCAATGAAACATCATTTAAGCAGCAATTAAGCAGCAATAATATATATCTAGAGTCTTGCCGACTCAGTTCGATTACTCCAGTGACTTATGAACATATTTGAAATTTAATCTTTGTGGCGATCCTGTTGGGATTCAGCTATCTGAAGTATACAGAAACAAAGCAAACCCAAAGACTATTTTAAAATCCCAATTCATAAAGTCGTTTTATAGTTATCAAACCGGAAGAAGAACAGTCAACAGTAGCAATATTTTACTCACTGCTCTATTCGTGAAGAAGAACATAGATTTCCCTGAACTGTCTGTCAAGCATAATCATTGGATTTTACCACCCCCCTGAAGAACTTACCTCAGTGTTTTTGTAGTTTGTGACATTACTGCAAAAGAAAGTTATCTCCATCAGCTGTGCCAATCTTAGACACCACACCATTCCTCACACCTAGCCAAGTGCCTGTGCCATTCTTTAGGAACTTTATCTAATAAACAAACAGTACCGTTAAACTTCAACGTCCAGCGATTTCGGGACACTTTGTTAACTTCAACAACTTGCTAATCTGGGGCTGTACACGGAAGAAAATACTTTTACCTAAGCCAAGGTTTAGTGCGGTTTTTTTATGTATTTCCTATGAAGTGCCAGAATTCACCATTTGGTAAGTCTGTGTGTGTGTGTGACTGTGTGCTGGCCAGCCAAGCGTGTTTTTTTTTAATGAAAAAAGGAGATTTAATCTTTTTACCCTTATAATTAGTCCAACCTAGTATTAAGGTGTACTGTATTAAATGTACGGGATTTCTCCTAGCGGGATTATTTAACTGTGATCATTCCCCCCTCCCGGGAAAATTGGTTGATTAAAGGAAAACATTTGAGGACCCTAGCTTTTCCTTTACCCCTTATTACTGTAACCCCCTTGACTCAGAGTAATAAATTTACCATTGGGTTAAATTGCCTATCTCTGATCATTACACCCCACCCCCTCCCCCTTCTCGTCCTTGGGACCGGGTCTTTTCTGTTAGTAAATACAAGCGGGAAAAGGTGCATTGGATACTTCTCCTCAGAAACCCTCCCCCCTGTTATTTTGTGTTTTGTAACCCATGATTTCTGACTGTACATTGATACTTACTTGTAACTTGATTTTATGATAATAAAAGTATTAAAAACTTTATTAGCATTGGTGTCGGCTGGCCCAAAACCCAAACATTTCCCATATTTTGTTATTGTAGTGTGTATTCATGTACGTTGTGCGTCAGGATCACCAAATCGGTGTGTGCGCATGAGCAACTGGAACTGACAAACAGTTGTTTGTTCAGAAGAGTGGTAGGAATAGTTTTGGGAGACAAATATTGTCGTAATAAGAGACTGTCCTTACTCTTCCCCAGCCCTTGTGAATCTACTATCTCACTTTACTAAATCCTTATTCTCACAGAGCCTTCACTATCATTCTACACTCTAAAGGACCAATATCCATCAGAACTCTCTCAGATAAAAATTACGACAAATAAATGGTTAGCTCGTCCCGGATTCTGAGCCTAGTTTAAATAGAGTGTGGTTGATTGTCTTTGTGAAGTAGGGTATAATCCAAAAAAAAGTAATTACTTCCCCTAGACAAAGCCTTTTAGTATTTTGGGCCGACCACACAATAAGTATTACAGGTTTGTTCTTTCCACAGGAGCAAGAAGTTAGTGATTAAAATATGTGTCACCTTTGTATTCTCTGGCAGAGAAAATTGAAATTTTGTTATATAATTGCTGGGATGGCGTGATTGGTTTTACAGTCACTAAAGGTTTTTGAAGTTAAAAAGAGTTGAGCTTAGCTAAAGACGCCTTGTTCTGACTTTTGAAGTCTAGTTAACATCGTCTCTTCTCATATAATTGACTTCAGGGGGAGTTTGTAGTGGAGAATTAAAATTTCAGGAAAATTTTTTTTTTATTTCATTGTTTTAATAAACATTTTTCTCTACTTTTAGTAAAAGTAAAATTTTTTTCCAGTGTAACTTACCATTTTAGTGGCATTAGTCGCTTGCGTTTAGAGCCTTAATTGCCAGAAAACAGCAGCGATAAGTTAACACATTTAAGGTAGGAGGAGACAAGTAAATTTATACTTTGTGTTTTTTTTTCTCGTAGCGAGTTTGAGTTTTTTCCTCTTCTTGTTCCATCTTACTATTCTCTAGTCTTAGAAGCATCCAGTTCTTTGGTATGACAGAGAGAATTAGGATAAGATCCATTTTGAGACAGGAGGCAAAGGACTCAGGGTTAGAAGGAGAAGCCGCGAACCTGTTTGTCAACAAAGAACTTGAAAGGTATGACGCGGAGCAAGAGAGAGCAGAGAGGAGAGAAGCACAGGAGAGGGCAGATAGGAAAGAAGCGGAAGATCGTCTATTGGAGCAGAAGAAAATTGAGGCAGAGATGGAAACTCGCGGGGAGAGAGAGAGGGAAAGACAGCATGAACTGGCGCTTAAGGCTTTAGAGAGTCGGGGCGCCTCTACTTCGAATAACGGAGAGTCGTCTTCGCCCCAGTCTCAGTCAATGGACCTCTCCAGCACTCAATCTGCCCAATTAACTGCGATGTCTTTTGCTTTAGAGTCTTTTCCTAGTCCCAATGAGAGAATTGACAGCTATCTAGAAAAATTCGAGAGGCTCGCAAATCTGTATGGGTTAGAGAGTTCCTGCTGGGCACTTAAACTCTCAACATCATTAAAAAGTACTGCTTATGACGTATATACAAAGCTGGGAACCAACCAACATGATTACGACATGCTGAAAAAGGCCTTGCTAGAGCGGTTTGAGATGACCGCCGGAAAATTTCTGCAAATGTTCAGAAATAGCCGGAAAGAGAGCACGGAAACATTCCCGCAGTTCTCTTCACGTCTCACGGGCTATTTGACAAAGTGCATTGAATTATCTGACCTACCTCTTACAAATGAGGGACTACTTGAACTTGTTCTTGTGGAACAGATAAAGTCAACTTTGTCAAACGAAACCCGTAGATTTTTGGCTGAACAGGGGGCAGTCAGGCTTGAGGACATCCTCAATAAGGCCGAACGCTATAGCAATGCAATGGCCGAATTTCCCAGCACAAAACGTAAACCCGCAGATGAGCCATCTCGAAAACAAAATCTAGAGCAGTCATCCTATTCTTCCAATCCTTCTCAACATTATAACCAACGAGATAATAATAACCAGAGACCTCCCCAGGAAAAATCGAAATTCTACAAAACCCGATACCCCCCTAACAACAATTCTGATCAACACACCAAGCCTACGTGGCAGCGCGGCCACCAAGGTCAAGGAAAAGGGAAGACCCCTACAACAGGAACGTCTGATCAGGGCAAACAAACCGGTCCGAACCGCATCGGATGTTTGCATACAGCCTCGAAAGGTAGAGTCAATGTCTGTGATTCTCAACCTGAGGGGGACCGACCCTCAACTCGAGGAACTGTAATTTTGAATAGTACCTCAACTACTTGTCTCTTTGACACTGGACTAAGCTTTAGTTGTATTGTCGCCAGACACCTAGTCAAACCAGGTCAGGAGACAGAGGAAACCGTCAAACTTAGTGGAGTTTTCAGGAGTGACGCACCCAGGACGCTTCCTGTCGCACTGGTAGAAATACACTCTGACTTTGTCAGAGGAGTTATTAAAGCGGCCATTATGGGTGATCCTATCTACCCAGTTATCCTGGGATGTAGATATGTGTTTATTCGGAGACCAAAGGAGCCGATTGTGGCAGCGGTAACCACAAGAGGGCAAGCCAAGAAGGAGAGGGAGCCTGCGCCAAATTTGTTGCGGAACGAACTGAAGGAGGCGCAACAAAAGGACCCTACTCTGGAGCCCTGCTTTAGAAAACTGCCCATGGCTAAGGACCCCAGACACAACGGAGATATCTTTTCTAAGGACGGCATATTGTATCGTAGAACGGGCAACCCGGACATGGGGAATAACCAGCTCCTAGTACCGACGCAGTACAGAAGCCAGATCTTAGAAATGGGGCACTCTCTTCCCTTTAACGGACATATGGGACAAAACGCCACTATTCAGCGAATAAAAAACCACTATTGGTGGCCAGGAATGAACTCTGACATTATCAGGTATGTGAAATCCTGCGCCCAGTGCCAACGGGTAGCACCAAAGCACTTGACACCCCCAGTACCTATGGGGCAAATGCCAATAGTGGGTACTCCATTTGAACGGGTTGCTGTCGACATCATTGGACCCCTGGAAAGGACCAAAAGAAAGAGCAGGTTCATCCTGACTTTAGTCGACACTTGCACAATGTGGGCCGAAGCTATACCGCTAACATGCACAGATTCCAAGCATGTCGCAGAAGCCATCGTGCAAATTTTTACACGGTTGGGATTCCCTCAACAAGTTTTGACGGACAATGGATCCCAATTCCGTAGCCTGTTAATGGAGGAGATCTTTAAGATCTTGAGGGCCAAACATATCCACACAAGTCCCTACCATCCGGCCGAAAATGGGCTCGTGGAACGTTTTAACGGCACCCTCACCACCATGTTACGTAAGCTGGGTCAGGAGAAACCGGAAGACTGGGACCTATATATATCGGCTGCCTTATTCGCCTACCGAGAGGTACCCCAAGCGTCTACGGGATTCGCGCCAGCTACACTTTTATTTGGCAGACCTATTAAGGGGCCACTAGAAGCCTTACTTCGGTCTCTGACAACCAAAAGGCTGACGAGACAGTCGTCTCTGCAAGCAAGTATGTATCTGAGCTCAAGGAAAGGCTAAAGCTAGGATGGGATCTAGCTACTACCAACCTTACGAAAGCCCGCGCTAAACATGCTAAAAGATACAATAAAGCTGCAAAAGAGAGAGAACTACAACCAGGGGAGAAAGTTTTGTTGCTACTTCCAACCGGAAGCAATAAACTTCGCATCGGATGGCAAGGGCCGTTTACCGTCCTTAAAAAGATCTCACGTACCAATTACAAGATCTCCATCAAAGAAAAGGAGAAGGTCTTCCACATAAATCTGCTAAAGAAATATTTGGAAAGACCGGTGCCATCCTCCGAGCATCTCCTGGCTGTCGCCATAGCAACGGAAGACGAGGAAGATGATGATGGTTGCATGGAGTATCCACTGCAACCCACAGAATCCTTTAAAGATGTCAAGTTCGGCGACAATATCTCACCAGAACAACAAACAGAAACCAGGGCGCTACTAAAACAGTACAGTGCAGTCTTAACGGATGTACCTGGTCGAACAAATCTCATCGAATTTGATATGAAATTAACAAATGAGACCCCTGTTCGAACCAGAGTTTACCCCATCCCGTACGCTAAAGCTGATGCACTTCGCGGAGAAATAGACAAGCTGCGTCTGGCAGGAATTATCAGTGAGTCTACATCTCCTCACAGTTCTAGTGTAGTGCTGTTGCAGAAGCCCAATAAGGAAGTTCGGCTGTGTATAGATTACCCGCTGCTAAACGCTGTTACGGAATTCCAGCCCGAACCTCTCCAAACTGTTTCTGAGTTGTTCACCAAGCTCAGCAAGGCAACGATTTTCTCCAAGATTGACCTCAGTAAAGGTTATTATCAAATACCAGTCAAGGAGGAAGTTAAACCTTTGCTAGCTTTCAGCACTAGTGAAGGACATTACACATTTAATGTGATGCCGTTCGGATTGCATAACGCACCAGGAATGTTCACCAGAATGATGAGGAAGCTGTTAGAACCTTTGCAAAGTCCCCACATCCATAATTTCATGGATGACATATTAATTGCATCGGAAACCTACGACGAACATATTGCTACGGTTGCTATGCTCCTCAGGAGACTACAGGAAACTGGTCTCACAGCCAGACCTAGCAAATGTCTCATCGGGTTCGAAAAGCTAGACTTCTTGGGGCATACTATTTCCCACGGCTGTAGTTGGCCTGTTCAGAAGAACGTGGAGAAAATAGCTGCAGCCAAAAGGCCCAGAACGAAGAAAGACGTGCGTTCCTTCCTATCACTATGTGCATATTATCAGAAATACATCGAGAACTTCAACGGACTTACGGCACCTCTGACTGACCTCACCTAGAAAGGTTGTCCTGATAAGGTCATGTGGGATCAAAAGTGCGAACATGCATATAGCAATTTGAAAGCACAGTTGTCGGCATACCCCATCCTAAGGTTACCTGACCTTAAGAAGCCTTTCGTACTGAGAGTCGACGCGTCAGGTCAGGGCATCGGGTCAACATTGTTGCAAGCCGAGGACAGTGACCCGAATATGCTATTCCCAGTAGCTTACGGCAGTCGGAAACTGAACAAGGCTGAACGCAACTACAGTGTCGTTGAAAGAGAATGTCTCGCTCTGATTCATGGCATCAGACGCCATCATGAGTTCCTGTATGGTACTTCTTTCACAGTACAAACCGACCACGCTCCATTAGCTTTCCTTGGTGCCAATAAGGAATTCAATGCAAGGATTATGCGCTGGGCATTATTATTGAGCGTCTATTCCTTCAAAGTGGAATATATTCCAGGAAAACAGAATGTCGGAGCTGACTTCTTGAGTAGAAACTGGTCTACAGAGGAAGTAGAGCAAACTGAAGATACCACTCATCCTAAAGTCACCAATCAGGTCACCTCCATTGTCAAGAAGGAAACATGAAAAATGGTTTCATGTCTAAAAGTGTGGACGATTGTGACGTACGTCTAGTTTGTCAAGTGAATTTTCCCTGATTTGATGGATGATTAAAGGGACTTTAGCTTTTCATAACATTACAATCCCTGAACATCAGTATTGTTGTAACTTTTCATCAACGAAGAGTAGCGGCTAGGATCAAAGCAGTCAAAGAAGATCCCCAGAACAGAGAAGCAGAAGTTTAGCATCTCCGTACGAACACTGAACCGTTCGCAAGACGGACACGAGCGGTCAGAAGAAAGCTTCTTGCAGACTTCGCACTTCTGTGGCGACCGGCAGACTTGCCCGAAAGACGGAACGCTCAGCGTAGCGGTTACGATCTGAGGAATCAGGAAACTCACCGCGAACGAGGCTAGTCTCGCCGAAATTTCACACCCTCGTGCGAAGCAGCCTGAGACGAACGTAGATCGGAAGCCAGTCGGGCCATCGTGGTTAGCATGGCGGCTAAATAACTTCGACTTCCCCTGGGACCTGAAGAGGCGCGAAATTTTCACATGTACCATTTATCTTGCCTTTCTAATAGATAAATACAGAATCTGAAAAGGGCAACTTATCATTCGTTCTGACAGAACTCTAAGATTCACTAGCATATAGTAAAAAATTCCTGCTAGATTTCATCTAAATTGTTGGCTATTGGAGTGAAATTCTTTTCTGTGCAGACGGTAATTTATACATTAGCTTCGAGTGATCAGTGGTCTAGTTATTTCATATTTAGTTCACTGGATTGTGGTGTAAATTTAACCTTATTAAATAAGCCCATCTTCAAAGTTCTAGTGCCAACTAAATGTTACATCTATAAGTTTATTTCCTAATACAATAGTCGCTTAAGGGAATTATAACTTTAATACAGTTTAGTTCTGTATAAATAGATGTGCTTTCACCTATTAACCTCACGGGGAGTTTTTTTTTCTCTCTTGCTTTATTAATTGAAGACGCGAGTGCAGAAAATAGTTAAACTGTAAATGTATCGCGCGTTAGATTTTAATATGATTTTATTGCATTTCATGTTTTTCTATTGCATCCAGAATGATCTTTTGAACCTCGCATCCCAGCAATTAAGCAGCAATGAAACATCATTTAAGCAGCAATTAAGCAGCAATGAAACATCATTTAAGCAGCAATTAAGCAGCAATGAAACATCATTTAAGCAGCCATTTCGCAGCAATAATATATATCTAGAGTCTTGCCGACTCAGTTCGATTACTCCAGTGACTTATGAACATATTTGAAATTTAATCTTTGTGGCGATCCTGTTGGGATTCAGCTATCTGAAGTATACAGAAACAAAGCAAACCCAAAGACTATTTTAAAATCCCAATTCATAAAGTCGTTTTATAGTTATCAAACCGGAAGAAGAACAGTCAACAGTAGCAATATTTTACTCACTGCTCTATTTGTGAAGAAGAACATAGATTTCCCTGACACTGTCTGTCAAGCATAATCATTGGATTTTACCACCCCCCTGAAGAACTTACCTCAGTGTTTTTGTAGTTTGTGACATTACTGCAAAAGAAAGTTATCTCCACCAGCTGTGCCAATCTTAGACACCACACCATTCCTCACACCTAGCCAAGTGCCTGTGCCATTCTTTAGGAACTTTATCTAATAAACAAACAGTACCGTTAAACTTCAACGTCCAGCGATTTCGGGACACTTTGTTAACTTCAACAACCCGCTAATCTGGGGCTGTACACGGAAGAAAATACTTTTACCTAAGCCAAGGTTTAGTGCTGTTTTTTTATGTATTTCCTATGAAGTGCCAGAATTCACCATTTGGTAAGTCTGTGTGTGTGTGTGACTGTGTGCTGGCCAGCCAAGCGTGTTTTTTTTAATGAAAAAAGAAGATTTAATCTTTTTACCCTTATAATTAGTCCAACCTAGTATTAAGGTGTACTGTATTAAATGTACGGGATTTCTCCTAGCGGGATTATTTAACTGTGAGCATTCCCCCCTCCCGGGAAAATTGGTTGATTAAAGGAAAACATTTGAGGACCCCTAGCTTTTCCTTTACCCCTTATTACTGTAACCCCCTTGACTCAGAGTAATAAATTTACCATTGGGTTAAATTGCCTATCTCTGATCATTACACCCCACCCCCTCCCCCTTCTCGTCCTTTGGACCGGGTCTTTTCTGTTAGTAAATACAAGCGGGAAAAGGTGCATTGGATACTTCTCCTCAGAAACCCTCCCCCCTGTTATTTTGTGTTTTGTAACCCATGATTTCTGACTGTACATTGATACTTACTTGTAACTTGATTTTATGATAATAAAAGTATTAAAAACTTTATTAGCATTGGTGTCGGCTGGCCCAAAACCCAAACATTTCCCATATTTTGTTATTGTAGTGTGTATTCATGTACGTTGTGCGTCAGGATCACCAAATCGGTGTGCGCGCATGAGCAACTGGAACTGACAAACAGTTGTTTGTTCAGAAGAGTGGTAGGAATAGTTTTGGGAGACAAATATTGTCGTAATAAGAGACTGTCCTTACTCTTCCCCAGCCCTTGTGAATCTACTACCTCACTTTCCTAAATCCTTATTCTCACAGAGCCTTCACTATCATTCTACACTCTAAAGGACCAATATCCATCAGAACTCTCTCAGATAAAAATTACGACAACTATTCACGCAGGTAACCCAGCTATGGATGAACGCTCTCCGTACGCACGAGTCCAATTGACCCTCGCGTCTACACACACACTTATATTTTAGGGCGCTCTTCCGTCCCCCCCCCCCCCCCCCCCAATCCTCATCCGGTTACCCATTCAAACACGAATAGATAAATAAAAGTGGCCCTGAGATAATTATCTAATAGGGATTACTCTGGAGGCGTTATGAAACTCATGTTGCGATGATACACCATAGTAGCAAAACGGATATTTAAAAAAAAACTCTTTACAGAAGAAATTACAGACATATTCAAATGTAAAACAAAGTGACCAAAAAACATGATATACATTAGACTCTCTCTCTCTCTTTCTCTCTCTCTCTCTCTCTCTCTCTTTCTTTCTCTCTCTCTCTCTCTCTCTCTCTCTCTTCTGTCTTATAAAATATATCTCTGTCTTATTCATCTACTGTCTTGGCCGTACTACTTAAGCGGAGCTAAAATATTGGTAGTTTGCTAATCAAAAGTAGAACTCCCAGGTCACACACAAAAATTACTTTACCAAAAGTATTAGATATTGTTGCGTGCATATTTTGACGCACATATTACAAAAATCGATATGGCTATTTAATATGGAAAAGATATAGACATTCATTCATTTGTGTATGAAAATGCTGTCTATGGTAAAGCTAGATAATTCATGATTGATTCTCACTTTTGATTATAGGAGTAATCGTTCTTGATATTGATCCGGCGCATGGATATGACACCCATGTCCGTACTTATTTGTTAGGGCCAGAAAATATATTAATTTGCTTATTATGTTTATGGCCTGAATTCATATGTATTACATATTATTAGTACAAGTAGAATCAGTCCTATATTGTATATTTTGGATGGGTAGGCAGGACTATATTCTTGTTATGCCGCTCTAGCGGAAGTAGGAGTTGTCTTGACAAGTCGTGATGAGTTCCGAGGTACCGTTGACAATGGCGGTTACGCATTTTCAAGGGCTGGTACATTCTTAAGTAAAAATGATTTATGAAGTGGTTTTTCTTCTGTAGGAGATTGTGTCTCTACTAGAGTTTGTGTTAGAGACTCTCCTAATGTACGGTACCATGTATGATTCGGACTCCAGGTAATTCCAGACCCTATTTTTGATGATCTCATGTCGGTTAGACCTAGCTGGAATTTTGGTGCTTCGCAACGCTAGGGTCATGTTTGTATCGACGAAGATGACGGGCTTCCATATAGCAGTTATGTCTACGTGAAGTAACTGGATTACTGTAGAACTGTTTGGAGGAACTTTAAGAAATTATTCTTATACATTTCAAATTAACTTTGGCTTAGATATACCCTCCTGTGAGTGAGTGAGCGACAACTCAGGAAGGCGGCCATGTTACATTCCTGTCATCATATTTTTGAATCACTGTCCAAAGAACGGGCATGTATCTTATTATTCGGACAGTGGCAAGGAGATCTCAATTTTGATAGAAACCCCTTATCGTGGTTTCATAATATGATATAAACTATGAACATAAAGCAACTTTAGTTACTTACCGATCCGCCTTCACTGACGCGCTTAGTCAGATAGGGGATGCGGCCATTATGTATCATGACATTGGAAGCTATTGATGTACTACCCATTATTTATGAATGTGTCATGACTTGGGATCTACTATGTATGCCTGCAAATTGATGTGTCAACCTGTACCCATGATTTACTCGTTATGTCCCAGTGTGTACGTCTAAATAAACTGTGTAAACAAAGATTCCAGCAGTCTGCATTGGTGCCTTGTAGACACAAGTGAATGAGTGATTAGATTGGTCAGAACACGAACAGTACACCATTCGCGTTAATCACACTCTACACTTCTACTCCATATATACACCATCCTGCGTCGGTTGAATTGACCAAGTTTCGGGCCTGCTTCCCCTGGAGCCTTAGAGGGAAACTACTATTTACAGCTGCCTTTGCCTTCCCTAATTTAGGACTAGGGTGAGTTACCCATTTACAGCTGGGTAGACTGGAGCATGCCTGATCTCAACAACTCTGTACACTACAATGGACATATACAGAAGAAAGAGAACACACCACACTTCTTTACAGACTGACACTTTACAGATATGTTATAAAGTAACTAGGCTCCCAAATAAGTAGACTTCACTTTAAGAATTAAATATATATTAAAGATAATGTAAAAGTAACACGGGCCTTGACTCTATATTGCTATAAGCTAGAAACCCAATAAATTAACCCAAAAAATGGAGAATCGCTTACCGAGCAAAGGAATTCAATTTCCGCATTATAAATCTGGTTATATGCTATCAACCTTATAACGATTTCCAAGGCAGCAAGGAATCCTTAAGAGACTATGGGGAAGAGAGAGAGTCCTGCCCTTATATATAGAGGTAGAGCCTGCAGGTGGCGTAGTGGGGGGTTTTCTGCACTTGTTCAAGATCAAACAACCCCAGACGACGGATTTACCGGAGCGATGCTCCGGCTGCGTCGAGAAACGAGAAACTAGACTTAACAGCAGCGCGCTCGTTCGTCCGTGGATGGCAGAAATCAAAGGACAACGATCCCAGTGTTTCCCACATCAAAGGGCCTGGGGGACTCCGATTTCCCCAGGAATCTCTACATAAAAGATTTAGACAGAATGCCGCTTTTTGCACGTGCAAAGAGGTGAGCCTACACTTGGCTCTGCGAGATTGACAGAATCGAAGAGAGAATATAAGCTATTAGAGCAAAAATGATAGGTAGTGGGCATAGAAAAGCAAGGCAAATTGCTTACTGCTCCGAAGGAAGTAATGGAAAGATGGAAAGAATATTTCTCAGAACTCCTTGATGGTGAGCAAGGTCAGGCATCAGAAATGATAACTACTAGCACAGAAAAGGAAACATAATGGTGATGAAGATGACATAAAGATGGAAGAACTGAAGACTGAACTGGAGAAAATCAAGATGGGCAAAGCAGCAGGGCATGATGGTATAAGACCAGAAATGTTTAATTACTTGAGAGCATCAGGCGACCTATTACTCTTAAGGGCCCTACAGGCAGCGAGGTGCAATCAGACCATAGCAAAGGATTGGGAGATTGCCATCATAACACCAATTTTTAAAAAGCGTGACAATCGACAATGTGGAAGAAATCTGGAAAAGGCGTTTGACAGGGTCCACTGGAGCAAACTTTGGGACTGTTTGGCAAGGAAGAACATTCCAGCACCTCTGATTCATGCTATACAGAGCTTCTACAAGTCTTGCAGAAATTATGTGAGGACAGCAAACCAGAAGTCAGAAGAGTTCAGGACCACCACTGGTGTAAGACAAGGTGATATCCTGTCACCTTATCTTGTCATACTCCTCATCAAGGCATGTAAGGAGAGAACAAGAAAGTATTCAGTGGGGTACTGGCAGAGGAGACAGGTCTGTATTTCAGAGCTGGCATTTGCTGATGATGTTGTCCTGATTGCTAAATCAGATGCACATCTCCAATCGAAACTGCAAGTCTGGAAGGAAGAGCTGGAGAAGAGAGGGATGGTCATTGTGGTGGATTTAGATGTTATGACTTGTTGTTGTTATGTATTTATATTGTACTGAATGAGGTCAGCTGTGAAGGCCCCTGAGTATAACAATTATTAGGGTGAGTTTTTCAGGGTGCCTTTCTGCTACCACCTTATGATCTCATTCAGACGTATTCTTGACTAGTATGTCTGATAGCTACGTCTAAAGTCTAGGGTAATGTAAAGGGTGTTGTATATGTGGTAAAGTGGGATATTATAAATATTTATAGGGACTTAGTGTACTGACTGAGATCAGCTGTGAAGGTATCTGTATCTAATAAGGGTAGTGTATTACAGATGACCTTACTTGCTACCACATATTTATATCTCAGTCAGAATTATTCTGGAATATTGTGATGACTACGTTGAATGTCTAGGGTTTTGTAAATGATGAAGTGTAAGTCACAACAATAACAGACAGATAAACAATTTAATTTATTCCACCACACTTGACAACAGTTTGACACTCACATACATATAACACTCTATGAGACTATCTTAAATGAGTCACTGGTAAATTTTCAAATATCAATATGTATTAAGTACTTTTCATTAATATATATGTGTCCTGATTCAAATACAAAGTGAACCAGGAATCACAATCAATTTTAATTACAAGTTATATGTACAGAATTTATCAATATGAATCTTGTAGTGACATATTTTATTAATATTATCTTATGTGTGTCAGTTGTGTAGTGGTACTATGAGGTAATACTGGTTTTGTTTTTTCAAGCTATGTTGGTACTTAAATGACTTCAGCAAGGACAGACTCCTCTGCTCGATTGCTCCCCTGTGTTCTGGAGACACCTCACTGTTTGCTATATGGACCAAGGAGTATGCTGTCCGCCTCTGGATTCAGCAAAGCTCTGACCAGGTGCTGCTTCAATAACTTTTGGACCACGGTCCCTGAAACAAGAAGGTTGTACCTCCTACTTCAGAACTAATTTATACTCTATTTCTACACTGAGCACAATACATCACAAACACTGAGTTCAGAGCGGTAGGCCAACTGTCAGCTTCATCTGAAACAATTTTCACCAGTATATTCCTCCCTAATGGTTATTACGCCTCTGCAATTCCAGCATTATTTCTTTCTAGTCGATAAGATAGGTGTCAGTGTACTGTGTGGCAATTCCATGCAGTTTTACTTTCCTCCGACACCTTCTGTTCAGGCTGGAGCACTATAGAGGCTTTACCTCATGTTCGCTACTGAACCACACATATATACAGACATAAATTATCAATTTACATTCAATTTTCATTAAAAGATATCAAATATTTCAAGCTTACCACAATTCATGGAAATAATACAGAATTACGTTGACTGGCACTGAATATAACACAATTTCGATCTGCCGATGTCCCAGGCTTTTATTTAGAAAAATATGCACTGGTGCTCAACGCACTGGTTCTGTAGTAAGTTTATTTGCAAATGTGGTGGTGACCTGACGCCTCTAATTGACTATATTGGCAGGTCTAACCAATCATGCCATGTTTACACAGCTTTTCAAAAAAGTACTCCTACTCACGTTTCCCCTAACAACAACGAAGTAGTATTTATAGTCCGACTAATCGTGTTTAGCCTTACATTTATTTTCCGCCAATCAAATAGGAGGTAACATGTCAGCATATTTCCCGTACAATGGTGTGTTGAAAATCTGCCACTGAGCGATTCTGATTTGGGTGTTGTCTGACATCCCTCACTATTTCTTTTGGCTATAATTTGGTAATTCCTAGACTATTTGCGTAACGTTTAACATATTTTTTTGTCAGCAAGTCCTAAGGAACCCAAATATACAAATTTAAAGGAGCTAAGTGGCTGCGTTCAAAATATGCACTTTCTTCTACCTCCTGTTTACTTCGAAAACGATGTGGTGTCTGGGTACTGTAATGTTTTCAAACGTAAACCAGTATAATGTCATATTTCTTAATAAGTGTTTTTCAGGATTTTAAAACCTAACTCTGGTATGGGTAGTGTTTTTATCACTGTCGATTTGAAAAAAGCTAGTGCATGTGGCCTTACACGCGTGATGGCAGCAATTGTGTATCGCGCGACGCGTGTTTAGTGTTGCATGTGTTCCTCCGATCAGCCCTCCCTTCTTTCTATCCTAAGTCCATCTGTCCGTTCGTTTATGGTAACGTAGTGTAATTAATGCTAGTATTAATTTAGGTCATTAATCAGCTTGCGTATCTCAAGGTTTTTCTTAGAAAGGCAGTACACGTTTTATTGAAGCAAGCGTATAATGATGCAGTAGGCTTTTACTATCAACGTGAAACGTTACAATTTGCAGACGAAGTAGAAAACAAGGGGGATTTCGAGTACAGTCATTGTGACAGCACTGTTCTTTACCATTCTTCTTTCCTTTTATTGAAGTTATTTGTTAGGCTTTACATTTACGTTTTAATTTATATATGGGGATTAGACTATTTCACGACAGTAATAAAATGACAACAAATACAACTAAGAACTCTATGAAAAGTATTTAACAACACCCAGAGTTAAGTTTAAATTGAGAAATTTTTTTGGTACAATTTATTGTTCCAGTATCACAATTTTGTGTATACTGGAATATTGAAACTCAAATGATAATGCAAAGTATTTGCATGAAATTGATTCAAATTTACAACTGAGTATCTTATTATTCACAAATTTAATTAACTGTGTCAATCTGGAACAGTGTTAATTTACTCTTGATCCTATGAATGGGTAAGGTTAGGAAGAACGTTTCTGTTCATCATAATCTGAATGATTTATTAAACTCTTGGGAAATGAGAGTAGTTGGGTTTGATCAATCAGGTGCCTGCAGACAATTTCTTAACTTTGTGTCGTCTGGGGTACAAGATGAAGTATAATCACACCACCAGCGTCCACTACAAAGTCAGGGTTCTGGTCTTGAAATAACAGGGAGGCACACAGTTGATACTGCCTCACTTCTTTATGATGTCGAGCTATATACAGATCTACGTTGACCTGGGCTCACTTCGAGTCATAGATGAAACCCTGGAACAATATAAATGCGTCCTACATCACCCTCTGATATACTCTCTCTTTCCCTAACTAAACATTTTCAATCATATTCAGATTCAGTATGGTAACTACACAATTAGTTAACGTTCTTATTTGGTGTGTTACCCCATTCATGGTCAAATAAACTTCAAACTACAGTTTGACACTTTCCTTGACAAAGGAAACATTTTAAGTTAATAATATCAAGTCATGTACAAAGACCACCCGTGTGTTACCGGGGCCCGAAAGGGGAGCAAAGAATAGTAACACTGCACCCTACCACGCATGTCGTAAAAAGCGACTAAGGAGGGTTGGGCATGGGGCTGTTTACCCCATCCCGTAAAAACTTTGCACAGTGGGCTGATCACCTGCTTGCCAACCAATCTGATTACGGAAACAATGATAGATTGTTTGGTCTGTTTTTGTTCCACAAAGACGCCACTAGGCGTGGTGGAAACAGCGATAGATTGATCAATTTGTTGTTGCCCTAAGACGCCACTAAGCGTACTGGCCACATACTGCTTTGCCGGTTGGTGGCTAAGGATGGAAGAAGAAGAAGATGTACAAAGACGGTGACTTGCTGAAGAAGACGGCCAGTGGTTTTCCTGGTCTTATGTCACAATACTGTTCAACAATTTCCCCATTACTGTTTAATTTTATTTTCTCCCAACGTGTCAGAAAACCTGTCGGGCTTTTCTACAACCTGTTACTATATTTCTTAACAACTCTGTGAAACAACACAAAGTTTGATGTTGGCTTCACTCTAGATAATCTTTTCCCCACATAATTTTCATACATATTCAATAATACATACATCTTAATAATTGTAATAATGATACAAAGGTTTTATTTCTTACCGCATCAAATGAAAATTTCCTACTAATAAGGTTAATTGCGATATATATAGTCAAATCCAGATCGCTTGCTGGTGCAGATCAGCAAAGTCAAGACAGTATTATTATCTTGCTTTTAACACAACTTTATTGTATAAACAATTTTCTAAAGTGGCGACGAACGCCTTTCCCAAATGATTTTTATCACCCTCATCGTATATTTGACTCCAGCCAATCAGGAACTGTTTGGCTTCTAGCGTCTTATTTTCAAAACTGCACTCAATTTTCAAATCTTGGACTAACTTCCCCCCTATCCCCACTACAGGGCAAACTGAGAAAGATTCAAGTCTGTTCGTCTATCTGTCTTCGTCAATATCTCAGTTAGTTCCTAACAGTTTATAATTCTGATCAATAATTATTGATCCTGTTGTTATCTGTCACACAGTGATTAAATTTTTATTCTTGTATTCATTATATTCAATATTATCGTTTTTATTCTTCATTTCCTCAACTAACATATTTTTCTACCTTGCCAATTCAAATTTGTAAACACTAACTCGTAGTACCACCAACTATGCTCCTTCCCTTCCCCGTTCCATACTGTATTTTTTCAAAATATTCCACGTTAATCGTAATTTTTTTTTCTTTTCTTTAAACTGTCGTTCTCATTCATTACGAGACAACGCTTGTAGTAATACGTCACAAAAGCGACAAAGTGCTGTCTGTACGCTACAATTGCACTACTTTTTCGCTTGAAATACGTGTGTGTATGTGTTTTGGTTGTCTCGCGTCCAATCAGTATGGTAATATACATTCGCATCTGCGTTACAGAAAAAGGGGTTTTTCTATCGTATTTTTGAAACAAGCTACGATATCGGCATGCACTATCGTCTGCTCGGCTCGCGACGACCAAGCAGAACCAAACGCGTGTCGAAGTGTAGCATTTTCTCTCTCCCTCTTATGCTTCCTTTTATTCTTTCCCCGTTTCTGTCTTACTATCTTCTTGGAACAACTAGGCTTTGGTTTTGTGTCAAAATAGGTTACGTTAGTGTTCCAAGGTCGAGGCATAAAATCTTAGCACTGACTTGCGGCGTAGGAGACAACGTTCTCCATAACTTCGCTATTTTATTCCTAGGTTATTTTTACACTTATAAACAACTATATATATATATATATTCTTTTCGATCGGTGAAATCTCGGACATCATCACAGTCATAAGCAGCTCTAAAACAAAATCCATGGTGATATCACGAGAAGAAAGAAAACATCAGATTAAGCTGGGAAGGGAGCCGCGCTAGCGTAGTGGTTACAACACCGCTCTGGCGACCGGGTGATGCAGGATCAAACCCGGGCGACGGCATTTGAGGATTTTTCGTCGACCGGGATTTGGACGTGATTAACTCGAGACCTGGCGAGAACATTTGAAGAAGTGTCGTCGACCAGGGATTGGTGGCTCCTGAGCCGACCCAGCTCTAATGGGTACCTCCGAAATCGGCGAGTATCTGCCTGAATGGCGAGGGACACCTGTCTCTGTACAAGAAAAAAAGGGATACTCACGTAAAATCAATGTCAGGTTAGAAATTAATAATAACCTGAGATTTCGCCTCGAGTATTAGCAGGCGTACGAAAAAAAAAAAAAAAAAATTAAGCTGGGAGAACAGGTCCTGGAGCAGGTCGACCACTTTAAATACCTCGGAGCTATTATAGACCGAAAGGGAGGCAACAAAGAAGAGTTGGCAACTCGAAAAGCAGCAGCTGGGAGACTTTTTCAGGCCATAAATCGAGTACTCCTCAGCACGAGAGAGGTTGGTAAGAAAACGAAGATGGCTGTATACCACTCCACCTATGTCCCAGTCTTGACATGACTCGTCATGGGCAATGACTACAACCCACAAATGTCAGATCCAAACCTCGGAATTGAGGTACCTGAGGAAGGTTGTCGAAGTAACAAGAAGAGACATGGTCCGCAACCAGACGATACGTCAAGGCCTAAAATCCCACCCCCTGCAGACCCAAGTAGAACAGTCCCAACTGAGATGGTTTGGCCATGTCTGCAGAATGGGAGAAGATCGGCTACCACTACAAACATAGGAAACAAAGACCCAGGGATCCAGACCCCCACAGGACAACCCAGAGTCCGCTGGGAGGACAACATTAGACAATCTTTGAAGGACCGAGGACTAGAATGGAACCAGGCCAGGAGGAAGACAGCCGATAGGATAGTCTGGAGCTCTCTTTCAAACCTCTACACCTCATGGTAGAAGGGGAACGACTAAGTAAGTAAGAGACAAAAATGATGGGATAGTGGGCGTAGACAAAAGTTGAAAGAAACCAGAGTAGACCACTCAGATTAAAGGGCAGGCAATTTCAATCAAAGTGTGACAGTAACTCACCCGTCAAACCAGCTTGTAAGTATATACCCGACTCAGCTCGTAAATGAGGAATGGCAAAGGCAGCGTAATTGATCGTGTAGAACTAGATTTCTTTTGGTTTACATAAATTTGGCAACACAATGAAGGAACATTTTGCCTCTTATATTCTTTTTTTTTGACAGCCTTATCTGTAACTCCAACTTTTGTTCACATTGCTGCCAAAACTGGCAGGGAGGATAGTGTGAGTCGCTTCCATAGCTAGGCGGGGGTGCCGCACGGAAGGCCCAGGGTTCGATTCCCTGGTAAGCCACTCACGTCTGGTGTTTTTCTGTTGTCTAGTTTTCTACTTCTTTATTATTCACGAGTGCCTTAAAACATACCTTTATGTGTGTGTAATATTTATTTACTGTTTACATGACTCCGGTTTCCCTTCTTTATGTGTTTAAAACGTTTATGCCAAGATATGTGTATGGTTCTACGCCTTGCAAGGAAGTATCGCCCGGTGCAATCTAATTATCATTAGTTATGTTCGTTGCATTAGTTCTCGTAATAAATGACATAAATAAATAAACACGTAGTAATGACAACACACACACATACACAAAAAAAGAGAAACAAAAAAACACGACTGTTAAACAACAGAAACCATAATAGAACGCTCGTTAAAAGAAGAAGAAGAAGAAGAAGAAATAAAAACGGCGGTGAAATATCTCTGGAGGCTCAGAGCGTAAACCAATAAAGATCAGCCACTTGGAGCATTCATCATGCCAAGTGCGCATGCCGGAAGTATATCTTATTATGAATGGACAAAGTAGAGGTTTACCCCCACGATAATTGGTCGCGAATGCACGCGGTCAGGGGTAAGTTTTATTACTTACCAAGCTGATAATTTGCCTTCATAGCCGCTTAGAATTACGAGCGAGCTGTTCAGAATCCCGTTTTGCATCAAGGCACAATACAGGATTAAGTAAGCATCAACAAATTTTTGATTAAAATATCAGTCTCAAAAAAAAGAAAAGCAGCGCTCTCTGGTGAATGGAAATCAACTTTCAGAGTAATAGCAAAAAATAGAGATAAAGTATACTTGATGTTGGTTTAAATATTGAAAGTTTGCATAGGTAAAGTTTACCTTTAGACTAGTAAATTATACAGTAACTGCCCCCTTGTATTATTTGATTTGTTCTTAGTGTATGAGACGCCCCAGGGGAAGTCACTCTATAATATCCTAATCTAAAGGTAAATGTTACCTTTTACGTACACCCTTTGCGTTCATTTGTGTCCAAATAATGTTCAATTCTAGGCTGTAATGTTTCTTGTTTTTTTAGTTGTTTTTTTAACAGTGATTGTCATAATATTTGTAACCTTTTTTTTTTGGGTCCTGTGGCTTCTTTGTAGCAGCCTCTTATACTTGTACCGGTTTAGTTTTTCATTATTCCTTTCATTTGTTATCTCAAGGATGGAGCCATCTCAGGAAACTTGAAAGGTTCATTTGTCATCTCAAGCGTGGAGCCATCTCAGGAAGCATGAACGTTCATTTGTCATCTCAGGGATGGAGCCATCTCAGGAAACATGAATATTTATTTGTCATCTCAAGCGTGGAGCCATCTCAGGAAACTTGAATGTTCATTTGTCATTTCAAGAGTGGAGCCATCTCAAAAAGCATGAATTTTCATTTGTCATCACAAGCATTGAGCCATCTCATGAAACATGAAAGTTCATTTATCATCTCAAGCGTGGAGCTATCTCAGGAAACGTGAATGGTCATTTGTCATCTCAAGCGTGGGGCCATCTCAGAAGACTTGAATGTTCATTTGTCATCTCAAGCGTGGAACCATCTCAGGAAACTTGAATGTTTATTTGTCATCTCAAGCGTGGAGCCATCTCAGGAAACATGAATGTTCATTTGTCATCTCAAGCGTGGAGCCATCACAAGAAGCATGAATGTTCATTTCTCATCTCAAGCATGAAGACATCTCAGGAAACTTTAATGTTCATTTGTCATCTATAGCGTGGAGCCATCTCAGGGAACTTGAACGTTCATTTGTTATCTCAAGCATGGAGCCATCTCTGGAAACTTGACTGTTCATTTGTCATCTCAAGCATGGAGCCATCTCAAGAAGCAGAAATGTTCATTTGTCATCTCAAACATGAAGCCATCTCAGGAAACATGAATGTTCATTTGTCATCTCAAGCGTGGGGCCATCTCAAGAAACTTGAAAGGTTCATTTGTCATCTTAAGGATGGAGCCATCTAAGGTAATGTGAAAGGTTCATTTGTCATCGCAAGCGTGGAGCCATCTCAGGAAGCATGAACGTTCATTTGTCATCTCAGGGATGGAGCCATCTCAGGAAACATGAATATTTATTTGTCATTTCAAGAGTGGAGCCATCTTAAGAAGCAGGAATTTTCATTTGTCATCACAAGCATTGAGCTATCTCATGAAACATGAATGTTCATTTGTCATCTCAAGCGTTGGGCCATCTCAGGAGACTTGAATGTTCATTTGTCATCTCAATCGTGGAATCATCTCAGGAAACTTGAATGTTCATTTGTCATCTCAAGCGTGGAGCCATCTCAGGAAACATGAATGTTCATTTGTCATCTCAAGCGTGGAACCATCTCAAGAAGCATGAATGTTCATTTGTCATCTCAAGCATGGAGCCATCTCAGGAATATTTAATGTTCATTTGTCATCTATAGCGTGGGGCCATGTCAGGAAACTTGAACGTTCATTTGTTATCTCAAGCATGGAGCCATCTCTGGAAACTTGAATGTTCATTTGTCATCTCAAGCATGGAGCCATCTCAGGAAGCAGAAATGTTCATTTGTCATCTCAAACATGAAGCCATCTCAGGAAACATGAATGTTCATTTGTCATCTCAAGCATGGACCCATCTCAGGAAACTTTAATGTTCATTTGTCATCTCAAGCATGGAGCCATCTCAGGAAACATGAATATTCATTTATCATCTCAAGGATGGAGCCATCTCAGGACACATGATCGTTCATTTGTCATCTCAAGCATGGTGCCATTTCAGAAAACTTGAATGTTCATTTGTCATCTCAAGGATGGAACCATCTCAGGAAACTTGAATGTTCATTAGTCATCTCAAGCTTGTGTCGTATAAGAAAGCTTGAATGTTCATTTGTCATCTCAAGAAACTTGTGATGTGTCAAGAAGCTTGAATGTTCATTTTTCATCTCAAGCAACGTGTGTTATATTAGGAAAAGTGAATGTTCATTTGTCATCTTATGCAAAATGTGTTATATCAGGAAATTTGAATTTTCATTTGTCTTCTCAAGAAACTTGTGTTATATCAAGAAACTTGAACGTTTGTGACGGTATTGCCATCCCTGCTTTGCAGTAGTGATCCAACAGTGGCCAAAACTCAAAGAGTATCTAATATGGGCTTTAAAAGTATCTACCTTCGCACAAGATTACTCTTGGCAGAGATGTAGATAGAAGGGTAATGACACTTCTATTACAAAGGGAGTCTTCGCAAGATATTCAGATAAGCGAAAACAATGCTGCTTTGGCTGAGCACGTTAATTCTAGAATCTGCCGACAACTTTTATGAAGGAATAAAGCACTTATTAATTTCAGCTCGCTCAAGCCCCCACCTCTGATTTTCTCAGTGGAATTCTTATTATACTGGTTTAGCTCTGATTAGAGTGAGTGTAGTAAACTGACTGAGACAAACATGCAGTACATTTAAAAGGATTAAATCGAAGTTAAATTTGTAACATTACAAATAACAAAATTTAATAATCACTTAAGTTTTAACAGTTTGAAAATAATTTGAATAGTTTAAAAGAAAGGATTCATCATTGATAGATGATAGAATTCTCATAAAGGAAGTTCACTTTGGCAGCGTATATTTTTCACTAAGCTGCCAATAGTAGTTTCTGCTCCCGCTGATTGGTTCTGTTTACACTGGTCAAAGTTAAAGGCGCCGCACGTTCCTAGAACGTCAAGGAGTAACGGCCAAGCTGGTCCTGCGTCTGTTTATAAGACCCTCTTATGATGGCGTCTCGCACAACGTCAGTCCACTTCTACCTTCACTTGGTTCCAGAGATAGTACTTTCTGCTGATACCACCAATAACTGTGGTAAAGAATAGAAACGAAACGCTCTTCTGAGTATTGCGTTTTCCAACCAATGATTATGGGTTCCTATCTTCCCATTCCACCATCCCATTTATCTCAGAATTTACCCTCGATAAGAATTAAACTTAATCCCTCGAGATAAAACTTTCTTTACATTTAAATTGAACAGCTTTAGCTTTACAGTTCATTTAAATGAAAAGATTACTCGCTCAGACAGAATATGTTTACATTTACATCTCCACTGATTGAAAAGTGTTCAGAATATAAATTGAATATGTTTTCATTTATGTTTACACTGATTTGAAAAGTTTGAAACTTTCATTAAATTTAAAATGAATATGTTCACAAAGACATTTACACTGGTTTAAAGCTTGAAAACTTACATTAATTTTAAATTGAATATGTTTATATGGACATTCACACTGCTTGAAATTGTAAGTATTATACTTAAAATGTACATCACTTCTTTCATCTTTCCCTCCCTGCTCCGTATGGAACTTGGGATTACCTTTTGCTTTTAGTTCTCTTTAAGAAACTAGCAATAAAGCAATCAACAGCCCGTGCAGTGGTGGTTCATAAATCATCATTCTATACGCTGAGGTTGCCAGCCTCAAATGACTTTGACATCCACGAGCGATTTTCACATATTAAAATTCACATGGCAATATACATATATATGTTAGTTCACATGTTAGTAATAAAAAATGTAAAATGACAACTTACGCCAATCCTGGCTCACAGACTTTTTGCTCAGATGAATAAAAGAGACGAATAGGCCTCTTACACGCGTCTTGGGTGTCGTTAATTTAATAAGTTCCCTCTCTGACTTCGTGTGTGGTCCTTCAGTTTCCTCAGTCCTGGTTTCCTTATTTAATATGAAAAAAGATTTCCTGGGCTATGAAAGTCCGTCCAAAATTCTCCAATAAAAGGTGTCCGATATGTTAAGAAGGAATTATGAATTCTAGGCTTCACTCTAGCAAGGTCTGGCATCTTGACAAGCGATCTTCACAGTGGAATAACACTGAAACGTGTCACGTTATTTTCCCGGTCTCCCATGCATCTGTTTGTTATGGAGTTAAATAAACGCTCCAATCATTTTCAAACAGGCGGGTGAGCGTGTGGTACTTTCAAAATATTCCACCTGAAATAAGGTGCGTACAGCAAAAGGTCACGTATTACCATATATGGCAATAAGATATACGATACCTTGCGTACTGACTCGCGAACATGTCGTTAACCTCAAATGACAACGTGTTCCAAAAGGAACAATTCATTACTTTATCAGAAAGTAATCTCTTATCTGTCTCTGTCCTTCAGTTGTCTCCCCGTATTCCAAGCTTTGGTGATGCGCGCACCCGTCTTATCGGTGATTATGCAGATAGCGCTGGGCGATGTACGTGTTAATCCTTTACGGCTAAGCTTGGTGCAAGGGAATTCTACCAATCTGCCTCTCGTAATATTATCTCCACCTTTCCTTGCAAGTGTGAGGTGTTTATCCTCCACAGGGAGTGTCAGATGACAGACAAGACACAATATACTGAAAGTAGTGAAAGAATACTTGAAAATATAAACTATCTGCTACATAGCATAGAAAGAAAGAAAGAAAGTGCGACAATTGAAAGCATGCAATAAAATCAGTACAAAAAAATGCACCGATTACTGCCAGAGTGAAACAAAGATCGAGAGGGGTCGCCCCGTTCTGTCACAACGTTTATTTGTCTTATCTAGAAACTTGTGTTATATTAAAAACTTGAATATTCATTTGCCTTCTCAAGAAACTTGTGTTATATTAAAAACTTGAATTGTCATTTGTCTTCTCAAGAAACGTATTGTTATATTAAAAACTAGAATGTTCATTTGCCTTCTCAAGAAACTTGTGTTATATTAAAAACTTGAATGTTCATTTGTCTTCTCAAGAAACGTATTGTTATATTAAAAACTTGAATGTTCATTTGTCTTTTCTAGAAACGTGTGTTATATTAAAAACTTGAATGTTCATTTGTCTTCTCTAGAAACTTGTGTTATATCAGGAAACTTGAATGTTCATTTGTCTTCTCTAGAAACTTGTGTTATATCAGAAAACTTGAATGTTCGTTTGTCAACTCAAGAAACTTGTGATGTGTCAAGAAGTTTGAATGTCCATTTTTCATCTCAAGCACCGTGTGTTATATCAGGAAAAGTGAATGTTCATTTGTCTTCTTAAGCAAAATGTGTTATATCAGAAAACTTTAATGTTCATTTGTCTTCTCTAGAAACTTATGTTATATCAGGAAACATAAATGTTCATTTGTCACCTCAAGAAACTTGTGTTACAGGAAACAACTTGAATCCTCATTAGCCATCTCAAGCAACTTGTGGTCTATCAGAAAGCTTCATTTGCCGTCTCAATAAGCTTGTGTTCTATCAGGAAACTTGAATGTTCACTTATTATCTCTAGAGCAACTTGTGCAATCGCAGGCAGCTTGAATTTTCATGTGTTATCTCAAAAAAAAAAAAAAAAGGAAACACTTGTGTTATCTCATGAAGACTACATTTTTTATTGTTATCTCAAGCCGTTTGGTGGAGATGTTGTTGTCTTGTCATAATCATGGTACTTCAGGATTTCGTTAAATAATATTATTAATCTGTCTTCCCCTCAGACGTTGCGTGGTCTGACGCCAGACTCTCTGAAAGCAAAGCATTGTGATGATAGCTAACTGGCTACATGGCAATAATGTGAAAAGTATTTTTTTCTGCTTCTGTACGTAGTTGCCACACTATGTTATTCTTGTCACGTTTGTGGATTCTTAGTATGTTTGTTTGTTTTTCAGTCAGTTTTAAAAGCGTGACAATGACACGTCACAGTATTTTTTTGATTTTTGGAAATACATTTCTAGTGGACGTGTAACTTTTACAGATCCCAGGGCCAAAGAAGATTCAGGGCTGTATTCTCAACTTATGTTATTCTGTTTGTTTGTTTGTTTTTTCTTTGCGGACTATTCTTACGCTTGACGGTAACTAATGTAACCTGGAACATAAAGGTCAAGGTAGTCCAATGTGAGATACAACCGTAGGGGAGTGAAGTGTTAGAGACATCATGATACTAGGTTTAGTTTTATAAGGTGGAGTGGCCATTTCTCTTGTTCGTTGCCTTGCCTTCCCTAACTCAAAGAGCAGAGTGAAGTACACATTTACAGCTGAATAGACTGGAGCGGGATGCTACGAGGTTTCCATCCAGGAATTGAGCAGTGTTGCCAATACAGACAAGTGCTCTTACTGCTTAGCCAATCAGAAATTCTATCTTAATAATTACCCCTACTTCAACTACAAGCATGGAGTCGCAGAGTGGTTAGAGCGCTTGCTCCACGGAGCAAAGTTACCGGGTTCGAAACCACATAGCATCGTACTCCAATTTATTCGACTGTTGTTTAACTACAGCTGCTGAGCTTCTCGCTCTTTTGCAGCCAATAACAAATTGAAGACTCCTTGGTATTATCTACACTGTAGATCTAGGCTTGGCCGGTGGCTTTTCTGCCATTCCGAAACGTGTTGAGTTGAAGTCATGAGCTCAAGCTTCATCAATTTGTCTTGCATTTAAAGGATCATCACATCAGGTCCCAAGCTAGGAAGATGAAGTGCGTGGCATACTGTGCATTCCCCGCCATCAAAGGGGCTCTCCAAACATGCAGAGCTAAAATACTGTGCTCTGGTTCCGGGTTCTCCCATGGAATTTTCACGTCCTACACAGAGCCACTTCTCCCGTGTCTATCATAGGTCCATAGTGAGATCTTCTTGCATGCAGCCAATAAAGTAAAAGCCAGAGTTAGTCTGAAGCTCAAATGACTTCTCCAAGCGTAGTGTGCAATGTGTCACAACATGTTTCACCACAGAGGGAATCCCTGGAAGTGTGTGGATGGTTTCAAGAGTCAATGACGGTGTAATTAGCCTCACAGACAGGTTCACTTCCACATTTGAATACTATAGTATTGTGCTTTGCTGGTGGTCATATTAGGATGACTTCATATGTGAATCCATGTATATCTAGCTATAAATAGGTACCTGACTCTGTGCATGAGTCAGAGAAGGCAAAATCAGCATGGAAGAACACTGGCAACCCCTCATCATAAAACCGAAACCTAGTGCATTGAAGCCTCTGGCACTTCACTCCCGTTCGCCAGTACTTCTAAGGGACTATCTTTGCCTTTTTCTATTTTTCTTTCACCGTGAACTAAAACTTCACACACCACATACCACACGCACTTAGCGACTTCTGTTTATTATCCAGATAGAAAACATTCAAAAGACAAAAGCGAGTGTCGAAAATTATTACTTTATCTACGGCCATATAAAACCCAATCCCTATAATTTATTAGCCTTTCTGATTTGCCATTTCATTAAAGCCTTTATATATTTAAAAACGAAAGTCCTCGAACCTCTCCCAAGTAGCCTGCCTTGAGCGCCGAATAAAAGATAATTTACAACTCACAACTACAAAAGGCGAATAATGCTATACATATTACATCTCGACAATAAAAAGTCAAGGTTGTAATTTTTATAAATGAAAGGCAGGGGGGTTACATCCACTCCAAAATATGTTCAAGATCTTAAATTATTGAAATTTTCAGCGGCAGAGACATACCCTGGCCGGGTGCTTAACACGGTCAAAGGAATTAAACATGACGTCTCTCTCTGATTGATTGTGAATCTATTGTTTCGTTATGCCGCGTTGAAGTGTTTAGAGTTTTATTTATGACTCGATATCGAGTTCACTTCGTTTCGTTAGTGGTGCGACTTTTAATGATATGTGACGTAATAAGGTCGATTATGAGTTTTGATATTGTTGTAAATGGCTTCCAAACATCACGTGGTGTAATTCAACTGTTTTCTGGGTTGTGTGACACATCTGGTCTGCTTTGCACAGGTTGATGGCCCGTGTTACAGAAGAAAATTGTTGTGTAATCGTATCATCTTCATCACTTTCTCTTTCCTCCCTATGGAGCACGGAGCCGCAAATGCAGCTGGCCCATTTACAAGAAAAGGAGGGAAAAAAGATCCCGTTACACGCCCATTGAGGCATATTGGGAATATGGTGTTAGGCCCATATTTTCTTGATCATCGGCACACTAGGGGTGATGTGATCAGCATCACGCCGACCGCCTTAACCTTCCCAGAGTTGCTCTGGTACCGAATTCATGAGGCCGGGTCGACCCCGGAGAGGTTTGCGGTCAAAAAAAAATCGCACTTCAACTGGGGATCGAACCTTGGACCACTGAGCTAAGAAGCCAGTGCACTAACCACTGCGCTACCATGGCTCTTCATTTGCAAGAAGCCTACACAAAATATTCACATGCTCCTGCAATGGTTGTTTCTGTACCAATCTCTTTCACATGATAAGATTGCCATCCCCATGCACAACATCATATAAGTCGCCTTCCTCTATACGCATTAGTTCTATGCATTCTTTGTATCATCAGAGAAACACCCCCCCCCCCCCCCCCCCCCCCGGGAGTTACACTGGCCTGTGGTCATATCGGTTTCTGGAAATGTCAGAATGAACTGGCTGTTAAGTTTAGACTGTCGTCAGCATTATCATTAGACTAAGGCTCACGAAGGAGCGTAGGCCTGATGATGTTAACAGGTTTCCTCAACAGTGCGTCCTATCCATCGTCAACATCTTCTTAGCTTTCGTTCCACCGGTACTTGTCTGGTTCTTTTCATCAGTTCCACATTGGTGACCTTGTCATACCACTTTGTCACATAATTTGGTTCGCTATCTTTTCCTCTCCGGCAGTATTGGTATTATCCAGTCATTGTTTACACTTCTTAAAATAATTCGTCATGTCTGTTTACCTGACAATCCCTGCGGAGAAAGTAGACAAGTGATGCAATATTGACCGACAGTCATGTAGGTGAAATTCTCGTGTACCAAACATTGGGCGCGCCGGATTAGCATGTGAAGTTCGCCCCAGCGAGTTTATTTAGCGCTGATATGGCTATTGTGATTTCCTAGTTTCTCTCGTGGAGAGAACACAACCCAGCTGGTCAAACGATGAATGTTTGTTTGCAAATGTACAGAGCAGTAAATTATCCAGGCGGTGACATGTTGCAGACACGCACCTGAAGACGACGGAAATAATGTAATCGCTTCCGGACAGAATTGTTCATCATCAGCTGCTATCTCCACAACGAATGTTGGCTATAATGGATCTCCAACGTCTTCTGTCTCTTGCCTTCGTGGTGCACTCTGATAGACTCTTTACTGTCCATCTCTTGATGTTATCTTCCCACTTATAGCGCTGTCTTCCCCTTGCACGTTTGTCTTCACCTCTCCCTTCTATTATGGTCTTCTGCAAGGTGTTATGCCTTTTTATGTGGCCAAAGTATTTTAGCTGCCGAACTTTGATCTTCCTCATTAGTTCTCTTTTCATACATAGTTATTCCCTGATATTTCTTGGAACGTGTCACAACTTCCCAACTTGACCAGTGACGTGAGTGAACCAGTCCATAACCTGCAAAGAACCAACCATCGGCTGGAGCAGGAACCAAACTTACTGGCAGCTAAGTACAAACTTAAAAGCTGCTAAGTGAACTTTTTTCCGAACATTTCCTCAACCTCTGTACCATCACCCTGTGATGATAAACTTCTTTTTTTTTAAAGAGAATTATTCTTTTTACACTGTTAAATATAACTGATAATTAAATTTGTTATTTGCATATATACACATTTATAGTGGATTTAATCCTTTTGAGTGTACTGCACCTGTATGTTTCAGTCATCTTAAATACAATTAAAACAGAGCTTCTAAATTAAGATTTCACTGAATTAAATCAGATGGGGGCTTGAAAGAGCTGAAATACATAATAATTCTTCATAAAAGGTGTCGGGCAGATACAAAGTTAACAACAGTTCAGTCCAATTCAGCATAGTTCTTGATTTCTGAATTTTCTTATGAACACTACCTCGAGGTAGAAGCGTCATCATCCGTCTATCTGTATCTCTGCCTAGAGTACTCTTGTGCGAAGGTAGATACCTTTGAACCCACATTATATACTCTAGGTTTTGGCCATTTTTGGACCATAACTGCGGAGCAAAGGGGAGACAACCCGTGACACACTTTAATTCTTCTATTCTGCGCTAGCACCAATGTATGAACGATTATTCTCCGTGTTTCAGAGCCATAAAATAGGACATAGGAGTTGACGATTCAGATTTTTATGTTGGACTTCATCTCTCTTTATTTCCATATATTTCTCAATACAATGAAACTTCCTCCTGCCTTTTGCATTCTTATGTTGATATGAATGTCTGTTTCTCCAGGTTTGTCATTATTGCTGCCAAGAATTATGAATGATTCCACAATGTATAAATGTTTTTTTTTTTTCCAAAAGCACTATGGGACTAATTTTTATTCGCTTTTCAAATTAGAAAGATTGTTTTTAAACAATGGATTGCTTTAACTCCACAAATGACATGACTAAAGCCGAGCCAGGCCCGGGCCGTACTTTTTCCCCCCCGAAATTGTGGCCCGGGCCGCGAGCTAAGGACCTGACGCGTTGTCACAAGATGGCTTTTAGTGCGTCCTCTTACTGATCTCTCTTTCACTACGGCAGTATCAGTTATATTTTTGTACTGATTTCATTGAGATTTTGTTTCCGAGTCGCACCCTTTTCTTTCTGCTTGCTATGTAGCAGAGAGCTTGTTTGTTCAAACATCTAACACCCCTTGTTGGTGATAATACATCGCGTTTGCCAGGGTGCGGCAAAGCTTTGCTAAGATTAGGCCCGGGTGCGCGGCAGATAAGAGATTAATTGTCTGTGCGACACATTCTGGACAGTCAAGCATGATATAATCGTTTCCGGCACACCTTGTTACAAAGACATTACTTTAGCGAAAGTAATAATTTGTTACATCTTACACACATTGTCGTGTGAGGTTACCGATATGTCTGTAAGTTCGCCTGCTGGCAATTGGATGTTTACAGCCCATTTTCAGAAAAGTAATGTTTGAAATTTTGCACTAGATGAGTCATGCAAAATATTCAAATCATATTGGCTGATCGTTTGAGCCCGATAGCAAACAGGGTTGAGTAAGACAGTGAATATAACCTGACACATTTCAGTGGTTTTATTTTTCACTGTGAGATTCACGCTTGCCAAAGACACCAGACATTGCCAGTGTTAGAATTCAGAATTTCCTTTTTATCAGCCTGGACATTTTATAGGAGAATCTTGACGGACTTACAAAAATAGCCCAGGTGTGACGAAATGGACGACCTCTTCACGATCTCGGCTTCACTCCGACTGGATCAGAGACATATTTTGTACTGATTTTTATTTGTGTACTTTTAAAAGTACAAATTTCTTCTCATTATCGGCTAAGGAGCAAGTAGTTTGTATGTTCAAACATTTGTGACACTCCTTGCAGATAATGTTTATCCCAGCCTGCGAGAAGCAACTAGATAAGATGAGCGCCGGCGTGTGTAGATTGAACCGCTGATAAGACGACTCGTTTGGTAACCCAGATGGTCCGACACGGAATTTTCGCGTACTCATACGACAGATAACGAGATTACTGTCTGTGTGACACATGTGGGCAGACAAGTGTGACATAAGCGCTTCCGGGTCATCCTTGATACACCAACATTACTTTTTAATAAAGTAATAAGTATTACAGCTTACCCTTGTTGTCATGTGTGTCTACCGATCTGCCTGTGAGAGTATATGCAAGGCATCATATGTCCATATATGGTAATACATGACCTTTGCAGGCACGCACCTTATTTCACGTTGGACTATTTTGAAAATATCACACCCGCCCGGCATGATTTGAAATGATTGGATCTTTTTGATTTGTTTCATAACAACATTGAGGGGGAATATAACCTGGCGTTTGTTCAAACCAACTTCACTGTGCAAAAAACTGCTGTGAGACACGCTCGCCAGAAGAACCCAGACTTGCCAAGTTAGAATTCAAGAATTCCTTTTATCGGACTGGACCTTTTATTAGAGTATTCGAGAAGGACTTACAGAAAACAGCCCATGAAATCTCTAGCATTGCAACCTCAGCTTATAGTATGATGACTTCATGAACTACAACTGCAAGGGCTGGTGACTGCTTTATTGCTAGTTTCGTAAAGAGAACTAAAAGCATAAAGTAGTCCCAGGTTCCCTCTAGTGCAGGGAGGGAAAGATGAAAGAAGTTATGTACATTCTAAGTATAATACTTACATTTTCAAATCACTGTAAATATCCCTATAAACATATTCACGTTAAAATTAATGTAAGTTTTCAAGCTTAAACCAGTGTACATTTCTATGTGAAAATATTTATTTTATAGTAATGGAAGTTTCAAACTTTTCAATCAGTGTAAACATAAATGAAAACATATTCAATTTATATTGGGAACACTTTTCAATCAGTGGAGATGTATATGTAAACAGACTCTATCTGTATTATTACCCTTTTCATTTAAATGTCATGTAAAGCTAAAGCTGTTCTATTTAAATGTAAAGAAAGTTTTATCCCGAGGGATTAAATTTAATTCTCACCGCGGGTAAAGTCTGAGTGATTGGGATGGTGGTATGGGAAGATAGGAACCCATAATTATGGGGTGGAAAACGCCATACTCAGAAGAGCGTTTAAGGCAAACCCGGTCCCAAAAAAAGTGCCGTGCAGAAGTCGAATGTGTCGACCGAAAAGTGCAAATATCACAGCTTAGGCGCAAAAAGACACAACGCAACCACCGTCCTTTTCAGGGCGAACGAGGAAGAAGAAGAAGAAGAGCGTTTCGTTCTATTCTGTTACCATAGTTATTGGTGGTACCAGCAGAAAGTATTATCTCTGGAACAAGAAGGGAACCGTGACCTAAGCTTTAAGACGCAGGACCCACGTGGTAGACTTTCCTTGACGTTTCTGGGAAACGAGCTACCCCCGACAACCTGGATCAGAGACGAGCGTAAGCAGAGGGAAAAGAACCAACCCATAAGAAGGAGCAGAACTATCATTGGCAGCTAAGTTCAAATATATGCTGCCACTTGAACTTCTTGTAACATCTCACAAAAAGACTGTGATGATAACTTTTCTTGATCCAAAACTATTCAAATTATTTTCCAACTGTTAAAACCTAAAGTGATTATTAAATTTTGTTATTTGTAATGTTACAAATTTAACTTCGATTTAATCATTTTAGAGTTACTGCAAGTTTGTCTCAGTCAAATTACTACACACACTCTAAACAGAGCTATACTAGAATAATAGAATTCCACTGAGTAAATCAGGGGTGGGGGCTTAAACGAGCTGAAAGTAATAAGTGCTTAGATCCTTCACAAAAACCTCGGCAGAATTACAGAGTTAACATACTCAGCCCAAGCAGTATTGTTCTCGCTTATTCTGAATATCTTGTGAAGACTCCCTTTGTAGTAGAAGTGTCATCACCCTTCTATCTACATCTCTGCCAAGAGTAATCTTGTGCGAAGGTAGATACCTTTGAAGCCCATATTAGATACTCATGAGTTTTGGCCACTGTTGGACCACTACTGCAAAGCAGGGGAGGCAATACCGTCACACAGGAAATCTCTATCATTTTAATAAGGAAAGCCGCTGTCTGAGGAAACTGAAGGAAACGCACGGAGTCAGAAAGGGAATTAAAGTTCAAATTAACGACCCCAAGTACACGTGTAATAAGGCAACTGTCAGTGCCTGTTATTCATCTGAGCAAAAAGTCTGTGAGCCCGGATTGGTTTATTGGTGGTACCAGTAGAAAGTGTTATCGCTGGAACAAGAAGGGACAAGTGGCCTACGCTTTAAGAAGAAGGACCAACTTTTGAGACTCTCCTTGACATTTCTGGGAAACGAGCTACACCCGACAACCTTGACCAGCGACGAGCGGGAGCAGTGTAAAAAGAACCAACCCATCAGAAGCAGCAGAACCGTCATTGGCAGGTAAGTTCCATATATAAGCTGCCAAAGTGAACATTTTTCCATCGTCTCTATTATCCATCAATGGTGAAACTTTTCTTCTAAACTATTCAATCATTTTCTAACGGTTAAAACTTAAGTGATTATTAAATTTTCTTATTTGTAATTTTACAAATTTAACTTCGATTTAATAATTTTAAAGTTACTGCATGTTTGTCTCAGTCAATTTACTACACACACTCTAAACTGAGCTATACCAGAATAATAAGAATTCCCTTGAGTTAATCAGAGGCGGTGGCTTAAACGAGCTAACAAAAATCATTGCTTAATTCTTCACAAAAGTGGTCGGCAGATTCTAGAATTAACGTGCTAAGCCAAAGCAGCATTGTTGTCGCTTATCTGAATATATTGTGAAGATTCCCTTTGTGATAGAAGTGTCATTACCTTTCTATCTACATCTCTGCCAAAAGTAATCTTTAGCGAAGGTAGACACATTTGAAGCCCATATTAGATACTCTTGAGTTTTGGCCACTGTTGGACCACTATTGCAAAGCAGGGGAGGCAATACCGTCACACGCATGCAATACTCCATCCTAAAACAAGTGTGAGCAAGTGTCTTTTGGTGTTTTTAATGTCAGATTAATCCAGCCCTCTCTTTTTATGTTTAGTAATCCTTAAGACACAACGGGCTGATCACCCGTTTGCCAGTCACTTCGATTACGGAAACAACAGCAAATGGGTTGATTTGCCGTTGCCCTAAAGACGCCACTAGGCGTGATGGGAAACAATGGCAGGGAAAACCTATCTGCTGTTGCCCTAAGACGCCACTAGGCGTAATGGCCACTGACTGCTTTGACGGTCGGTGGCAAAGGACGGAAGAAGAAGAATCCTTAAGAGCCGTGAATGGTCAGTTATGGGAAAGAAGAATTGTAGCTCTGAAATGTGGAGAAAAGAACCACACACACACATACAGAATCAAAAAGTTACAAACTTTCATAAATGGGTATTTCTGTAGTCTAGAAGGATTGAAGTGGAACTGGTGAATAAGCAGTTTTTTTGTTTGTTTAACGTTGTTTTGTTTTTAGTCATTCCTGTCGGGACCGGTCGAAACTTTGTCGAATCGGGTCCTGCACTTCATAAATCATGACCAAATATTGAAACACATTTTCCATGGGGCAAAAACAAACCACGTATTCAAACATATACGTATATTTCATGTTTTTGACAATATCCTCTAGAAGAGTTATCATAAAGGTCACGTCTGTGACGAAATGAAACATCAAAGGACGCCAAGTTAGAAAAAGGAAACCGCTCTGTTTCAAGTGGCTCTATTTTCTTTGTGTAGGGCTGTAAATTTATGGCGCCAAAGTAGTTATAACCACATCGGGGTGGGTTTTGAAATACCCCGCTCTTGTAATCTCAAAAATTTGAACTTGGAACGATATTATAGAAATATTTATGTTCTGATTTCTTGGTCTGGCTATAATTTTCATGTTTATAATCTTACCATGGCAGATCCGGATGAGAAAAACCTGCCGTATCCGTTTGTTTTCTAAGTCCAGATATGGTTGCACAAGAAAAATCGGTTAAGAATAATTTTGCGAGATTTCCAACACGATATAACGATTAATGCATGCTGATTAATTTTAGACGCGGGAAAAACTGTGTTTACATTTGACGTATGCCGCATTACGTGGTGACTACTTTCCCGCTGCAGCCGACGTTTGAACTTGTTTGAAATGTTATAATTATTGTAGTTATGCTTGTTTGAAGACGTCATATCATCATGTTTTATTAAAAGTTATTGCTGCCAGCGTCAAACCAACACAGCTGTGGAATATCGGTTTATCATAACTGTTTGTTTTGGCTCGTTGCTGGGAGGAAGATAGTACAGGGGTGAACAGGAGAATAAAGTAAGGTGAAAACTGGTGAGGTGGAATGGAGAATAAAGCAGAGAGAAATTGGTGAGGTGGATAGAGAATAAAGCAGAGAGAAATTGGTGAGGTGGGATTGAGAATAAAGCAGGGAGAAATTAGTGAAGTGGAATGGAGAATAAAGCAGAGAGAAATTGGTAAGGTGGAATGGAGAATAAAGCAGGGAGATACAGGAGAGAAGAAATAGAGAATAAAGCATGAATAAAACTGGTGAGGTGCAGTCAAGAATAAAGCAGGGAGAAACTGGTTAGGTGGAATGGAACATAAAGCAGGGATAAACTGGTGAGGTGGAGTGGAGAATACAGCAGGAAAAAACTGGTGAGGTGGAATGGAGAATACATCAGGGAGAAACTGATGAGGTGTATGTGGTGGGTCGATATTACTTATATATATATTTGTGTAGCAGATGTGAAGTCAGCTATGCTAGCTCCTGAGGAAGTTTACCTTTTAACTATATGTCAGGAAACCTGTCTTGCTTCCACCAATGACTACCACCCGCTATGTATGTTATCCCCAATTTATATGTTATAATGTATGGATGTTGTGTAGCTACGTGTCTAGGGTATATGCAATGCATGTGCAGAAAATAACAACAACCACACTTTAAGGTTAATAAACAATTAAGTAAACAACCCCCTATTGAATTTTGGTCTGAACAATTGTTTTCAAATGTATTAAGTATAATTGAGTTGATTCATAAAAAACATTAAGATTAAACATTTATATACAGTTACACACAATCTAGTTTCACTACTAAAGTCCTTTTATTTCTGACTAGGAAGTGTTCTTGTTGTAATACTCTAGTCCAAACTAAAGCACATATTTTGGGGAATCACTACTGTCATCATTTTATTTAATCTGGTTGAAATATCAAATTGTGGAGAATAGTTCAGTGAATTCACAAGGCCCCAAAACACAGGGCTTATCTTAAGATAGGTGTCGAAAATTCTGCGATGTCCTGGTTATAAGTCTTCCTCCTCACAGCACTGCTCAGCTTTCAGGATTCAAGATAAGGTAGGGCCCTCAAATCATATGGCCTCGAACAGGTACCAGGGTTGAACAACAACGTGACTGGCTCACTTCAGTTTCACACCCAGAAACTCGAAATATCGAATTTTTTCACTATGTAAGTTAATTACAGGCCATAAATGGTCACACAAGATCTCCTGCTGAATAACAGAACAGCGAAGGCATCTGATCACACTTGTCTGTAAACGTTATTAACTTTACATGTGAAAGTTTAAATTGAAAGTGGCAAGGAACGCTCGTCTTTCTGAGTATTTATTTCACTTTCTTAGTTATGCTCAGCAACCAATCAGGTGACTTCCGTTCCTACGCGTCTATTTTCAAAAGTTAACCTACAATTTTCAAATCAGGAGACACCCCTTTCTATTGCCTCAATATGGCTAGCTTCAGTAAAGAAATCCCAGGCACGTCTTTATATGTCTTCATTCTACCATATCGCTAGTATTATCTAAGTCATGTTAATCCAGAATGAAAATATTTACTTATTCTACCGTTTTGTCATCTAATGCATAAGGTTTCACACTTCTAGCTATTATTTTTACCCTTTTCGTCTTTCCTTTATATTTATTCAAATAACATATCTTTCTTTCTACAGTAGGCTAAAATATTTAGACTAACGCATATTATATATTTAACAACTAATTAGTAGCATTTTAATCTTCATTTCTAGTCTTTATTTTTCCTATCGCTCGTTTAGGCCATTTAGTTTCAGTTTAGAAATTCAAACAGGGTCTATGCATTTCCCCCGTTCTCTCCCTTGTCTTTTCCAAGAAATACACGATTTCTAACTACACTAACTTTCACGCATGCATTTTGGGTAAGGCTTGCAAGTCTGTAACGTCACATTGGCATTTTCAACTATCGGCGTTTTACGCGTTAACCCTTTAGGAACCAAGAAATAAAACTAGTCTTTTGGTGGTGTGGTAATACCTATGTTATTTTATACCTACAAACTACTAGATGCTATATTTTGATCGGTGAAATATCGGATATCATCACACATCTCCCCACTTAAGAACATGCTTGTAAAGCGAGTTCAAAATCCGAGATTCACATAGATCAAATTAACTTATTTGGCCTTATGACTCCCCTGAGTTTCTTCCAAAGGATGTCTACTCAGAAAATCCGCTCCCACATTCAGCGAACCGGGTATGTACTCAATGGAAAACGAATAAGGTTGGATTAGTAACGACCACCTTAATAATCGGGCGTTTTCATGCTTAGCCTGTGATAAAAATACGAGGGGCTGATGATCCGTTTGGACCACAAATGTTCTACCATAAAGATAGATCTGGAACTTTTTTATAGCCCAGATTAAAGCTAGACATTCTTTCTCACTTGTTGAGTAGTTTTGCTCCGCTTTATTCAGCTTGCGGCTAGCATAAGCGACTGGGTTCAGCTCCCCCTTTTTTGAATTGGACCGTTGCAACAATGTAGCCCCTAATCCTACGTTGCTAGCGTCCGTTCTTACCACAAATTCCTGAGTCAAATCAGGCAATTTCAAAATAGGCTTGCTAGTGAGTTTCTCCTTTAACTCTTGATACGCCGATTCACATTGAGCAGACCACACAATTTTATCTGGATTTCCTTTGCGAGTTAAATCCGTTAGAGGAGCACATATAGAGTTAAAATTTTTTTATGTACTTCTGATAAAATCCACATAGCGACACAAACGATCTCACGTCCTTCTTGGTCTGTGGTCTAGGTGCCCTCTGTAATTTCTCCAGGTTCTTGGGGTCAGGGGTCATGTTACCCTGATATATCGTATGTCCCAAGAACTCCAACTCTTTACAACCAATATAGCATTTGGTTGGTCTCGCAGTCAAATTTGCCTCTCTGAGCCTATCAAATAGCATCGTCAAAGAGTTAATGTGTTCCTCAAATGTTTCTGTGGCAATGAGGATGTCATCCATGAAATTCGTTATACATGGATTTTTTAGTGGATCCAACAATTTTCTCATCATTCTTGAGAACACACTCGGAGCATTTTTCAACCCAAACGGCAACATGTTGAATTCATAATGTCCATCCGAGGTGCTAAATGCTAAATAAGATCTGACCTCAGGCTTTACTGGAATTTGATAATAGCCCTTGCTAAGATCCACCTTAGAAAAATATTTTGCCTTATTCAGCCTGGCAAACAGCTGATTTTGGTCAGGTAATGGATCCACCTGATTCTCTGTGACAGCATTCAGTTTTCTGTAATCTATACACAGACGATGTTCCCCAGAGGGTTTCCTCAGCAAAACCACACTGGAGCTGTAAGGAGATTCACTGTGAGAGATAATCCCTTCTTTTAACAAATAATCTATCTCCTTCTTCAATGCTTGTTCCTTAGCGAACGGAATCGTATAGGCCCTCATACAGATAGGTGTTGGGTCTATTAATTGCATATCATACTCCAACAAATGGGTGTGCCCCGGTTTATCCGTTAACACATCTGTATGTTCTGTTAGAACCTTTTGAACCTGTTCCCTCTGTTTCTTAGTCAGGTGCTTACTGACTTTCACCTGTACAGGTGTTTCACATGGTTTTAAGGGGTATTCCTGCGAGGTGAGTGGTTCATTTTTCATTTGGGTTGCAATGGACAAGGCCAGTAAAGGTGTCCCTTCCTGGTTTTCTCTCTCGAGATACTTCTTTAGGAGGTTTACATGATATATTTTCTCCTTTCCTTTCTTGTCTATTTTATAATTGGTTCTAGATATCTTTTCTAGAACGGTGTATGGACCTTGCCATCCAATTTGCAACTTGTTACTACTGGCGGGAAGTAAAAGAAGCACCTTCTCTCCCACATGTAATTCTCTATCTTTCGCTTTCTTATTAAAGTATGCAGCATGTTTCTTCCTGGCTTGTCTGAGGTTATCATTTGCAAGTTTCCAGCCAGTTTTTAGACGAGTGGTCAGTTCGTTCACATACGCATATGATGAGGTAACAGTCTCTTCTGCCTTCTCATCGGTCCACGTCCTCAATAGGGCTTCCAATGGACCTTTTATTGGCCTCCCAAATAACAGGGTTGCGGGTGCCATCCCGGTTGAACTGTGTGGAACTTCCCGGTACGCAAACAACGCAGCGGGCAAAAATTGGTCCCACGTATCAGGTTTTTCATGGGCCAGCTTTCTCAGGATGGAAATGAGAGTCCCATTGAACCTCTCCACCTGGCCGTTCCCTGGGGGTGATACGGACTACAATGAAAATGCTTGGCCTGGAAGATCCTAAATACCTCTTCTGTTAGTCTCCCCTTGAACTGTGAGCCGTTATCAGTCAAGATTTGGTGAGGGAAACCTAACCTCGTGAATATTGTGAGTAATGCCTCTGCCACATGCTTCGAATCAATTGATGACAGGGCTACCGCCTCTCCCCACATGGAACATGTGTCCACCAGAGTCAGAATGTAACTGTTCCTCCTCTTTGTCCGAGTGAGAGGTCCCACAATGTCCACCGCAACTCTCTCAAAAGGTGTTCCCACTATGGGCATTTCCCCTAGAGTTGCTGGGGCAGTCCAATGCTTTGGAGCTACCCGTTGGCATTCTGGACATGATTTTACATATCTTTTTATATCCTCAGTTATTCCTGGCCAGAAATAATGACAAGCTATGCGCTGACCTGTAGCGCTGATCCCCATATGACCACTGAAGGGAATAGCATGTCCTAATTCCATCACCTTCTCCCTATATGCCTTGGGAAGGACCAGCTGTCCGTGACCATTGGATCCAGTTCCAGCCTTCCTATATAACAATTTATTTTTTCATATAATATTCTCCTTTGTTTGGAGGTGTATGGCATTTAGGTAATTTTTTATAACACAGCTTGAGTGACCTATCTTCAGCTTGTGCCTTCCTCATCTCCTCTGGATGAGTATTTATAGGTTCATCTTCCTCCTTCCTTGACTGTGACCTGGTCTGCACTGTTGCCATAATCACAGGTCTCTTGGGATTCCCCAAGAAGACATAACGACATCCCAATATTAGAGGGTATATGGGTTCGTTTATAACTGCTGCTTTGATGATCCCTTCCACATAACGAGTTTTCACCTCTATCCTAGCTACGGGAAGTGTCATGGTTGCTATATCCTTAGTCGCCCCTTGTATCTCCACTGTCTCTGTGGTATACTGATCTGGGTTCACTAGGTGCGAACTGACGACTGAATCATAATCTAGACCTGTATCATAAAGGCACCTTATGGTGACCCCATTACATACAACGTCCTCACATACTGGGGGTGTGATAGGGCTCATGTGGCTTAATAGGTTTTGCCTTTACTCCCTTGTTCCCAGTTTTCATTGCAGCAAAGGTGGAAGGTTTTCTTTTACAGTCATGGGTGTCATGGCCATCCCTCTTACACCATTTACAATATTTCTTTCCCTGGTTAACAGGTTTTCTTTCATTATATTGAGGGTTTCTGTCACGTTGTTCGTACCTGGACCTATCATAATATGGTTTATTCTTGTTAAACTTATCTCTATTGTCATATTTGTTCTGAGGTTGAATTTGGGGACCCTTATTATGATCTATATGTTTCTTCTTTGCTCCTGCCAACTCTGACTGGGCTGCTAGATATCTCTCAGCTACATTTAAAATATCCACCAGTCTCTCTGCACCCTGTTCTGTGAGAAACTTTCTCAAGTCTGGAGCCATGGACTCTCTAACCTGCTCCATCATAACCATTTCCTTTAAATCTTGGGTTTTCCCCAGAGCAGTCCATTTCTCCAAATAGGTCTCTAGTCGGGCCGAGAACTGGTGGTAGGTCTCCCCTGTGAGTAATTTAGCCTGTCTAAATTTCTTCCTATAAAATTCACAGTTTTTCTCGTATCTGACCAATAGTGCATGTTTAAGAATGTCATAATCGTCTTGGTCATCTTTACTGAGCTTGGAAAATACTTCATAAGAATTTCCCCTAAGTCCCTGGGATACTTTAAGGCTCCACTTATCCTTCTCCAACCCATATGTTGTAGCTAAACTTTCAAAACGGCTAAGGAAGGACTCAATATCATCGTCTTTCTCAATAAAAGGATCCAAATGAAACCCCATGGCTGATGAGGAGGCCCCCTGGCTTGCAGCTGAGTCGGAAGTGGATGGGCTAGTTCCATTTTCAGGAGCATGGCCTTGTAACTCTAACTCTCTTAGTCGTAACTCATGCTCCCGCTGTAACCTTTTATCTTCTGCTTCCCTTTCAGCAGCCAGTCTTTTGTCTTCCCTTTCTGCCTCCAACCTCTTTTCTTCTTTCTCTCGTTCCGCCTCCCTCTGTAGACGTTTTTCCTCCTTCTCAGCCTCAAGTTTCTTTTCCTCCAACTGCAGCCTCTTAATCTCAGCCTCCCGATCAGCCTCTAATTTCTTAAGTTCTCTAGCATCTTCTAACATAATTCGTTTCTCCTCCGCCAATCTATCAGCCTCTAATTTCTTAGCCTCCCTAGCATCTTCCCTTTCTCTGGCTATATATTTATCAACCTCTGCTGTAACATAATCAATTAAAATCTGTCCCTCCATACCCATTTCCTTCGCAGTCTGCACAGCAGAAGATCTGTACTTGGCCAATTCTGCCATCTTAATATTCTATCCAATGTGATTTAAATAAACCAAAATATCTAATTAGTATCTAATTAACAGGACAACACAGAGCAATGTCAATTCACCAAAACCTCCACTTATTTACTTATTATAAAACTTTGGAAATCCCGGACGAGCCAATCCCACTATATGTGGTGGGTCGATATTACTTATATATATATTTGTGTAGCAGATGTGAAGTCAGCTATGCTAGCTCCTGAGGAAGTTTACCTTTTAACTATATGTCAGGAAACCTGTCTTGCTTCCACCAATGACTACCACCCGCTATGTATGTTATCCCCAATTTATATGTTATAATGTATGGATGTTGTGTAGCTACGTGTCTAGGGTATATGCAATGCATGTGCAGAAAATAACAACAACCACACTTTAAGGTTAATAAACAATTAAGTAAACAACCCCCTATTGAATTTTGGTCTGAACAATTGTTTTCAAGTGTATTAAGTATAATTGAGTTGATTCATAAAAAACATTAAGATTAAACATTTATATACAGTTACACACAATCTAGTTTCACTACTAAAGTCCTTTTATTTCTGACTAGGAAGTGTTCTTGTTGTAATACTCTAGTCCAAACTAAAGCACATATTTTGGGGAATCACTACTGTCATCATTTTATTTAATCTGGTTGAAATATCAAATTGTGGAGAATAGTTCAGTGAATTCACAAGGCCCCAAAACACAGGGCTTATCTTAAGATAGGTGTCGAAAATTCTGCGATGTCCTGGTTATAAGTCTTCCTCCTCACAGCACTGCTCAGCTTTCAGGATTCAAGATAAGGTAGGGCCCTCAAATCATATGGCCTCGAACAGGTACCAGGGTTGAACAACAACGTGACTGGCTCACTTCAGTTTCACACCCAGAAACTCGAAATATCGAATTTTTTTCACTATGTAAGTTAATTACAGGCCATAAATGGTCACACAAGATCTCCTGCTGAATAACAGAACAGCGAAGGCATCTGATCACACTTGTCTGTAAACGTTATTAACTTTACATGTGAAAGTTTAAATTGAAAGTGGCAAGGAACGCTCGTCTTTCTGAGTATTTATTTCACTTTCTTAGTTATGCTCAGCAACCAATCAGGTGACTTCCGTTCCTACGCGTCTATTTTCAAAAGTTAACCTACAATTTTCAAATCAGGAGACACCCCTTTCTATTGCCTCAATATGGCTAGCTTCAGTAAAGAAATCCCAGGCACGTCTTTATATGTCTTCATTCTACCATATCGCTAGTATTATCTAAGTCATGTTAATCCAGAATGAAAATATTTACTTATTCTACCGTTTTGTCATCTAATGCATAAGGTTTCACACTTCTAGCTATTATTTTTACCCTTTTCGTCTTTCCTTTATATTTATTCAAATAACATATCTTTCTTTCTACAGTAGGCTAAAATATTTAGACTAACGCATATTATATATTTAACAACTAATTAGTAGCATTTTAATCTTCATTTCTAGTCTTTATTTTTCCTATCGCTCGTTTAGGCCATTTAGTTTCAGTTTAGAAATTCAAACAGGGTCTATGCATTTCCCCCGTTCTCTCCCTTGTCTTTTCCAAGAAATACACGATTTCTAACTACACTAACTTTCACGCATGCATTTTGGGTAAGGCTTGCAAGTCTGTAACGTCACATTGGCATTTTCAACTATCGGCGTTTTACGCGTTAACCCTTTAGGAACCAAGAAATAAAACTAGTCTTTTGGTGGTGTGGTAATACCTATGTTATTTTATACCTACAAACTACTAGATGCTATATTTTGATCGGTGAAATATCGGATATCATCACAGTGGAATGGAGAATACAGCAGGAAGAAACTGGTGAGGTGGAGTGGAGAATACAGCAGGGAGAAACTGGTGAGGTGGAATGGAGAATACAGCAGGAAGAAACTGGTGAGGTGGAATGGAGAATACAGCAAGGAGAAACTGATGAGGTGGAGTGGATAAAAGAACAGGGGAAATATGGAGAGGTGAAATGAAAAATAAAACAGGCAGAAACTGGAGAGATGGAATGGAGAATAAAGCAGGGAGTAACTGGTGACTCATTAACAGCGGAAAGTACAGATGACGATATGGACTCCTTCTACAGTGAACTTTTTTATATGGCAATAATGCATTGCAAATCCCACGAGGCATCTATTATACTTGGAGACTTCAATGCAAAAGTTCAAAAATGGAAAAAGTGAACGATGTGACTGGTGAGTATGGCCTCGGAGAGAGCAATGAAAGAGGTAACCGACTGATAGGGTGGGCAAGAATTCATATGATAATAGAAAACACCCGGTTTTAAAAAAAGCATTGTAGACGCCTTTGGACGTGGAAAAGCGCTGGACACCATGATCGTAATCAAATTTATTACAAACTGATAGCAGGAGATGTAGAAACAGTTTGAAATATGTGAAAAACTAGGTCAGGAGCAGACAGCAACAGCGACCATATACCATGGGTTAGTTTGAAAAAAAAATCGAAAAAAGGTGATTCGTCTTACGAGGACAAAAGACAAAGAAAATAGTCTACGTTACGGCCACAAGGCCTTCGTCAGGAAAGGAAAGAAAGTGAAGTCTAGATAGGACACATAAAAAACTTAATAAAATAATAAAATAAAAACTGGGTACTTCCCTGAAGGCAAGAACCGAAATTCGCTGTCTGTTGAAGAGCGCGTGGCTGAACAGAAAGCGACTTCCGCCGCCGGGTGTACACAATACATACTGAAAAACTAAAAAACGAAACCGGACAATAAACTATCCAACGGGATAAAAGTGGGGACTGGAAATAGAAGAGGACAGAATGAGTGGGAGATAAATAAATATGAAATTAAAAAATGTATATGGCATACAAATAGAAGAATAGGATAAGAGTGGAAAGAGTCAAATAGAGCAAGAGAGGAAAGGGTGACCTCAGACAAAGGTGTGAAAAGTGTTGAGACCGGCTGGTTTTAGACACCCCATGCGGTGTATAAGACGGTTCTCAAGCTGTTCTCGGCTGGCAGTGTCAGAGGAGCAGGATCGGATCGCTGTGACCTGGATGTCGATGGGACCATGGTGGTCAGGACCATTGAAGTGTATGGCAACTGGTGTGGACTTTTGCTGAGCGATGTCATTTAAGTGCTGGCTGAATCTGTCCCCAAGTCGTTTGCCTGTTTGGCCAATATAAGTTTTGCAGCAACGTTTACATATGATCGTATAAATGACATTGCGCGATTCACACGTGAAGCTACTAGTGATGGTGTACGTAGCCTTAGGAAAGGACACCTTCTGGGTTGAGGTGACATACTTGCACGTGTTGCATCTTGTCCGACCACAGGGTAGTGTGCCAAAGTGAGTGGCATTCTCCTTTGGGAGACGGCTGTGAACAAGAAGATCCTTCAAGTTCTTGTCACGTCTATATGCCACCAAAGGTGCTTCACTGAATACTTCTTGGGTCACAGGCTCTGCTTGGAGGATAGGGAGGTGGCGGAAAAGGATCTGTTTGACAGTAGTACTATGAGGGTGATGGGTCAAGATTAATTTGACTCTATCCGAAGTGGATTTATGGTGAGGTATGAGGGCCTCCTGACGAGAGATGGGGAGCACACGTTGGAGAGCAGAGGTGAGAACATGTTCTGGATAAAGTCTGTTACGGAAGAAATCCAACATCTCATTTGCTCGTAAGTGGAAGTCATCGTCGTCTTGGCATAAACGGCGGAGGCGGAGAAGTTGTGAAAAAAGGAAGGGAGTCACGACAGGCCCGAGGATGAGAAGAGGTATACAGGAGGTAGCTGTGGGCATCTGTCGGCTTGTAGTATACTGAGGTATTAAGGCCGGAGGGCGTGATAGAAATAGTAATGTCAAGGAAGTTGACAGAAACTGTGGAGACGAGGGAGGTGAACTTAATGGTGGGGTGAAAGTGGTTCACAAAGTCGATGAAGCGGTGTAAATCAGTCTCAGACATATCTGTGAGACCTATGCCATCATCGATATATCTGCGGTAAAACCCAGGGAAAGGACCGGAGTATTGTTGCCATATCTGATGCTCCAAGTGGCCCATGAATAGACAGGCATAGCTGGGACCCATCTTCGTTCCCATGGCAACACCACTAATTTGGTCAAAAAATTGACCATTGAATTCAAAGGAATTCAGGTTAAGGACCAGTTCAGCAAGACGGAGAAGGGTGTCAGTGGATATAGAAGGGCAAGTGCGCTGATCCAGAAAAAACCGAAGAGCTCGGAGACCATCAGAGTGGGGAATAGAGGTATACAGAGAGCAGACGTCTAGCAAGAAAAGACGGTAGGAGCGGTCTGCTGGGAGTCGGATAGAGGAGAAAGTAGTAAGAGCGTGATTGGTGTCTTTGATGAAGGAGGGAAGACTCTCAACGATAGGCTGGAAAATGCTGTCGAGGAAGTCAGAAATGTGTTCAGTAGGACAAGAACAGGCTGAGACAATAGGTCTTCCAGGGTTTTCGATCTTGTGAATTTTGGGGAGCATGTAGAATACAGGCTTGCCCAAAGAGCTGTCATGAATCCTAAGACGAGATGCCCCGGGAGGAAGATCATTACTATTGATAAGCTGTTTAATGGTGTTGTGTACAATGCGATTGTTAGAGACAGTCGCATCGCTGGCCCTAGACCTGTAAAAAGAGCCATTGGTCAACTGGTTTTTACCTTCACTTAGGTACAAGTCTTTCTGCCAGACGACAATGGCTCCTCCCTTGTCAGCCGGTTTGATGACAATGTCGTCTCTACGGCGAAGAAGGGAGAGAGCACTAGACTCTGCCGAAGTGAGATTGGAATAATGCAATCTACGAGGGCGGAGCTGCTGAATGTCATGGATGGTGTTCTTGATATACAGGTCCAGGGCATGAGAGGCTCCAGGTTTAGGTGTAAAGGGAGGTTTAGTAGAGTCAGAAAAGCGTGCAAAGATGTCGGATTCAGCCTGAGACTGCGGAGTGCTGTCTTCCTCTCTAAAATGGAGCTTCAGCCTCATGCGACGGTGAAACCGATGAACATCCTGGAGGAGATTGTATTGGTCTAGGGTCGGACGAAGAGGAACAAATTTTAAGCCCTTACTAAGAACAGAGCGCTCTTCCTCAGAGAGGGGTAGATCTGGGGGGATGCAGACTACCTGAGCGCATGATGGAGTGGAGGATGGAGGGGTAGCTTTGGGGGTAGGGATGAGACGGGATAGTTTATGGTGTTTAGACGTGGAAAGGAACTCATGCAGCTGCCGGTTCAGTGTGTGGATAGTGGTGCGTATCATAGAATAGAAAGGGAAGTTGTTGGAGGTGAGACAACGTAAGCGAAGCAGAAGCTGGGTCTGTTGGGCACTGAGGTCTGATAAAAGGCGGGAGTGACTGGCGACCACTACGCGCATACGTTGAAAGCCACATCTGGTCTCAATTCGTTGTAGGAGACGTTGTTCCCTAGGATTGAGTGTACCAGCAGATGGATGAAAATTGGAAGAAAATCCATTAGGAAGAATTTTGTGGTGGAGGCAGGTGTGAATAAAGTGGAGATGAGAGGTGAATCTAGTTTTCTTGAAAGTAACGAACGCAAAGTCAATAGCGACACGGGATATATCAGGAGGTAGGGAGCTAAAGCTGGTGGTGACCGACACACGGAGAGAGTTGATAAAATATTTCAGAGAGGGCATAGTGGGGGAAAAAGAAAAACGTCCAGAAAATAAAATATGAAATAAATAAAATATAAAAAGCTAAATGAAAATAGAGATTAATGAAACAATAAATAAATAGGGTAGATTGCGGTAATATAAGGTATGAAGGAAGAATAGGGAAATACGAAAAAAAATAATAATAAGTAGGCCTAAGTAGGATATAAAATACTGAGAAAAGGAGATAGGATAGGATCAGGGAGATAAGCAGGATAGGTAGATAGAGATACGAGATAACAGAGACACGGTGCAGTCAAAAAAAATATATATATAATCGAGGAAGTTGAGGGGAACTGCGGTAAGACGTGGAATACAATGGGTGGGTTTGAAAAAAAAATCGAAAAAAGGTGATTCGTCTTACGAGGACAAAAGACAAAGAAAATAGTCTACGTTACGGCCACAAGGCCTTCGTCAGGAAAGGAAAGAAAGTGAAGTCTAGATAGGACACATAAAAAACTTAATAAAATAATAAAATAAAAACTGGGTACTTCCCTGAAGGCAAGAACCGAAATTCGCTGTCTGTTGAAGAGCGCGTGGCTGAACAGAAAGCGACTTCCGCCGCCGGGTGTACACAATACATACTGAAAAACTAAAAAAAACGAAACCGGACAATAAACTACCCAACGGGATAAAAGTGGGGACTGGAAATAGAAGAGGACAGAATGAGTGGGAGATAAATAAATATGAAATTAAAAAATGTATATGGCATACAAATAGAAGAATAGGATAAGAGTGGAAAGAGTCAAATAGAGCAAGAGAGGAAAGGGTGACCTCAGACAAAGGTGTGAAAAGTGTTGAGACCGGCTGGTTTTAGACACCCCATGCGGTGTATAAGACGGTTCTCAAGCTGTTCTCGGCTGGCAGTGTCAGAGGAGCAGGATCGGATCGCTGTGACCTGGATGTCGATGGGACCATGGTGGTCAGGACCATTGAAGTGTATGGCAACTGGTGTGGACTTTTGCTGAGCGATGTCATTTAAGTGCTGGCTGAATCTGTCCCCAAGTCGTTTGCCTGTTTGGCCAATATAGGTTTTGCAGCAACGTTTACATATGATCGTATAAATGACATTGCGCGATTCACACGTGAAGCTACTAGTGATGGTGTACGTAGCCTTAGGAAAGGACACCTTCTGGGTTGAGGTGACATACTTGCACGTGTTGCATCTTGTCCGACCACAGGGTAGTGTGCCAAAGTGAGTGGCATTCTCCTTTGGGAGACGGCTGTGAACAAGAAGATCCTTCAAGTTCTTGTCACGTCTATATGCCACCAAAGGTGCTTCACTGAATACTTCTTGGGTCACAGGCTCTGCTTGGAGGATAGGGAGGTGGCGGAAAAGGATCTGTTTGACAGTAGTACTATGAGGGTGATGGGTCAAGATTAATTTGACTCTATCCGAAGTGGATTTATGGTGAGGTATGAGGGCCTCCTGACGAGAGATGGGGAGCACACGTTGGAGAGCAGAGGTGAGAACATGTTCTGGATAAAGTCTGTTACGGAAGAAATCCAACATCTCATTTGCTCGTAAGTGGAAGTCATCGTCGTCTTGGCATAAACGGCGGAGGCGGAGAAGTTGTGAAAAAGGAAGGGAGTCACGACAGGCCCGAGGATGAGAAGAGGTATACAGGAGGTAGCTGTGGGCATCTGTCGGCTTGTAGTATACTGAGGTATTAAGGCCGGAGGGCGTGATAGAAATAGTAATGTCAAGGAAGTTGACAGAAACTGTGGAGACGAGGGAGGTGAACTTAATGGTGGGGTGAAAGTGGTTCACAAAGTCGATGAAGCGGTGTAAATCAGTCTCAGACATATCTGTGAGACCTATGCCATCATCGATATATCTGCGGTAAAACCCAGGGAAAGGACCGGAGTATTGTTGCCATATCTGATGCTCCAAGTGGCCCATGAATAGACAGGCATAGCTGGGACCCATCTTCGTTCCCATGGCAACACCACTAATTTGGTCAAAAAATTGACCATTGAATTCAAAGGAATTCAGGTTAAGGACCAGTTCAGCAAGACGGAGAAGGGTGTCAGTGGATATAGAAGGGCAAGTGCGCTGATCCAGAAAAAACCGAAGAGCTCGGAGACCATCAGAGTGGGGAATAGAGGTATACAGAGAGCAGACGTCTAGCAAGAAAAGACGGTAGGAGCGGTCTGCTGGGAGTCGGATAGAGGAGAAAGTAGTAAGAGCGTGATTGGTGTCTTTGATGAAGGAGGGAAGACTCTCAACGATAGGCTGGAAAATGCTGTCGAGGAAGTCAGAAATGTGTTCAGTAGGACAAGAACAGGCTGAGACAATAGGTCTTCCAGGGTTTTCGATCTTGTGAATTTTGGGGAGCATGTAGAATACAGGCTTGCCCAAAGAGCTGTCATGAATCCTAAGACGAGATGCCCCGGGAGGAAGATCATTACTATTGATAAGCTGTTTAATGGTGTTGTGTACAATGCGATTGTTAGAGACAGTCGCATCGCTGGTCCTAGACCTGTAAAAAGAGCCATTGGTCAACTGGTTTTTACCTTCACTTAGGTACAAGTCTTTCTGCCAGACGACAATGGCTCCTCCCTTGTCAGCCGGTTTGATGACAATGTCGTCTCTACGGCGAAGAAGGGAGAGAGCACTAGACTCTGCCGAAGTGAGATTGGAATAATGCAATCTACGAGGGCGGAGCTGCTGAATGTCATGGATGGTGTTCTTGATATACAGGTCCAGGGCATGAGAGGCTCCAGGTTTAGGTGTAAAGGGAGGTTTAGTAGAGTCAGAAAAGCGTGCAAAGATGTCGGATTCAGCCTGAGACTGCGGAGTGCTGTCTTCCTCTCTAAAATGGAGCTTCAGCCTCATGCGACGGTGAAACCGATGAACATCCTGGAGGAGATTGTATTGGTCTAGGGTCGGACGAAGAGGAACAAATTTTAAGCCCTTACTAAGAACAGAGCGCTCTTCCTCAGAGAGGGGTAGATCTGGGGGGATGCAGACTACCTGAGCGCATGATGGAGTGGAGGATGGAGGGGTAGCTTTGGGGGTAGGGATGAGACGGGATAGTTTATGGTGTTTAGACGTGGAAAGGAACTCATGCAGCTGCCGGTTCAGTGTGTGGATAGTGGTGCGTATCATAGAATAGAAAGGGAAGTTGTTGGAGGTGAGACAACGTAAGCGAAGCAGAAGCTGGGTCTGTTGGGCACTGAGGTCTGATAAAAGGCGGGAGTGACTGGCGACCACTACGCGCATACGTTGAAAGCCACATCTGGTCTCAATTCGTTGTAGGAGACGTTGTTCCCTAGGATTGAGTGTACCAGCAGATGGATGAAAATTGGAAGAAAATCCATTAGGAAGAATTTTGTGGTGGAGGCAGGTGTGAATAAAGTGGAGATGAGAGGTGAATCTAGTTTTCTTGAAAGTAACGAACGCAAAGTCAATAGCGACACGGGATATATCAGGAGGTAGGGAGCTAAAGCTGGTGGTGACCGACACACGGAGAGAGTTGATAAAATATTTTTCAGAGAGGGCATAGTGGGGAAAAAGAAAAAACGTCCAGAAAATAAAATATGAAATAAATAAAATAAAAACGCTAAATGAAAATAGAGATTAATGAAACAATAAATAAATAGGGTAGATTGCGGTAATATAAGGTATGAAGGAAGAATAGGGAAATACGAAAAAAAATAATAATAAGTAGGCCTAAGTAGGATATAAAATACTGAGAAAAGGAGATAGGATAGGATCAGGGAGATAAGCAGGATAGGTAGATAGAGATACGAGATAACAGAGACACGGTGCAGTCAAAAAAAAAAATATATAAACGAGGAAGTTGAGGGGAACAGCGGTAAGACGGCGTGGAATACAATGGGTGGGTTTGAAAAAAAATCGAAAAAAGGTGATTCGTCTTACGAGGACAAAAGACAAAGAAAATAGTCTACGTTACGGCCACAAGGCCTTCGTCAGGAAAGGAAAGAAAGTGAAGTCTAGATAGGACACATAAAAAACTTAATAAAATAATAAAATAAAAACTGGGTACTTCCCTGAAGGCAAGAACCGAAATTCGCTGTCTGTTGAAGAGCGCGTGGCTGAACAGAAAGCGACTTCCGCCGCCGGGTGTACACAATACATACTGAAAAACTAAAAAAAACGAAACCGGACAATAAACTATCCAACGGGATAAAAGTGGGGACTGGAAATAGAAGAGGACAGAATGAGTGGGAGATAAATAAATATGAAATTAAAAAATGTATATGGCATACAAATAGAAGAATAGGATAAGAGTGGAAAGAGTCAAATAGAGCAAGAGAGGAAAGGGTGACCTCAGACAAAGGTGTGAAAAGTGTTGAGACCGGCTGGTTTTAGACACCCCATGCGGTGTATAAGACGGTTCTCAAGCTGTTCTCGGCTGGCAGTGTCAGAGGAGCAGGAATGGATCGCAACTATCCCGTCTCATCCCTACCCCCAAAGCTACCCCTCCATCCTCCACTCCATCATGCGCTCAGGTAGTCTGCATCCCCCCAGATCTACCCCTCTCTGAGGAAGAGCGCTCTGTTCTTAGTAAGGGCTTAAAATTTGTTCCTCTTCGTCCGACCCTAGACCAATACAATCTCCTCCAGGATGTTCATCGGTTTCACCGTCGCATGAGGCTGAAGCTCCATTTTAGAGAGGAAGACAGCACTCCGCAGTCTCAGGCTGAATCCGACATCTTTGCACGCTTTTCTGACTCTACTAAACCTCCCTTTACACCTAAACCTGGAGCCTCTCATGCCCTGGACCTGTATATCAAGAACACCATCCATGACATTCAGCAGCTCCGCCCTCGTAGATTGCATTATTCCAATCTCACTTCGGCAGAGTCTAGTGCTCTCTCCCTTCTTCGCCGTAGAGACGACATTGTCATCAAACCGGCTGACAAGGGAGGAGCCACTGTCGTCTGGCAGAAAGACTTGTACCTAAGTGAAGGTAAAAACCAGTTGACCAATGGCTCTTTTTACAGGTCTAGGGCCAGCGATGCGACTGTCTCTAACAATCGCATTGTACACAACACCATTAAACAGCTTATCAATAGTAATGATCTTCCTCCCGAGGCATCTCGTCTTAGGATTCATGACAGCTCTTTGGGCAAGCCTGTATTCTACATGCTCCCCAAAATTCACAAGATCGAAAACCCTGGAAGACCTATTGTCTCAGCCTGTTCTTGTCCTACTGAACACATTTCTGACTTCCTCGACAGCATTTTCCAGCCTATCGTTGAGAGTCTTCCCTCCTTCATCAAAGACACCAATCACGCTCTTACTACTTTCTCCTCTATCCGACTCCCAGCAGACCGCTCCTACCGTCTTTTCTTGCTAGACGTCTGCTCTCTGTATACCTCTATTCCCCACTCTGATGGTCTCCGAGCTCTTCGGTTTTTTCTGGATCAGCGCACTTGCCCTTCTATATCCACTGACACCCTTCTCCGTCTTGCTGAACTGGTCCTTAACCTGAATTCCTTTGAATTCAATGGTCAATTTTTTGACCAAATTAGTGGTGTTGCCATGGGAACGAAGATGGGTCCCAGCTATGCCTGTCTATTCATGGGCCACTTGGAGCATCAGATATGGCAACAATACTCCGGTCCTTTCCCTGGGTTTTACCGCAGATATATCGATGATGGCATAGGTCTCACAGATATGTCTGAGACTGATTTACACCGCTTCATCGACTTTGTGAACCACTTTCACCCCACCATTAAGTTCACCTCCCTCGTCTCCACAGTTTCTGTCAACTTCCTTGACATTACTATTTCTATCACGCCCTCCGGCCTTAATACCTCAGTATACTACAAGCCGACAGATGCCCACAGCTACCTCCTGTATACCTCTTCTCATCCTCGGGCCTGTCGTGACTCCCTTCCTTTTTCACAACTTCTCCGCCTCCGCCGTTTATGCCAAGACGACGATGACTTCCACTTACGAGCAAATGAGATGTTGGATTTCTTCCGTAACAGACTTTATCCAGAACATGTTCTCACCTCTGCTCTCCAACGTGTGCTCCCCATCTCTCGTCAGGAGGCCCTCATACCTCACCATAAATCCACTTCGGATAGAGTCAAATTAATCTTGACCCATCACCCTCATAGTACTACTGTCAAACAGATCCTTTTCCGCCACCTCCCTATCCTCCAAGCAGAGCCTGTGACCCAAGAAGTATTCAGTGAAGCACCTTTGGTGGCATATAGACGTGACAAGAACTTGAAGGATCTTCTTGTTCACAGCCGTCTCCCAAAGGAGAATGCCACTCACTTTGGCACACTACCCTGTGGTCGGACAAGATGCAACACGTGCAAGTATGTCACCTCAACCCAGAAGGTGTCCTTTCCTAAGGCTACGTACACCATCACTAGTAGCTTCACGTGTGAATCGCGCAATGTCATTTATACGATCATATGTAAACGTTGCTGCAAAACTTATATTGGCCAAACAGGCAAACGACTTGGGGACAGATTCAGCCAGCACTTAAATGACATCGCTCAGCAAAAGTCCACACCAGTTGCCATACACTTCAATGGTCCTGACCACCATGGTCCCATCGACATCCAGGTCACAGCGATCCGATCCTGCTCCTCTGACACTGCCAGCCGAGAACAGCTTGAGAACCGTCTTATACACCGCATGGGGTGTCTAAAACCAGCCGGTCTCAACACTTTTCACACCTTTGTCTGAGGTCACCCTTTCCTCTCTTGCTCTATTTGACTCTTTCCACTCTTATCCTATTCTTCTATTTGTATGCCATATACATTTTTTAATTTCATATTTATTTATCTCCCACTCATTCTGTCCTCTTCTATTTCCAGTCCCCACTTTTATCCCGTTGGGTAGTTTATTGTCCGGTTTCGTTTTTTAGTTTTTCAGTATGTATTGTGTACACCCGGCGGCGGAAGTCGCTTTCTGTTCAGCCACGCGCTCTTCAACAGACAGCGAATTTCGGTTCTTGCCTTCAGGGAAGTACCCAGTTTTTATTTTATTATTTTATTAAGTTTTTTATGTGTCCTATCTAGACTTCACTTTCTTTCCTTTCCTGACGAAGGCCTTGTGGCCGTAACGTAGACTATTTTCTTTGTCTTTTGTCCTCGTAAGACGAATCACCTTTTTTCGATTTTTTTTCAAACCCACCCATTGTATTCCACGTCTTACCGCAGTTCCCCTCAACTTCCTCGACCATATACCAGTAATAGGAAAAGATGAAGTGGTAGAAAATGGAGAATAAAGATCAACGTTTCTGGAAAGGAAATTGTGGACGTTTTAACAGTAAGCGAAAAACATTTCAAAAAAGCAAATATTAACGACCTAGCGAAAATAATAGGCATTGGAACACGTTGGAGAGTGTGTGAAAGTATGATCGAATTGTTGATAAAACGCTTTCCAGAATTCAAACCTCTAAAGTCATAATTTATCTCTCTTTTGGGAAAGGTGGGGGAGAAGGGGAAGAGCGTTTGGCATTGTCGGGAGAGGTTTGTTCACGTTTTACACATGCTCACACACGCACATACCAAACAAACAGAGAGAGTGTGTGTGTTTTTGTGTGAGAGAGACTTCTCACACAGGACCGGCCTTAGTGCAGGGCGGCTGGAGCGACTGCCCTGAGCTCTAAGGGAGCAGATGGGTAGAAAAGAAAAGTATTTTTGCTTAAGGAAGTTCGACTTATCTTCAGCCGTGACACAATTCGCCCAGGCCAAAGTACGTGTTATAAATCTTTTTATAAGAAAATATTCAAACAAAAGGGTTCCATATTGTTTTCTTCTTCTTCTTCAAGTAAAATGCCTGGTGGCGTAGACAACCATGACTCTCCACAACATCCTGTCTCAAGTACGGCGGTTGACTTCTTTCCATGCCACGATGTCAAACTGTTGAGTATCTTCCTTTCGCCGTCCTCTATTTCTTTCAATCTTTGCAGTCTTCACGATATATTCCACCTTCCTTCTTCTCTCTAAGAAAGCAGATCCCTTTCTTATAATGTAACTAGTTCGCTTTTCTTTGCGCAATGACCTCTTTCTGGACATCCTCGTTACTATTGTTACTGTCCGTGGCATTTGTAACATTCTTCAGATAAATCACAACTCTGACTTTTAATGCTTTTCTAACTTGTTTACTAGGGAGCCGCGCTGGTGTAATGGTTACCACAATGCGCTGGCGATCAGGTGTTCAAGGTTCAAGCCCGGGCGTGGGAATTTGAAAGAGTGTCATCGACCGGGAATTTGACTGAATAACCTGAACGGCTCCTGAGATAAACCCTCTGTGGATGAGGAGCGAAGCTCATGACCGGGTTGGAAGGAAAGTCCACAGGCTCCCCAGCCTCGCAATGACATGTAATTGTCCATGACTTAATTTCCGTATGGCAAGATTGGGTCTATATAACATTGCAGTACTCTCATTTTAACTTCAATTTTTTTAAGGCAGTGTACGCAGCGGCCACGCAGCTGACAGATCTGTTCTTTTTCATCATGCTAGCAGATACCATGAGTCCTTTTCCAGGCTGAGTCCTTATCAAGTGCTAACAGTCCTTTTCAACATCAGACCTTGTCAGGGCTACACCATGCTAGCTTACATACACTAGTAGTCCTTTTCAGGACTTTGTATTCAACAACAATGTACTAGAATTGTTAAAAGTTCACTTATTTTTCAATGGCTTTTTCGCTGTGATATATAACCAACGGTCGTCAGTCTGTTTTGATAGATTCGTGCCTCGAGACAAGAAGACAAAACCCTCATGGACACAAAACAAATTCTTACTTCCCTTGACAAAGAGTAGTTAACATATTTTATGGAGCTCAGTTTCAACAAGTAATGTAAAATAGGTGTTATTTACTTGTGAGATCGAGTGATAGACCGTATGCGCTATAAAATCATTGTACTGGTTCTTACTGGTAAACAGCGCCGTGGAGTATTTTAGTGGAATCGGTAAAAAATGACCGGACTTCTAAAATTTCATGATTCGGAGTATGAAAAAATTGTGTTGGCCTATTCCACAATCCCGTTGATAAAAAAGACGTTGAAAAGGTGCAGATTTCTCCAACACACGCCAAACAAATGGATGACACATGAACGATCAAGGAAATAATATATGTGTAAAATGATGATAGGTTCAAGACCAGCAAAAAAAGTGTGGATCTCCCCGTGTCCCCGGGGATTTCTAGTAGGACAAAGAAAAAATATGCCTACAGCTTGGTCGGGAATGTCGTAAGAGGCGGATAACTTGACGTTGAATATGATGGGGGTGGCACACTCATAATGTCAAATAAAATGTGGGACCGAAGACGCAGCTAGAGAGATGAATGCAGTCAGCGACTCATAGCTTGACTGCTTGCGTCAGGATCAACGAACCAGAGCTGACCAAGATCCTACTCCACCTCCACGTGGTGGTCCTGGAAACAGACTGCACCACTGCAGTCTGGCTGAGAGAGTAGGGATCGAGGTGGGAAGGCGAACCCGGTCCCAAAAAATGCAGTGCTGAAGTCGGATGTGTCGGCCGAAAGGCGCAAATATCGCAGCTTTGCTGTAAACGGACACAATGCAACCAACGTCCTTTTCAGGACGAACGTGGAAGAAGAAGAAGAAATAAAATGCTATATAAACTATCACAGCAACAGCACATAAATGCTTTGATGAAGGCTTCCTACGAGGAGACAAGCTCCAAAATGAGTTAAAACGGAAATGATTAGAAAGATGATGATTAGAATGATTAACGAAAAAGCGTGGATTACATTGCACGGAATGGCAAAGAGTTTAGTTTAGGTGTATTTTTGTTTTTTTGTTATTCCTTCTAAATTTCCATCATTCCACATAAGCGCAGTTACCGATACTGTGCTAAATATTTTGCTTTGATTTCGTTCAGAACGTGTCAGTCGCTTTGGGCAGTCGAGAAATTTAGGAGATACAAAAAGGCACCAGTGAATCTCCCCCACACTCATCCAAATTAACTCTACTGACGACTGAAACAATCCAGCCTTTCAAAGTAATAATAATAATCATAAAACAAAAATTGAAAATTAAAAGTGACAGCTTGGGTTTTGCCGTGTCAAAAATTGATAATTAAAGTGTGCTCTTCAATCAGTCAATACCCTGTAGCTACCCAGGGAGCATAGACCTTCAACAAACACATGCCAAGTCCTGCTGTCACGTGCCATCCGCTCAAATTCTTTCCATGTTTTTCTCATCATTTTAGTCGGCAACCCAGACTTCTTTCGGCTTTCTCTGAGTTGCTTCATGCACCTCCTTTCCAGAGAACCTTCCTCTGTCTTGGGCCGCTGAGTTGATTTATATTCTATATTTGACTTATCCATAGTGTTTGTTGAAGTTTTTGTGGTTAAAAGTTTTTTTTTTCAGGATGGGGTAACCAGCTCCATGCCCAACCCTCCATTGTCGCTTCTTACGACATGTTTGGTAGTGTACAGTGCTACTATTCTTTGCTCCCCTTCCGGGCCCCGGTAACACACGGGTGAAAATGTGCTCTTGGAACAACTTAATAGGAAATAAACCAGCATATTTCTTTGAACGCCATCTTTCTACAAATTTCCTTTAATGAAATGAAACTGAACGCCCGATTGACAGAGTGGTTCCAGTCTCGAAATCTGGTAGCATCACTACAGTCTACCCATCTGTAAATGGGTACTTGACTTCGCTCTTTAGTTAATGAAGGCAGCGAGGAACGGACCTGGTCACCTCACCGCATGAAGCTATACTTAGTATAGTGAAGTCTCTAATATAATACCGCCCGACGGTGGTACATTTACCTTATCTTACAATTTCGTTAAGGAAGTCTTTCTAAAACATACCTTGAAGGAAATCTATCTGAGGGAAATGAAGGATACACGATTATCAAAGAAGATGGAAAACCACACTGAACTGGGTGAAAATTATGTTTACTACAGTCTTTCTGTCTGACAAATAATCTTTTTAAAACGTCAGAAACGGAACGCCACCAACTTACCACAATCCTAAATTTCCTTTACTGACCGCAAGAAAATTGATTCATAATCCTCCGACCCAAATTGCCAACGGGTCCTTGAATCTCACCCTGTTGGAATTTCCGTTACTAATCCATGCAGTTATTATTTACAAACCTTTGTAAAAATCTGACCACGTCCCCCAGGTGTTTTATCCAGAGATTCAAATTTGTTACCCCATGGGAATTGAGCGTGATGACGCAATCTCCATAGATCTGGAGAAATCTAGTTTGTCTCGGTTGCATGCGCACATTCACGCGAGAATTTAATAACAATCTCTGCTCCAATCAAGGTCAAGGCAAGGTAAAATCCACCGCAGTTCTATTATTGCCCCTTTGGCGTTCTTTTGTTGAAAACATAGAATTACTTCTCTGTTACGCCATCTTCTTTTGCGTACTCGGTTTCGACATCGCGGCGTTATAGTTTGAAATGATGGACAAGAGAACGCCTTCAACTTTGAATCTATTACTTGTATTTAGAATCAGCTGCACAGCAGAAGCATGTATTGTTTATTGTCCAGGAATGTTTTGTGCTAGTTTCTCATGACGTGTTCAAAGCCGATTGATAACACCAGAGCTGGGGACTTTCTTTCGCCTATTAGATTCGTCGTAATTTGCTGGTACTGTATGTTGAAACCGACCCTTTAATTGTTCCACCCTAATATTTCAAAATCCACGCTTTTCTTTAGGATGGATTTCTTCGTTCACCCGTAGGGTTAATTTGGAAGCGTGTGGAGGAGATTCACGGGGGCGATATTGTATCTCCCAATTTTCTTCCCCACCGTTACAGACGACAATAAGAAACGATTTGAACGACTGTACTTTCCAGATTGTCTAAAAGCGACTTCACTCGTACATTTTGTGTCAGTGTGACATATTTACTGTGGCCCATACCTATGTCTGTAATGTATGTATGAATGTACCTTTATGTAGGTGCGTGTATACTTGTGGGAATGTATGTATGCATTTAAGTTTGTATTTATGTGTGTATGTATGAATGTGCGTATACGTATTTATGTATGCATTTTATATGTATGTATTTGTATATGTATCTATTTATGAAAGTGTGTATATGTTGTATATATGCGTATGTATATAAGTGTGTACAAATATCTAAGAAATTCCGCGTGTCTGTCCGTATCAAGGACTTTGAGAGCTCACTACAGAAGTCGACGACCACAAAGAAAAAAACCACGATGGAAAGAAGAATTATCAACAATACAAACTATGTTCAACAATACAAACAATGTTCAACCATACAAAATATGTTCAATAATATAAAATATGTTCAACAATATAAACTATGTTCAACAATATAAACTATGTTCAACAATACAAACTATGTTCAACAATACAAACTATCTTCAACAATGCAAACAATGTTCAACAATGCAAACAATGTTCAACAATACAAAATATGTTCAACAATATAAACTATGTTCAACAATACAAACTATATTCAACAATACAAACTATATTCAACAATACAAACTATATTCAACAATACAAACTATATTCAACAATACAAACTATATTCAACAATATAAACTATATTCAACAATACAAACTATATTCAAAAATATAAACTATATTCAACAATACAAACTATATTCAACAATATAAACTATATTCAACAATACAAACTATATTCAACAATATAAACTATATTCAACAATACAAACTATATTCAACAATATAAACTATATTCAACAATATAAACTATATTCAACAATACAAACTATATTCAACAATATAAACTATATTCAACAATACAAACTATATTCAACAATACAAACTATATTCAACAATATAAACTATATTCAACAATATAAACTATATTCAACAATATAAACTATATTCAACAATACAAACTATATTCAACAATACAAACTATATTCAACAATACAAACTATATTCAACAATATAAACTATATTCAACAATACAAACTATATTCAACAATATAAACTATATTCAACAATACAAACTATATTCAACAATATAAACTATATTCAACAAAACAAACTATCTCATTCAAACTGAACAGGTTGCCTCACGTTATCAATGAAACCTGTTACTGACACCGAGCCAGAAAGTCAGGTTTATTAATTGCAAAAAAACCAAAATGATCCATCATTGTTCTCTTCAAGTTAACTGGGCTTGTATCTGTATTTGTAAGTTGGCTTCATAGAACACACGACACGCTGCTGTTACCTATAACTGGGTTGTAATTTTGTCATTGTTATACAGCGTTCCTAATCACGCCCGCACTCAAGCCACCTCACGCCTTGTATGGGGGGGGGGGGGGTGTCATACAGTACTTGTGGGCCTGGACATTCATTTCTTTAGTACCTTTTTTTTTTTTCTTATAAAGACAAACAATAATGATAGTTTTCTTCTTCTTCTTCGTACACTCTCAGACGTCCAACTTGAATGTTTTCAATGAAAGCAGCAGTCAGTTTGAGGCTAGTTGAATCTCCGTAGAGCTTTTCCACGAATGGTACCGTACTGGTGTCGGCCATCTGCGCTTTCTCTGTTCTGCATATGTTGGGCAACTTTGAAGCAGATGTTCAGCAGTCATTTTATCAGTTCCACAGTTAACACTCATCGGTAGTCATTATCTTTAGCTTTTTGAATAGATGGTATCTGTCACGGAATAGCCTCCCCTGCTTTGCAGTAGTGGTCCAACAGTGGCCAAAACTCAAGAGTATCTACTATGGGTCTTAAAAGGTCTCTACCTTCGCACAAGATTACTCTGCGCAGAGTTGTAGATAGAAGGATAATGATGCTTCTATCTCAAGGCAGTTTCCATAAGTTATTTCAAAAGTCAAGAACAATGCTGCGTTGGGCAGGGCAATTGTTAACTTATATCATCTGATCCGGCGCCTTTTATGAAGAATTAAGCAATTATTAATTTCAGCTTGTTCAAGCCCCCACCCTGATTTACTCAGTGGAATTCTTCTTATTATGAAATAGCTCTGTTTAGCGTGTATTTAGTAAATTGACTGAGACAAACATGCAGTACATTCAAATTGCCTAAATCGACGTTAAATTTGTATATTTACAAATAACAGATTTAATAATCATGTAGGTTTTATTAAGGTTTAAAAAAAAATGAATAATTATTTATCAGAAAAATTATCCTCACTCTTGTGATGTAATGGAAGTTTGTAAAGGAGGTCACTTGGCTGCTTTTATGTGTTACTTAGCTGTCAGTGACGGTTCTGCTCCTTCTAATGGTTTGATTCTTGGTAGACTGGATTGCTGATCCTGCTCGTCACTGGTCAAGGTTGTAGGGCGCAGCCCGTTCCCAGAAATGTCAGGGAGTGTCTACGAAGTTGGTCCCTTGTCTTAAAGCTCCGTCTGATGATGGTATCTAGCTTCGACTTTAGGCACTTATTCCAGAGATAGTACCCTCAACTGGTACCACCAACAACTATGGTAAAAGAATAGAAACAAATACCCTCTGAGTACTGAGTTTCCCCACACATAGTTATGTGTCCCCTTCCTATTCCACTATCCCATCTACCTCAGATTTTACCCTCAATGAGAATTAATCTTAATCCCTCGAGAGAAAACTTTCTTTACATTTAAATTGAATAGCTTTATATTTACTTTACATTCAAATGAAACGGTTAATAGTATAGATAGAATATGTTTACATTTACATCTACACTGGTTGAAGAATGTTCACAATATAGATAGAACATGTTTTCATTTACATCTACACTGTTGAAAAGCTTGAAAACTTTCATTATTTTTAAATTTAATATGTTTACATAGACATTTATACTGGTTTGAAAATGTAAATGTTATAATTAGAATGTACACCATTTCTTTCATCTTTCCCTCCCTGTTCCATATGGAACTTGGGTCTACTTATGCTTTTAGTTCTCTTGAAGAAACTAGCGATAAAGCAGTCACCAGCTCTTGCAGTAGTGATTCATGAAATCATTAGTATATATGCTAAGGTTGCCAGCCTCAAATGACTTGGACATCCGCTAGCAATCACATATTAATATTCACATGGCAATATATACATATTAGCTCACATGTTAGTAATGAAAAATGTACAACTTACGCCAATCTTAACTCACAGACTGTTTCCTCAGAGAAATAGGTTAAGGCACTAGCAGATGCCTTTTTCACGTGTTCTTAGGGGTCATTACTTTAACATTAGATTCCCACTATGACTCCGTGTTTTCAGTTTCCTCATATCCCGGTTTCCTTATTAAAATGATAGAGATTTCCTGGGCTGTTTGAGTCCTTCAAAATGCTCCAACATAGTCCGATCTGATAAATGGAATTCTGATTCTAGTTTTAAATCTGGCTGTCTTGGGGTCTTCTTGGCGCTAGTGAATTTTCACAGTGCTTTAAAACTGCTAAAAGGTCAGGTTATATTGCCTGTCTTCCCCCGCATTTGTTTGTTACGTTGCTTAGCAGAGCGCCAATCGTTTCAAACGTGCGTGTTTTGTGGGGTAATTCAAAATTATTTCCACCTGAAATTCTGTGCTTGATGAAAAATATCACCTCTCCCATATATGGCGATAAAATATCCGATCCTCTCCCGGCAATGTTTACAAATAACTTCTTACATCTGCCCGGACTATTACAACATTTCCGCTTAGGTGTGTTTCCGACTGATAAGTGCGTGTCTGTAATCTGTCCGCAGACGGGTAATTTATCGCCCGGTACGCCTTATCAATGATTAACCAAAGTCGTTTGGGCGATTTTAGTGCTAATTTGTAGTCTGATGTCGGCCACACCCGAGATTAACCAACATGACTGTCGGATTTCCCAGCAGGGAGGAACGGGTAACCAAACAGACATAACGGCTTAACACTGAGAGGAGTGTAAGAACGTTTGGACATAAAAAATATCCGCTACATAGCAGATAAAGAAAAAGGTGCCGACCACTGAAAAGCACGTAATTAGTCTGTACAACAACGGTCACAAAATACGGCCGTAGTGAACAAGAGAGCGACCCAAAAATTATGTGATAGTATCCCACTCTGTTGTGGCCAGTGCGGAGTCTGAAGATTACTACTTGTTCTCTTATATTGAGATGGTAGTATGCATCATTTTGTGTGACCTGTATGTTTTAAGAGAAAAGAACTGGTTATAGAAATGAAGATGATGTAGAAGACACGGAAAAAGCTTGAGCTGATGGGGTGTGACAGGATGTTACGTCCATTTTTGCACAACAGTTTATGATGCGAGACTTAACAGATTACCAGATGCCAAAATCTAACTTTGTTAGACGTACTTAGGTACGCATCTATGTTTGTGATAATAACTTAAATTTATTATGCACCAATGTGCACAAATTCGGTGCGATATATTCGTTGGTTGCCTAAGAGCGCTGATGACGTCAGAGACACGTCAGAGATTGAAGAGACAAGATGCCGGTTTTACAAGACAGACGTTGTTCTGGTCTTTGAGTCCCATATTGCGAGAATAGTTGATTGTGATTATATATAGTTGCTACCTTCCAGGGCGAAGCGTTAGCCACAGCCAAGTCTGATTCATACTCTTTGGTATCTCCATGTGATACTTGATGTAATTACTTTACAAGATTCTGACAGGGCTTCAGTAAAGCATCATGACCTACTGCTAGTGTGTTCAGGAATCCTTTTGCGAAGTAATATTGAAGTCGATAATTTTATGAAGTCTCAAGACAATATGTCCGGCCAAAATTATACATAAGTATCTTTGATAAAAGATCGAATATGGAAAAGAAGTGAATAATCTTCTCCTCAATACTTTGCCGTTTGCGGGTTGTCCAATGGTCATTGAGGTCAGTCAAGTTTGACATTGAAATATTATCTACATGCAGAATTCGTATAACCATGCCTGATGTTCCAGTATGTCTTCATGATGATATCATCTACGTTTCGTCTAATAAACTTGTTATGTAAACTGTCAGTCAAGCCCTGAATTCAGCGTCCATCAAATACACCTGAATGTTGGTTTGCATATTGACATTGATTCAGTATTCTCACAGCCCATAGACTTGTCATCATTAATGTCACCATATTTGTCGGCCACCCGTAAGCCCGACCAAACTGACAGCATTCTTTAGTCAGTAGTCTGATGAACTATTAGTAATAGACATAACCAATATTCACAAGAAATAACTGTTGTATCGAAGAAAGGTCAAAGACATACAGAAGTAAACCACGTATCAGCCGATGGCCAAGGAACATAACTAAAGCCAAAGAACACTAAAAATATACTATACATCAGATCCAAACAAGAACTCAAACTACAACAGTCTCAAACAATAGTAATACAACATCTGGTGACCAAAACAAACGCTACTACATCTGGTGGCCACTAAACCACTACTACATCTGTTTTGCCAGTTTCAAGGGAAGCAGCTTCAAGAACTCATGCAACAATTCGAGGGTTCTTACCAGGGCAAATCTTCGCAAATCTTCAAAATCAAGGACACTGTTTGCTCTTTGAGAGGTCTACCTAACGGTTTTCAAGACTGACCTTCAAGCGATCCTGATCCAAGTTTGGTTGTTATCTATCAACTGTGGATTTCTTCTGGATTGTAAGGCTCTTATGCAACACCCGAGATCCAAAATCGCTAGCTCTGCGAGGACTGGGAAATTTTTTCTTTGAAAAAGATAAGTGAACTATTGTTCTGTTCACCGTTGCATGTTTTAGTTGAGCCTATTTTTAATATGTCCATAGTCACGTTATATGTTACATGTTCAGTGTTTAACGTGGGCTGGTTTGGTTGGCGACTCACATAGGATATATCCCGAAGTTAACTTCTGGGCCTTCGTGAGTGTTCTTTAGGTACATTTTTACAGACTTCCCTTAGTGGATGTTCCCAGCACATAGTTGCTGGATGATTATTTTAGTCCACTGCTCTGGTTCTCTGTGAACTATATTCGTTTAGCTGTGACGTTGAGTTTTTATTGTTGTTATCGTTATATTTCTTCTATCCGTACCTTGGTTTTATAATTGACTTTGTTCGTGATTGTCTTTCTCAATCTTGCTATTGTTAATTTCTATACAAACTTTATGTTTATACCTTGTGTCGTCATTTGTCTTGTTTTTATTCGCAGCTGTCATTGCATTCTTTGCAATAGTTATCACATTTATGTCTGCCTTATTATTTAGTTGATTTCTGCGAACGTTGTCATTTGTTCCAGTATAGCTTGTCATTGTTATTGTTGTTCTATTGGTCTATATCGTGCGTAATTTATTTATGTCTTATTACATGACTGTTAATGCATTAATAACTAAAGGATAAATAATAATTATACTATAACATTTACTTCATCATAACATATATTTCGACTAAGTCAGTCATTGTGAGTGGGAAACATGGCCACTCTAGAGTCCTTTATGAGAATCGGAAAAGAGTTTGGCTATAAAGCAGATGCTTTACGAGAATTTGCTTTTGCAGAATTGGCTAAAGCAGAAAAAAAGGCAGCTAAAGCAAAACAGGAAGAAGCTGAAAAGGAAGCTATATTAAAGCAGGAACTAGCTGAAAAGCGTCGAGAAGATAAAGAGGTGGAAGAGAAAAGAAAAGAGGCGGAAGAGAAAAGAATGCAATTTGAAAGAGAGATGGAGGAGAGGAAAGCTCTGACCTTAGCTCATGAAAAGGAAATGATGCTCCTTCACCTGGAAGAATTAAAATTAAGGGGTCAAAATGCAAACAACGGTAACTCCAATAATACTGCACCTTCAGATAAAAATTATGGCAGTGATAAATTTAAATTGCCTAAATTTAATCCACGTAGTGATGACGTGGCATGCTACCTATCACGCTACGAAAGTGTATGTGAGTCACGTAAACTGGATAAGGCTCAATGGAGTGTTAAACTGATGGAATTTTTGACAGGAGAACCATTGACTATTGTAGAGACAATGGATCTCACTCTGCAAAAGAACTACGATAATATCAGAGCTGCACTACTAAAAAATTATCAACTTACTGGGGAGGGGTACAGATTGCGCTTTAAATCCTTACTGCCGGAAACTGGGAAGGATTTCGCTGATTTTCTATGCAAAATACATCTCACACTCGATAGATGGATAGAGCTGTCTAAAATAGACCATTCCTATGATGCTCTTCGTGATTTGATGTTGCGTGATAAAGTACTGTCATCAGTTAATGCAACATTCCTCTCGTTCTTACATGAACGAAAGCCTATGAATTTTAAAGATATGGATCAAATTTGTATACAGTTCTGTACTGCACATCCTAATATGCCATATGGTCATCCTCATATTAGAAAAGAATTACCCGTTGCTTCGGCCATGCAACACAATAATCACTTTCGAAGTCGCTCTCTCAGTCACGATAGAAACTTCAGAAAGGGAGAGTATAAGAATGTCAATGGTTTTAAAGGGACACCATTTCGTAGTGGTTCTCCATCTCAACAAAACTGGAGACAGTCCATTAGGCCATATAATTTAAATAATAACAATTATGGAAATTATCAAGGAAATAATTATAACAATTATGATCGATCGCGATCTCCCTCATTTTTAATAAGAATAACTCACCATACCGAAACTACGGTCACAGGGACAATAGTTATCACCGTAATTGGCGTTCAAACCAAAATAGTGATCACAACAGGTCAAATAATTGTAACAATTTCAGAGATGATGATCGTAATAGATCTAGAGGTAGAGACAGAAACATAAATAATAAACAACATCGCCAGGCTAATTCTGCTCATCATGATCTTCAGGCTAATATAGATCAGAGTACAAATGTTGATGTGCATAATGCGTCCTCTTGTTCTTTAGATTTCGAGCAGGCTAAACTTTGTCATGAATGCACAACATTGTTCCAGCCCGAGGCGATCACGACGTTGAGTTGCGGCCATGTCTTGCCAAGTCTCCTTGCGATGTCTACCGCCATGTCAGCATCTACACATGACGGAAGAGGGTCTCTAACCTTACACAAAGGATTTGCCAATAAAGTTCCCGTGTCTATTTTATTTGACACTGGATGTTCAACCGTAGGAATTAGACAATCCTTAGTACACCCGTCATTAGCGACAGGGAAAAGTGTTAAGTGTGTTACCTTTGGTGGTACAGTTGAGACATTCCCAACTGCGATTATAGAATTAAATACACCATTTTTTTACAGGGAAAATCCATGCCTGTTTACCGCCTTCACCAATCAGTGATTTGATAATCGGTCGTATACATGGTGTTAAAGAGTGTACCCCACAACAGATCGCTACTTGGGAAAAGCAACATATGCATTCTGCTTATGCAGTTGTCACTAGAGCGCTAGCTAAGAATATGTTGCAGGTTACACCAACAACATCTCCTGACAATAATAATGATGATCTTGACTCCACTATATCACGAGAGTTCTTTATAGAATTACAACATAATGATGTTTCATTACAGAAATTTTTTCTGTTGGCTAATAATAATAATACAGCAACATATGAGACAAACCCTAAACATTCTTTTGTACTGAAAAACGGGGTGTTAGTTAGAATTGTACGTGATACTACTTCATCCGTACGTTCGCAAATTTTGGTACCCACTAACATGAGAGCACGTATATTACGTCATGCTCACGACTCTCAATGTGCAGGTCACATGGGTTTTTCACGCACTAAATCCAGGGTGCTATCTTCATTTTACTGGCCACGTATTCATAGAGATGTCAATATCTATTGTCGCTCTTGCACTACATGTCAAGAGGTTAAGGTACGTGGTCCACGTCACGCAGCTCCTATTCAAGCTCCTGACATTCCTATTCGACCTTTTGAAAAAATGGCTATCGATATTATTGGACCTATACAACCTTCTGCTAGAGGACACACACACATTCTCACATGTATTGACGTGTGTACTCGTTGGCCTGAGGATATACCACTTTAGAGTACTTCATCTGCCGATGTTGCGGATGCACTATGGTTAATTTTTTCTCGTCTAGGTTTTCCTAAAAAAAATCTTATCAGACCATGGTGTACAATTTGTATCTGAATCTAGGTCCCATGTCATGGCCATGCTATACATAGACAGATCACTTAGTAGCATATATCATGCCATGTCAAATGGCTTAATTGAGCGCCAAAATAGGACACTTAAACAATTGTTAGGTAAGATTACTGATGACCATCCTCAAGACTGGAACAGAGTATTACCCGCTGCTCTCTTCGCTTATCGCGAGGCGCAAAACGAAATCACAGGTTTTTCACCGATTGATCTCGTCTTCCGTGCTCAACCACGTGATCCCATGTCGTTGCTTCACGACCTGCTCACTGAAGAGGATATTACAGATGACACCCAATCCTCTTATGAATATGTAATCTCTTTGAGGAAAAAAATTGTTGATGCATGTAGGTTAGCTACCTCATCGTCTGAATTGGCAAAAGAAAAAGCTAGACTTTTTGCTAATAGATATCGACGTCTTCGCCAGCTTTATCCTGGTGACGAGGCCTATGTTTTACTCCCTCGTAAAGACAATCGTTTACTCATTGCCTGGAAGGGCCCTTTTAAAATAATTTCTAGAATTTCTGATGTCGACTACATCGTCGATATCATGGGTAAACATAAAACCTTTCACATAAATATGTTTAAAGAATTTCATGCTCGTCCTGACTACCTTCAGTCAGTGTTTCAGGCGACTGACAACCCTCCACCTTGTCGTCACCATTATACCGCTTTGTCAGTTATTCAGGAGGAGGAATCTTCTTTTTCTGATGTACCTTTACCTATCCCGGTAATCCCACTTCATTCTACCGAAATTTGGAGTGACGTATCTATCTCTCCTGATCTTTCTACTGATAGACGTCAACAAACCTCTTCTCTTCTCCAATCTTATCAAGATGTCCTCACTGACATCCCTGGTCGTACTTCAGTCATTCATAATGACATTGTACTGACCAATGACACACCTATTCGTGTCCGCCCCTATCCCATTCCTCTTCACTTTCGGACTCAGGTGGACAAGGAATTAGATGAGATACTTCGATTGAACATAATTGAACCATCTACTTCTCCGTATTCTTCATCTGTGGTCATTATTCGTAAGAAAGATAATAACATCCGTATTTGTGTCGACTATCGGAAATTAAATAAAGTTACCCGATTTGATGCAGAACCACTACCGCTATTAGAAGACTTGCTTGTGAAACTTTCTAGGTCTATTTTTTCTCTAAGCTAGATTTGTCAAAAGGCTATTGGCAGGTCCCATTGACAGATCATGCCAAACCTCTCACTGCTTTTTCTACCCAACGGAGTCTATTCCAATGGAACTTTATGCCATTTGGACATGTTAACGCTCTGGCTACTTTCGTACGCATGATGCGTCGTATTTTATCTCATCGTCTTGATGTCATTGTCTATATCGATGACATTTGTCTTTTTAGTGACTCCTGGGAGGATCATTTTCGGGGATTAAGCTCATTATTGTCAACTCTATGTTCTTATAATCTGACGGCTAAACTATCAAAAGCATATATTGGTTTTCATGAAATATCATTTTTGGGTCATCGTGTGGGCCATGGTCTCCTTCATACTGAAGATAATAATGTTTCAAAAAATTCTTAATATCACTGCGCCTACGACAAAGAAACAAATTCGCAGTCTTTTGGGTTTAATTCAATTTTATGGAAGATTCATTCCCCATTTATCCACCATCACTGCGCCTTTCTCTAGTTTATTAAAGAAAGGCTCAGCTAACATGATTCGGTGGTCGAAAGAACCATCAAATCACGTTGTACCATATTAAGTCACTGTTTTCATCTGCACCTGTGTTACGTTTACCAAACGCAGATTTACCTTTTGTTCTTCGCAGTGACGCTTCTAATTTTGGAATCGGCGCCGTACTGCTACAATCCTACGCAGGCACCTTACATCCAGTGATGTTCTTGTCCAGGAAGCTTACACCTGCAGAACGTAATTACTCAGTTCTGGACAGAGAACTCTTGGCGTTGGTTTGGTCCATAACCAAGCTACAACGGTTTCTGTTGGGCGCACACTTCGTTGTGGAGACGGACCAACATGCACTTACAGCACTCCAAACCAGGGATTTGAAATCTTCGAAAACTACACGTTATGCCATAGCATTACAGCCATATAATTTTTCCATCCGAGCGATTCCTGGTTCTGAAAATGTGTTTGCGGACGTTCTTTCACGTTGTCCTCAAGATTCTACAGAGCCACTACGCTTTACCGAGAGTTAAGCCTCTACACCAAATCTATTCTATGTTACCACTTGTGACACATGACTTTATCATCGTTCAATGATATTATTATGTTACATGAAACACCATATCGATGATTAAATTGACTATGCATCGTTGCTTCAACATTAACATTTCAAGGATTTTATACATATAACATTCCGTTCATACAGTGTGACGTGGTGAAATTAAGAAAAATGCTAGAATCGGAACTTAACTATTCCGACATAATGACATCTACACTTCAACTTCATATTAATGATACGCGTTGTTGACAATCTTGCCATATAACATTATTACTTAGTAACTTTGTTGGTTACTTCATTTGTAATGCCGTGAATAATTCAGGAACTTTTATAACAATGACATAACTTAATTAGGTTTAGTATTTATTATATATATATATATATATATATGTTATATAAATCAATTTATATATATATATTAGATAAATCAATTTTATAATTAGATATCACGCTTTCATAGCGCTGTTAATTTTCACATGACATATCTTAGTTAGCAACTTCATAATTCATGCTTCATTCGCGTCGCTAAGTAATCCTACGCCCTACTAGGAGTGTTGTTTGATTCGACTAATTTTCTTTCATCTTTTCCTCATTCTTACATTTATACTTTTACATGCATACTTTAGCTTCCATTTTTATGTTTTCATTCATTTGGAACTTTTTCGTTAGATTACTATCTCCATTCATCACCTATTTTCACTAGTGCTATAACATGTTCCAATTTTAATTGATAGTTATTGTACTATTTCGTACATTCCATCTCATTTCTTTGAGTTGAATTTAGTATCACATCTCTTTCACCACTATTCTTAGTTTCATACTCATATTTTAATAATATTTATTGATTGATGTATCAGATAATTTGATTGACCTCGTCGCGATAATTTGAAGAAAAAAAAATAAAATAATAATTTTTTTTATCCGGGGTCGAGGTATACTGTTACGTCCATTTTCGCACAACCATTTATGATGCGAGACTTAACAGATTACCAGATGCCAAAATCTAACTTTGTTAGACGTACTTAGGTACGCATCTATGTTTGTGATAATAACTTAAATTTATTATGCACCAAAGTGCACAAATTCGGTGCGATATATTCGTTGGTTGCCTAAGAGCGATGATGACGTCAGAGACACGTCAGAGATTAAAGAGACAAGATGCCGGTTTTACAAGACAGACGTTGTTCTGGTCTTTGAGTCCCATATTGCGAGAATAGTTGATTGTGATTATGTATATTTTCTACCTTCCAGGGCGAAGCGTTAGCCACAGCCAAGTCTGATTCATACTCTTCGGTATCTCCATGTGATACTCGATGTAAGTACTTTACAAGATTCTGACAGGGCTTCAGTAAGGCATCATGACCTACTGCTAGTGTGTTCAGGAATCCTTTTGCGAAGTAATATTTGATAAAAGATCGGATATGGAAAAGAAGTGAATAATCTTCACCTCAATACTTTGCCGTTTGCGGGTTGTCCAACGGTCATTGAGGTCAGTCAAGTTTGACATTGAAATATTATCTACATTCAGAATTCGTATAACCATGCCTGATGTTCCAGTATGTCTTCATGATGATGTCGTCTACGTTTCGTCTAATAAACTTGTTATGTAAACTGTCAGTCAAGCCCTGAATTCAGCGTCCATCAATTACACCTGAATGTTGGTTTGCATATTGACATTGATTCAGTATTCTCACAGCCCATAGACTTGTCATCATTAATGTCACAATATTTGTCGGCCACCCGTAAGCCCGACCAGACTGACAGCATTCTTAGTCAGTAGTCTGATGAACTATTAGTAATAGACATAACCAATATTCACAAGAAATAACTGTCGTATCGAAGAAAGGTCAAAGACATACAGAAGTAAACCGCGTATCAGCCGATGGCCAAAGAACATAACTAAAGCCAAAGAACACTAAAAATATACTATACATCAGATCCAAATAAGAACTCAAACTACAACAGTCTCAAACAAAAGTAATACAACATCTATTGACCAAAACAAACGCTGCTACACTGGAGCAGGGGCGTACTTAAAGTATTTGGCACCCCGGGGCGGATCCTTCCTTTGGCATCCCCCATAAATAAACACAGACAATTATTTGATGCATGCTAGTACATTTTTAAACAGTACAATACTGTCATAAAAGTGTCCGACGGCACCCAACTCCTGACGGACCACCTGCCTCCCCTCTTAGTACGCCACTGGACATGTGTAAATTGAAGGCCTGTGTTTCTTTGGGAGCCGAAGAGTGGGAAATAGTGAATGAAATAATAATAGTGTAACCGACATTTAATAAATAGAAAAGTATTCCAAGACAGGTTGTTCATTGCTGAGCGTGTCTATTTCTTGAAGCGCGCGATGATGTCACTTGAATGCAGTGGAGTAACTACCGCCCGGGTTTTCCAGGCGTGTCCCGGTGGTTCTCTAGTACCAACTCCGCGGTAACGCAGTTGTTAGTGCATTGGCTTCTCATCTCGGCGGTCCTGGTTCGATCCCCAATTGAGGTGGATTTTTTAGGCCGCAAACGGCTCCAGGGTAGACCCAGCCTCGTGAATTGGTTACCAGAGCAACTATGGGAAGGTTAAGGCTGCCAACGTGATGATGACCACATCACCCCTAGTGTGCCATATGGACAAGAAAATATAGGCCTAACACCATATTCCCAGTATGCCTTAATGTGCGCGCAACGGGATCCTTGACCTAGTAGTACCAACTGGGCACTGAAACGTTGTGGTCAGAAAGGACCATTGCCGTTATGTATATCCTTTTATTTTCCATTGCTGATATGCTAAACGTCGTAGCATCTCTCGTTTCTTACTTACTTAGTCGTTTCCCTTCTATCGTGAGGTGTAGAGGTTTGGAAGAGAGAGCGCCAGACTATCCTATCGACTGTCTTCCTCCTGGCCTGGTTCCATTCTCTCGTTTCTTGAGGCAGAAATCAAAGAAATACAGAAAGCGTGTGAAAATCTTGAGTGGGCGGCACACGATAGGGGAGCTGGTACATATTTGTTGAGCGCCTATGCTCCTTTGAGCACTGAAGGGAAATTATGAAGATGATGACGAAGTAAGTAGATTTGTTTTTATAAAGATGTATCGTATACTCTACTTGTTATAGTAGTTGAACCCAGTGGCGTACTACGGGGGGCGCGAGGGGGCGGTCCGCCCCGGGTGACAACCAAGAATGGGGTGCCATCAGACACTATTAGAATAGTGCTTGCTGTTGAAATAAACTTGCAAATGTGCTTCTTTATTAGTGGCTGTCGCGAGAGGTTCAGATGTTATTAAAATTAAAGATCTCCTGGACAAATAGATGTATCAGATGATACCAGGATAGTGCCAGATAAGAGACTGGTCTTAAAAGAAATACCCCCTTCTCTGAAAAGAGTAAGGGTGTATCGACATCAAAGTGGGGTCAAGCTATGTAAATCTACAGGTATGATGATAGTGTTTGTTCCTGAAGATCTATCTGCTACCTCTCCAGATCCCACAATGAGTAATGGTTATATATTTGTTTGTGTGGCTAATTATCTAGGGGAAAATTAAATTAGTTATATGTAATAACTATCAAACAGAACATTAACTTAATTAGAATAATTAAGTAAGACTGAGTGAAAGTATTTACAATTTATTGTTCCTAAACCTGTTTTCTTTTTGTTAGGAAACTTAAAATCAGGTTATAAGGTATTTACAAAATGAAATAAATAATATGGAATGTTCTCCATAAAAGGCAATAATATGCTTTTATATTTATTTATATAAGCAATTACAGTTCAATTACTCGTTCACACTCTTGGTATCAACGTCCCTGGCTGGTAACGTAATAGGAGTTGAATATGGTCCTCCGTGAATCATCATGTTATAATGTTGCAGTCTCTAACAAGTCTGTATTATAAGAGTTTTTACTTTAAGTCTTTAATATGTTTAGTTTATCTCTTTTAGTTAGTTTTATTGTTGCTGGATCATCTGAACAGTGGATCTATGTGTCCACTTATCTTGATTAAAGTTTGAGACATCTCCAATCCTGGCTGGGTTCGCACAGAATATGAACTTCAGGCTGGGAAACGTGGCTTTCGTTCTATATAGATGAAGAACAGTACACCACCATAGTTCCTCTCAAGTGGATGTCTCATGAACTTGAAATATTACCAGGACAAAACCATGAATGAAAAGACATTCGCAAAACTTGTAGGGTCCAGTAGTTTTTTCCCCTACATACAGACAACATCACGTACAAACATTAAATCAGTCACAGGACAGTTACCTCAATACGTCACAGCCAGTTCAGTTTGAGTACTCATTTCCTTACTACATAGTATGTTAGATTCATTCGTCTATGATTTGCTTCCATACCATAATCAGGTTAAGTACAGAATAGTAAGTAACATCTTGATTATATCATGTTAATATATCCTGACATCCTATCTTATGTTCTTGAACAGTGTGTCGTTCCAGTAGGAAATACTCATTCAAATACCCTAATAGACTTACAGTCGCACTTGTGCCATAATTTGCAAATATCCTACACTGTTTCCATTTCTGGCCTGTCGTCTTTAAAACTACACACGTTGGTAAGGAAGTCCGTTACACATTTGGCCTATTTTATCCTTCTAACACATCAGCGAACACATAAGTGGATAACTACAGGCAAATGACATGTATATATATATATATATATATATATATATATATATATATATATATATATATATATATATATATATATATATATTGACAGTTTACATTTGCGCTCTTCCTATTATCGCTTATGATTCAAAAATATTAGTGGGAAGAATCCGACCAAGTTCAAGACCTTATATAACGCCGTGCTCGACCAACCGAGACACAGTCAAAAACTGGCGTTAAGAATTTTCACCCTGCTCGTTTTTCAGCCTTACCTTTCAATGTGACTAAGTTTAAATATTTTGTATCTAACTTATTACTGGGCCGATTTTAATTATTTAAAGATCTAATTATTCTGGGGATATATCTCTATCGTTCTATTTATTTATATTTTAGCTAGCCGAGTGCATTTAAATTTGTGCAGACTTTAACTGACTAAATTGGGGACTACCCTGATGTTTAAATGTCACTTAAACTAATTTTTCTCGTACAATAAAATATTATTATGAGGAAGTCTTTACACTAACCTCTTAAGTAATATCCCCGCTTTAAATCTAGTTATTTCTTTCTGTTTACAAATCTTTAGTTATAAAGAAATAAAATGTCTTCGTTCTGTCAAATACACAAAATAGGCCCCTCTATCAAGCATAAAAAGGTTTCCTATACCTAACAGAAAAAGGAGCGATTCTATTGGCTGTTATAATTGTACTGTTTATCTTTTATATTTTCTAGCGGTAAATTTGACGTGTTGTAATACAGACCAAAATACGACAGTGGCTAAAGGTAGGATCCACCCTAGGTGCCAAATACTTTAAGTACGCTTCTGATTGAACCCATTTTATAAGGAGAGCCGCACTTAATTTGCACAGGGGGAATCTTACATTGAAGTTATGCCACTGCTTGAATGGGTTGTGTTCGAACCCCTTTTCTTGTTTTCTGATGTGTTCTGTCTTTTCTGAATGCTTATAATTTCTCGCATTTTCTGTCATCTACGGTTCTTTCATATGTTAGTCATCCCACGTGACTGGTCTATGACTTCCCTCAGCAGTCCTCATAACGTAGTGCTATTCAGTTTTCATATAGCGTGGCACAGCGGAAAACTCTAACCTCAGGGTTATTAGACGCGATCTTATCTAAAAATAAACTAGACAAGGAACTAGTGTCCCGACCAGTCTAGTCGCCTTTGCGATATCCATCTCCATCGCCCCAAATAATTCTTTCCCTTTTCTTCTGCTGACCTCCATGACGTCATGGCGTTACGCCATACTCTTTCTGTTCGATTGGGACACTCAGAAAGATGAAATATTTCATGATTTGTGCTAGCCCTGGGCAATAACATTCTTCGGGTCCGTCCAAACAACCATGAAATTGAAATTCGATGAAAACTGTGTCAAAAGGAGCTTGAATAGTTCCATCCTAAGATACGAGAGCCCTCGACAACGGTCAGAAGTTGATGATATTTACTGTCACACAATGAAGGGCACATTGCTTCCAGGCAGAACTCGTGGGTCTGAAAAGAATTCCTGAGACCAAGACTAGCTTAGTTTATTTACCAAAATGTCTAGAGATGGATTCTGGCAATGCATGTCATCCAGGTGCATTGACAGTTTTGTAATAGAAACGTGTTCCCCTCTTTACCCTTAACGTGCCTACTGTTCAATAAAAGAATAAGGAAGGATGCCCCTACAGAAGATATCCTGTAGAAGAAAGAAGTGAGACTTCACATGTACCAGGTGTAAGTTTTATGAAGTGGGGCGACCAGTTAATTTCCTCTCTGCCTTTGCCTTCTTCAAGTCACGAGTAGGATGAAGTGACAATTTTTACAGTATGGCTGACTGGAGCTAGAAGCGGTTGAGTTTCGAACCCGGCCCCGCTGTCTAAGAAACAAGCTTTTATAACTTCTCTGTCTTTGACAAACGTATGCAAGTTACGTGCCATCAACTCATCTTTCAGTGTGTTTTTCAGTGTATCTCTCATTCTCTGTCCTAGGTGATTCCAGAAAAAAACGACTGCCTGATAATTCTATCAACAGGTTTTCTCACTGTGTGTCCTATATGTGTGTCCTCAATGTGTGTCCTATCAACAGGTTTTCTCACTGTGTGTCCTATATGTGTGTCCTCAATGTGTGTCCTATCAACAGGTTTTCTCACTGTGTGTCCTCAATGTGTGTCCTATCAACAGGTTTTCTCACTGTGTGTCCTATATGTGTGTCCTCAATGTGTGTCCTATCAACAGGTTTTCTCACTGTGTGTCCTATCCATCTCCATCGTCTTCTTCTTACCAAAAGATCCATATAAGCCTCAAAAAGCTGTTATTTGATTGGCTATCAATACAAAAGCTTTTGACGAAGTTTAACCTTATGGAAAACATTTTTAAATACCAGAACACGAGAGGCATGGCAAGTTTCTATAAGAAACATGATGAGGGTAGAGACCTGACAAACTTTCTCTAGCGAGCCACGATCATCCTCATAATAAGTAGCGTACTAAGAAGGGTCGGATTAAGCCAAGAAGGGCCTCTAGGCTTTTTTTTTTTTTTTTTTTTTTTTTTTGGTGTTTGGGCCACCCTTCTACTAACAAGCAATAGTTTATTTTTCAAACCTCTTAGCATGGTGATGGTATATACTAGTATTATTAATAGACTGGTATGTCAGTTTGTTAGCATTGATTACCTCTTTTATTAGTAATTGTTTTTATTTATGTTTATTAGTATTATTGGGATAATTATGAAGGTACACATAATAAGTACATTTTAATTGAAAAATCTATGCATTTTTGTAATTTTTTAAACTTATGCACGGGCTCCCAAGTGCTCCAGGCCCCTAGACTGCAACTTGGAAGCAAAACTATATTTTTCTATATGGTTTTTTTTTTGGGGGGGGGGGAAGGGAAGGGGAGTGCCAATGAAAGGATCTGTCTGGAATGCCACATAACTTAAGTACGCCCCTATCCATCTGTACCGTCATTACAACCACGGCCCTTATCACATTACAACCAAGGTCGTTATCACATTACAACCATGACCATTACCACATTACAACCACGGCCATTATTACATTATAACCACGGCCATTATCACATTACAACAACGGCCAATATCACATTACAACCATGGCAATTGTCACATTACAACTACGGCCAATATCACATTACAACCACGGCCACTATCACATTACAACCATTTCCGTTATCACATTACAACCACGGCCATGATCACATTACAACCACGGCCATTATCACATTACGTCCACGGCCATTATCACATTACAATGGCAGTTCCTGTCGGTCTTTGTGGAGAGAAAGAAAACATAGAACTACTACAACATCAGGCATCTTATAAAAGGCGACCAATCTTAGACTGAAAACAGAGCTGACAAACTCATCACGTAAAACAAATTGCTACAAAAGACACACACAAAAATCACCATTACTCATCGTGATCAGCTGCCATCTCCACAACGAAGGTTGGCTGTAATGGATCTCCAACGTCTTCTGTCTCTTGTCTTGGGAGTGCACTCTGATAGACTCTTTCCTGTCCATCTCTTGGTGTTATCTTCCCACTTATAGCGCTGTCTTCCCCTTGCACGTTTGCCTTCAACTCTCCCTTCTATTATGGTCTTCTGCAAGGTGTTATGCCTTTTTTATGTGGCCACCATTACTAGAACATTATGAATGCTTGGTGCAGCCTCACTGCAAAGGGACCAGTTGCAATAGTGACTCCATGCTCCATAAGAAGCGAAAATGGAAATGATAATGAAGAACATTCTCTATTATGTCATCATCAGAATCATCTGCCTCTACTCTGCTTCTCTTCTTTTCCAATTTTCTTCAATCTTTCCTGCGACATATCCTCTCTTGTTACAATTTAATCTCCCCTTAATATTTCCCATCCTTTTTCTAACGTAGTACGCACCACCAACCCGTGCGTGGGAACAAAACCTGAACAACCAGGTAATTCACCAGAGACAAGAAGGGACAAGCTCCGAGCTTGTACCACCGCATGAGTTAACAACGTTCGTTAATACCATCTCTAAAGTCATCGCTGTCTTTTTCATTTTTCACATCTAAACAAATCTCTTAAGTTGAATTTTGTAGCACGTACTGACAAGATCATTAATCGAGACTGCAATTTAACACACACAAAAAGCAAAAACAAAACACACACACACACACAGAAGCATGCCACTTACAGTAAGAGGGAAAGCGTTTTAGAATGTCTTCTTCTCACAAAGTTGCACAACTGTATGATTTAATTGCATGTTACGTAGTAAATGGAAGTTAGTTTTATATTTACTTTGTTGTCGTGTGGTCCATGGTTCAATCCCCAGTTGAGGTGGGTGTCGTGAAACATTCTAAATCCACATATATAAATTAAAAGGTAAATGTAAAGCCTAACACATAAATTCGATAAAAGGAAAGAGAAATGGTAAAGAACAGTGCTGTCACAATGACTGTACTCGAGATCCCCTTTTTCTGCTTCGTCTGCATATTCTCACGCTTTCACGTTCAATAGTAAAGCCTACTGCATCAATACACGCGTTTCAACAAAACAATAAAACGTGTACTGTATTTCTTAGAAAACCTTGAGATACGCAAGCTGATTAATGACCTAAATTAATACTAGCATTAATTTCATTTTATACACTGCGTAATGAAAAGACAGATGGAATTAGGATAGAGAGAGGGAGGGCTGAAAGCAGGAACGCCGGCAACACTAACACGCGTCTCGCGATATACAATTAATGCCACCCCCAACGCGAAAGGCATGAAGCACTAGCTTTTTTTTCAAATAGGCAGTGATAAAAAACACTACCAATACACGGTAAGGTTTTAAAAAAACCTTGTTAATGCTTATTAGGAAACATGACTCAATACTGTTTTACGTCTGAAATCCTGACATTAGTCTGACAGTACAGCAGACACCCTAAAGTTTGGAAGTGAGGAGGTGGTAACAGCACGACTATCCTAGATGAAAATACATATTTTGAACGCCGCCACTTAGCTCCCTTAAAACTTATATATTTGGGTTCCTTAGGACTTGCTGACAAAGAATATGTTAAGTGTTACGCAAATAGTCCAGGAATTAACAAATTATAGCCAAAAGAAAATAGTGAGGGTGTCAGACAACACCAAATAATAATCGCACAGTGGCATGTTTTGAAACCACCATTTTACGGGAAATAGGCCACCATGTTAAATCCTATTTGATTGGATAGAAGTAAATGTAAGGCGAAACACGATTAGTCGGACTACAAATACTAATTTTTTGTTGTTAGGGTAAACGGTAGTAGGGGTACTTTTTTTTGAAAAGCTGTGTAAACATGGCCCGATTGGTTATACCCGCCAATATAGTCAATTAGGAGCGTCAGTTCAGTGCCACATTTTAAAATAAACTTACTCAGAAACAGTGCGTTGAGAACCAGCTTATATTTTTTTCTAAATAAAAGCCTGGGACAGAGGCAGATCGGAATTTGTGCCATATTCATCGCCAGTCAACGTATTTGTGTATTATTTCCATGAATTGTGGTAAGCTTGACATATTTGATATCTTTTTAATGAAAATTGAATGTAAATTGATAATTTATGTCTGTATATGTGCGTGGTTCAGTAGCAAACATGAAACAAGGCCTAGATAGTGCTCCAACCTGAACAGGACGTGTCGGAGAAAAGTAAAACTACATGGAATTGCCAAACAGTACACTGACACCTATCTTATTGACTAGATAGAACTAATGCTGGAATAGCAGAGGCGTAGTAACCATTAGGGAGGAGTATACTGGTGTAAATTGTTTCAGATGAAGCTAGCAGTTGGCCTACCGCTCTGAACTCAGTGTTTGTTATGTATTGTGTTCAGTGTGGAAATAGATTATAAATTAGTTCTGAAATAGGAGGTACAACCTTCTTGTTTCAGGGACCGTGGTCCTAAGTTATTGAAGCAGCACCTGGTCTGAGTTTTCTGAATCCAGAGGCTGACAGCATACTCCTTGGTCCAGATAGCGACCAGTGAGGTGTCTCCAGAACACAGTGAAGCAATCGAGCAGAGGAGTCTTTTCCTGTCGCCATCACGAAAGATAAGCTTCTGTGGCCAGAGCAGCTCAACATTATGTGCCCCCCTATAAAATTGACATTATATTAAACCCAGAGGGACAATAAATTGTTTCAAATGACAGGAACTGTGAACTTTTCCCAATACTATTTCCACGATAATCAAACACTTGAAGTCATGATGACAAACAACAATCTAGCTTGAAAAACAAAACCAGTATTACCTCATAGTACTACTTCACAAATTGCACACATAGAATAATAATAATAAAATATGTCAATGCAAAGATCATATATATAAACTGTGTACATACTACTTGTAATTACATTTGATTGTGATTCCTGGTTCACTGTGTAGATGAATCAGGATATCTATTATTGAAATGAATTATTACATATATATTTGAAACTTTACACTTAACTCATTTAAGATAGTCTTATAGAGTGTTATTTGTGTGTGAGTGTCACAGTGTTGTAAAGTGTTGAGGAATAAATTAAATTGTTTATCTGTCTGTTGTTGTTGTGACTTACACTTCATCATTTTCATAACCCTAGACATTCAACGTAGTCATCACAATATTCCAGAATAATTCTGACTGAGGTATAAATGTGGTAGCAAGTAAGGTCATCTGTAATACACCACACTTATAAGATACAGATACCTTCACAGCTGATCTCAGTCAGTACACTAAGTCCCCTATAAATATTAATATCATCCCACTTTACCACAGTGGGATTTTTTAAACTGGGGTTGACCCAGCCTCATGAATTGGATACCACAGTAACTCTGGGAAAGTTAAGGCGGCCAACATGATACTGACCACATCACCCCTAGCGTGCTGATGGTCAAGAAAATATGGGCCTAACACCATATTCCCAATATGCCTCAATGGGCGTGTAACGGGATCCTTTGTTATCGTAGCTTTAATCAGCAACGTCAACACCCTTAAGATCCCTAATGAAACAAAGGCCCTGAACAAAAGCATGCCAAGTCCTCCTGTACTGCACCATCCGTTTAAAATTTTTCCTACGTCTTCTTTAACTCCTTCATGTATGTCTCCAGTTCCGGGGAATCGAATCCAGGACCTAGGACCTTCCATGCGGCACCCCCACCTAGCTATGGAAGCAGGGAGGATAGTGTGATTAGCTAGGCGGGGGTGCCGCACGGAAGGTCCTGGGTTCGATTCCACGGTAAGCCACTCACTTCTGTTGTTTTTCTGTTGTCTAGTTTTCTACTTCTTTATTTCTCACGAGTTCCTGAAAACATACCTTTATGTGTGTAATATTTGTTTGCTGGCCTCGGGTTTCCCTTCTTTATGTGTTTAAACGTTCATAATACACAGAGTTCCTTCACTAGTCTCATATTAACACAGAGTTCGAAGTTCAATTTTCAATCGATCAATTTTTTCGATATAACGTTTAAACAAATATTTACAAATTATTAATACTTACTTAATCGTTCCTTTTCTACCCTGGAGTGTAGAGCTTTGCCAGAGAGAGTGCCATACTATCATATCGCTGTCTTCGTTCTGGCCTGGTTCCATTCTAGTCCTCGGTCCTTCTTAGATCGTCTAATGTCCTCCCAGCGAACTCTGGGTCGTCCTGGACCCCTGTCTCTTAGTTTCACATATTTGTCGTGGTAGCCGATCTTCTCCCATATTATTAATTGTAACAGTAAATGCCTTATCTGAGTTGTTGATCTGGTTTGTTGATTCGTTGTTTGCTGTTGATGTCAAAACTCACACGAGCTGCTGGAGTTATAATTCAGATTGATTGAAAAGTCACGTCTTATTTTTAAATTCTTATTTCTTCATTCTTATTCAACTCATTTATATTAAACAAACGTCAACTTTAAGAGACACTAATCTCTTTTTATCACATAAATAGCTATACCACAGCATATTACAGCCCAGTATGAGATCCGTCCTGTTCAACTCATGACGTCAAAACAGGCAACATTTGTTAGGTATTTATCGTAAGGTAAAGGTCAAGGATCACGTTACGCGCCCATTGAGGAATATTTGGAATATGGTGTTAGGCACATGTTGTCTTGACCATCGGCACACTACGGGCGATGTGGTCAGTTTCACGCCGGCCACCTTAACCTTCCCAGAGTTGCTAGCTCTGGTACCCAATTCATGAGGCTGGGTCGACCCCGGAGCCGTTTGCGGTCTAAAAAATTCCACCTCAACCGGGGATGGAGCCGTGGACCAGAGCTAGGAAGCCAGTGCACTTACTGTACCGTCAGTTTAATGTCCATTTTAGAGTTTATTTAATTTTTATTAGTTAAATAACGGCTGTTGTTGCTCCTTACGCGTCCGATTTACACAGTGATTAGAGCACTGATCTCCCGCGGCAATGGTACCAGATTCGATTCACGGTATTGACCCGCTCCAGTCTACCCAGCTGTAAATAGGCACCTGACTTTGAGTTAGGGTAGGAAAAGACAGCGAGGAAGGGAACTGGTCACCCCCCACCTCTCGATGCTGGGACCTAGTAAAGTAAAGTCTCTAACACTTCATTCCCCTACGTCAGTATCTGCTATGTGAGCTACCTTTTACCTTGTAATATTTCTCCTTGTGTAGACGGGGGAAAGAACAGCTTAAAGGATGGACTTTCGTAGGGGGGAGGGGGGGGAAGAGAGAACAGCTAAGGATGGATTTCGTGGGGGGGGGGGGGGGGAAAGAGAACAGCTTACTTTCGTCTTTTATGACAAATGTGGAGAGAAAAATAGCAGAAGATATGCAGTAAAGAACTTGTAACACAAATTTTGTTGAAACTGACGCTCACAGACTATGCACTGTAGCGAAGAAATGAGGCAAGAAGTCATACAAGAACATGTAACAGAGGGCACATCCATCGTCATCAGCATCATCATCATCAACGTCATCGTCATCATCGTCGTCGTTGCCTGCATCATCACTATCATCGTCATCATCAACAGCATCACTATCGTTATCATCATCATTATCATCATCATCGGTTTCATCATCATCATCATAGACTTCATCATTATCGTCATTATAATCATCATCATCGTCATCATCATCAGCATCATCATCCTCCTCATCATCATCGTCATTACCATCATCATCATCATTTCCCGTTTTTGTTCCGTATAGAGAATGACACCACCTCTACAGCTGAGCCCCCATAGCAGAAAGTCTGCACTAAAACATTCATGTTCTCTTGTGAAGGTGGTTTCTGTAGCAATTTGATTTACATTATGTGGTTGCCACACGCCCATGCTCAGGCTCAAGTTAATCCTCTCTTACGACATGTGAAAGGGGTCAGGAGTCTTATCCTTTCTTTGCCTCCTCGTAGACATCTGAGAATTACATTTCGAGTGAATATGTTTTACATTTACACTGGTTGAAAAGGTTAATAATATAACAAGTATGTACATCATTTCTTTCATCATTCCCTCCCTGCTCCATATGGAACTTGGGACTACCTCTGCTTTTGGTTCTTTATAAGAAACTCGCAATAAAGCAATCACCAGCATGACAGTGGTGGTTCATGAAATCACCATTCTATATGCTGAGGGTGCTGAGCACAGACATACTGTAGAACAGAGCAAAAGTAAAAGTCTTCCTATTGGATCCATAACCCTCTGACTGACAAAGCAGTCAGTGGCCATCACGTCTAATGACGTCTTGTAGGGCAGCAACAAACTATAAACATTTTTCTCGATCGGTGGCTTTGCATCTGAGCCTCCACTGTTATCCACCAGGTTGTCTTTTGTCTGCCTCTCTTTCGCCGTCCTTCTGGGATCCACAGCCTAGCAGTTCTGGTGATGGTGACAGGGTCCATTCTGAGGACATGGCCAACTCAGTTCCAGCGTCTGCCTGCAATTATGGTTTAAAAGTAACAAAAGTACAAGTAAAGAGCTTTAAATTCTTCAAATAATTAATTCATTGTCTCATGTCATGACAAGAACCAGACAAGTGCCAGTGGAAGAAGAGATCAGAATAGGACTCTCCCGATGATTGAGCCACACATTCAAGCAGCCTGTGGATAGCATTACGAGGCAGTCATTGTTCTGGATTCCACAGTGTACAAAAGCTGAGGTAAACCGAAAAACAGGTAGAGAGAAGAACCGGAGAGAGAAAGGAAAATGATGAAAAGACCTGAAACAGATAGCACGGTTCAGGAATATTTGTCACATGTTTGTTGAAGGCCAATGCTATATTGGTAAACTGAAGTGCGATGCTGATGAAATATCCGGTGACAAAGGTTTTCTGTCAAGGTATTGGTTGTATGGAAACTTGTTTAAAAATCGAAGTAGATACGAATTAACAAGCTTAACGCCCTCGATGATGTTTGGACAATGCTTCTACCTCCGAGGCCAGATAAGTGGAACCCCTTGTACGCAGAAACAAAACAACTTGCGCAAACATGCATATATTACTACATAGACCAGGAGTCGGAAATCTGTCTATGACAAAGAGCCAAATATTTAATTTGTCTCCATTTTAACAATTTGAAGAGCCGCATGAAAATAAAACACACATAGTATCCCTCATTCAATAATATATATATAGTATATATAATGAAAATAATAAACACAATTTTTCAAGAGCCGCACGAGAGAGCCTCATGCGGCTCACGAGCCGCGGGTTCCCGACCCCTGAAGAGCCAGATCCCAAACGCCGCTGGATCAATACAAACTACAACAACAACGTTTAGTTTTGTGTTCGGGATCTCCTAGATATGGAGCATCCAGCGCGTATTGAAAACAATGTATAACACCTGGTGAGTGTCTCTGGAAACTGATCTCTCTCGTGCCTATGAAGACAGGTAGGTAAGATTGGAAAATCAGGAGTTCTTGCGGCGAAAACTAATTGCTCCAGACGGTGCGATGTCGTTACTGGCTTTGTCTGTGAGTAGGCACTCACATATCCGTAGCAATGGTTAGGTTCGAGGGGAACAGCTACCACGGGCACCAATATAAATTATGATAATTGCGCTCGCTGTATACTGAAATATATACAACGACTGTCTTGACATTTGAGTTGAAGATTCTCACTTCTGTTCTCCACAAAATTACTCACTGACAACACTGTAACAAGTTTGTTAAATTTACAAAAAACAAGTTTAGAGCGAGAACTGATCATCTTATTTCGGACATCGCTGGTTAGAGTCAAATTCTTACTTTTCTGCAAAAGATATGAACTTGTACGTGCGCTATTTATACTATAAACTACCTGCTCAGTTTAACTGAACGGTGCAAGTTGACCATAAGGTAAGAAGACGGCGTTGGCATTGGATAGAACAAACACTAAGGAAACCTGTTGATAACTTTACAAGGCAGTCCTCAGTGTGGAAACACTAGAGTAAGCGAAAAATAAAGAGATCAAAAACACATTGAATCGGGAAAAGCAGACAGTAATAAAGGGTATAAAGAACACACGATAAGACCTTGAACAGACATTACAGGTCGGGAAGGCTTAGTACAAATTTGTTGAAGGCCTATACTCCCGGGGGAACTTAAAACTAATAATGACAATGACTCCAAGACGACAGCTGCAGCAGCTTAAGTAGGTTGGTAGCCCTATAGAAGATACTACCGTAGGAGAGTGAATGGTTAACTCAAGGGCAGAGTCTAGTACCCATTTACAGCTGGGTAAACTGGAGCAACTCGCTTTCAGATTTCAACCAGGAAACAGGCAACTTCGCTGCGATAAGCAAGTGCTCTAAACACCCTGCCATTCGGAAGCTTAAGGTGGACTCGACTACAAAAAGGTGAAATGTATGACATATGAAATCTGTGGCTTAAAATGGCGCGCGCGCGCGCACACACACACGCGCGCGCGCGCGCGCACGCACACGCACACGCACACGCACACACACACACACACACACACACACACACACACACACACACACACACACAAAGCGAGTGAGAAAACACCAGGAGCAAGGCGAATACAGCCAGATCTTCCTAGCAGATTGCGTTTATAAGTAAGCGAGCGGAATGCCAGATAAGACACGGAGTTCCCGTAAATGAAATACGACATTTTTGCTGTAAGTGGTTTGTACCTGTGATTCAGAGGTGCAGATATATTAACGCTAGTTTGCGATGAGATTTTAAAATATAAAAAAACACACACACACACGTAAATACACTGAAGGAGAGTAAGCAACAAGGTAGACAATTCTTTTTTAACTCAGGTAAACATATACCTGTTTGCTTACTGATGATGTAATCATCATTAACTTTAGTTTTCTGCTGCATGTGGTGCACAGGTGTCAACAAATAATACTCGCCAAGCCGCTCCTGTCCTGTACCATCCCTTCAAAGTCTCTCCTTGTCTCCCAAAGTGGTTTGAAGATTGGATAACCTTCATCAGATAACGTCACATCCCACTTTGACATGCTGAATCCAAACTTAGAGAGAGAAAGAGAGTGTGTGAGAGAGAGAGAGAGCGTGAGTGTGTGTGATTAAAGCACGAAATGTTCTCACCAAACTTAAATACAGGTCCTCATTTCTGATATTAAAAAAAAATACGATTAAGCTTGCAAATTCTAAAGCCTGCAGTCGAATAAAGGGGCAGTAAACGTGTAGAATTCCCTATGTAGTTAGTTCTCAGGGATCTTTGATGAAACGAAGAAAGAATACGCCACTGCTCCGTACGCATGTTATAAGATGCAACTAATATGAGATGGTACCTGGGGCAGGCACCCCCCCCCCCACACCCCCCTCCTCATGTAAAACAAGTTGTTACAGTAAACAATGCTGCAAGATCACAAGTAACTGTTACGTGGAAGATGCGGCCGAGGCTGATAATAAACAGTCTATTGGTGCTTAGCCTCACCTGGCTCGTAGGGGTTCATTAACAAAACGAAATCAACTGTAATTCTCCAATCTTTTGCAAACGTCAAAACTGAATCAATAAACACGTAGAGTCTTTACATCACGTTTCATCATTTATGAATATTCCTCATCGTATAATAATTCTCATCGTATAATAATCCTCATCATATGCTGTCATAAGAGGTTTTGATGTTACTAAATGTATAGGCTATCCTGGACAAATAGGTGTATCAGAAGATACCAAGATAGTGCCAGATAAGAGACTGGTCTTATAAGTAATACCACCTTCTCTGAAAAGAGCAAGGATGTATAGACAATCAAGATGGGGTCAAGCTATGTAAGTTCTCAGAGTAGATGATGATGATCTCTGAGTCCCTAACCGCTACCTTTACTGATCCCAAATGATTTAGCTACGGATCTAGGGGAATGTATTTACTTTATTCAATGATTAATTTCAAACAGAACTTCAATTTAATAAAATTAGTTAAGCAAGGCTGTATGAAAGTTTATGTACAATTTAATGGTCCTGAACCTCAATCTTTTGGGTCAGGAATTATTAAAATCAAGAAAGGTTATTTACATAATGAAATAAATAATTTGGAAACTCTGTTCCATTTCTTTTAAAGGGTCACTGGAATGACTACACGTACTGTTTCTGTTCTTAATATTTATACTGCTACCAGTCTTGCACTGCAAGGTCTACTACTTTCATCATCCCACAGTGGTTAAGTTTATTTGGGTGAATGAGTTTGGATGAATTGACATTGCCTTCCTAAAGGACTTAACTTCAGAATGTTGCTGCTTCAGTTCTTTGAATAGTGGTCATGATCACCAACTCCGTGACTCCTGGCTGACAAGATGGGGGTCTATCTCCAGGTGTATGAGGAGCTCTCAACTCCCACACGTTCCTCTTCTCACTTTAATGCAGCCACGAGGTAACTTCGTGACATAACCTGGAATAGAAGGACAACCCATTCCATGTAGAGGTCTGCCTCAATCAATTCACCCCTAAACAATATTAAAACTTACCATGGTCAGTCATTTGTGTTAACAAGTTGCACAAGACCTTGAATTCCGTTGTCTACCATCAGTTTTCATGCCATAACTCTTTCTCTGGGTCAATCAATGCTTGGGTACCTCGTCCATGTTTGGCTTCCATACAATAATCATGGCAAGTACAATACAGCATGTGACCTGTTGATTACTTCATTCTAACCTTCCCTATATGTTTATTACATGATCTATGAACAGTGTGTCACTCCAGAAGAAACTACTACATTAAATCGCTTCTAACACTCACTGTCGTAAATTTGCGAACACTATACACCAATTTTTCAATTCGTACAAGCCTGCACTTACTACACATATTCCTACTTGGGTCAGCGTGACACAACACATCTCGTCGTCAGTTACACTTTCGAATAAATATGGCACACATAACCTGTTTACTTTACAGGTCAATTATTTAACAAAGTATGCAAATAAAATTATCTATCTTACCCTCAGGTAAATACGTTCACACACACTCAAGCTGACTGGCTGTAAAAGGGTTCTTAGTCTGCTCTATCAGTCCAACCGGCAAAGGCTTGGTCTACAGTCTTTTTGTATACGTCAGCTCAGTGTGATTTTTATTATTTCAATGGCGGAAAACGACAAAAGTTTGTTACTATTTATAGCAATACCCCCGGCCAATCAGAGAGAAAGTCAAAAAAATTATTTTTGATTCTAGTATTTATGCGATTCTAAGCGTGTCTGTATGATCTGACTAAATTTGAATATTTTATATCATAGTTATTTGTGGACCGATTTTAATTATCAAAAGTGATAATCAAACGGCCAATTTTTCTCTATCGTTCTATATAGTCTTCCTTTAGTTATTCTTTTGCATTTCCATCTGGGTAATTTTTTTGTAATTAAATTGGGCCTTATCCTGATGTGAAAATCTCACTAAATTAAATTTTCTACTACCATAAAAATTTTATTATGAGGGAATCTTTATGTCTATAGGTTAAGCAATATCAGCGCTATAATTGGAGATATCCCTTTCATTTTAAGTATCTTTAGTTATTAAGAAATAAATTATCTACTTTCGGTCAAAAACACAAAATAGGCATTATTTCCCCGTCAACCAAAATTTTCTTACCACTACAAGAAATGGAAACGATTTGATTAGTTGTTAAATTTTGTACTATGCTCTTCGATAATTTTTGGGGTGGATGGTAACTTTTGACTTGTTTCCTATAAAAATTCAAATACACTAGATAAATTGTTGGCGGTAAATTTGACTGGCCCCTCAGAAAAATTTCAAATACTGTAGTTATTTATAGATTTAAAAAGACGATAGCTAGTTAGGTTTGAGCGGGGAATTTGAGCGTGTTGTCATACGGATTCACTTCACTACATATACACGCCCGTCTTTAAATATACATCCATACTTGGGCGGCCAATCCATATGCAAACATACTGACTTTCATGACACATTCCATTGTCACAGGGCTCCCGTCAACCATATAATCATCTATGTGAAACATAGTCTTTAAAGAACACATTTGATTAACACATGGGGGTACATACTCCATTTACCCGTGGCTCCAACTGGCCACGCTTTAAAATACATTTTCCATATACATGTCCGGAACTTCTTTTCCGACACCCGTCATCCAACAACATGCATGCGTCTCTTTTATCACTGGTGCATTTTAGTGCGCAAACGACTAATAATAAACACTGTCTCGTTTGCGCAGTAAAATGCATAACGCAACATATTGCTTTGATTGGGGCTTCTTGAAAGGGGATCAACAACAGTGTTGACCCCATGCTCCATTTGATGCTCTGCAAGAAAGGAAGAATAATAAGAAGGAAACGTGTCGTATACGATAGAGCTAGTAGTCATGGTCCGTAGATGTAATTTAAGCTCGCACATTACCAGCTCAACAGAAGTGTGAAGAATTGGTAATCTTCAGACTCCTTTCAGACAGGGCTGTGTAGTCGGAGTCGTAGACTCGGTCATTTTTAGCGGAGTCGGAGTCAATAAATATGTTTCGACTCCGAATTTTACAACACTTAAGTCAAGGCAGATCCACGTTTGATCATGCAAAGGAGAGAGGCGCTTTAAAAATGTGAAATAACGTTTTAAAGTAGAACTCATAAGACCACTTTTGTGTTAAAGTGCATCCATTATTACATAATGTAGGAAGATCTCACTTGCTTCTGATCATTAAAAAAAGTTGTTATCACAATTGGAAATTTGTTGGCACATTTAGAGAAAGTTCACAAGAAATGAAAATAAACTATATACACTGTCAATTTTCCCATCATTGTTAAAATGAAACTTCTTCTTCTTCTTCTTCGTTCGCCCTGAAAAGGACGGTGGTTGCGTTGTGTCTGTTTACAACGTAGCTGTGATATCTGCACCTTTCGGTCGACACATCCGACTTCTGCACGGCATTTTTTAGGACCGGGTTTGCCTTCCCATTTCGATCCACACTCGCTCAGCCAGCCTGCACAGCTGCAGACTGTTTCCAGGACCACCACGTGGAGGTGGAGTGCGGTCTTGACCAGCTCTGGTTCGCTGGTCCTGACGCAGGCAGTCAAGCTATGAGTCGCTGACTGCGGTCTCTATTGCTGCGTCTTGAGGTCCCAAAATGAAACTATTTTGCCTCATGGTGTTTGGCAAAGCAGCCATGTGTGTGCAGGTGTAGATGATCGGTTATTTTGTATTACTGTATGGATGAATGAATAGTTTAAAATGTAGTGTACTAAAGGCATATATATACATATTTATTTATTCACACACATACAGTACTTAAACATATACATCCACGTAAGTGCATCGTTTTATGCCATATTACTAGTTTAAAAAAATTGTAGTCGGAGTCGGGCTTCTAAATATTTCCGGAGTCGGAAAATTCTTTGGCCGACTCCACAGCCTTGCAGTCTCAGACCATAACAGATTGAGATACTATATATTCAACAAGCTAAATACTGTATAAGAACTACTGACGAGTGTAACTGTGGCACAGATAAAATGACTGCTGAACATCTGTTGCAAAGGTGCCTTAGATACGAGGAACAGAGAAAGCACTTACAGCGATCATCAGTACAATTCCTGGACAAACTCTAAGGAGATATCAACAGCCTTAGACTTACCTTCTGATTTATTTAAACAAATTCAAACTGACGTCTCAAAGTGTACGAAGGAGAAGAAGTCATGATACTTGTGACCAAAGTCTCAAAGTCTGGAAGTATCAAGGCTCCATAAATGTCCAATCGAAAACGTAAAACGTAGAATTCAAACTAAAAACTGAGAATAAACGAACGAACGAACTTTATTTTCAAAGGGTTAAGAATTGGGCTCGCAGGCCCGTCTAACATTCTGCCCTTCCGTTCTCACTTATCTTGCATACTATACCCTTTCATTCCCACATGTTACTTTAAGCATTAAATTAAAATTTCCCGGGATCTCTTAAGAGGCAATAAAAGAATATGACTACCGTTCCCTCATGCTCGCTCTTTGGAAACGACTAATGTGAGAGCATGCATAACGCTGGCAACATCATCATGTAAAACAGATTGCTACGGATCTACCGTGGCAAGAGCATATACAACAATCTTTGATGCTGACTTCTTGAAAGACAATAGGCGTCAGACGTGGCTCCATGCTGTACAAGAAGCGGAAAGGCAACGACGAAGAAAGAAGATACTAGAACTTGAAGTTTTTTATTTGTATGTTTGTTTGCGGGTTTTGCCTTCTTGTGGCGAGGCACGTCACTTTTAACCTAAACTTAGGTCATTTGGTTGTATCAGAGTGCAATTTGTCATTTAAAAATAAGTGAACTCTGTTATCTGAGGCGATGTGTAGATAAACTCTAAACCCTGAAAAGTACTACTAGCATCTATCAGCTAGCATGAAAAAGCCCTGAAAAGGACTGCTAGCCCGGTCAGCATTGATAGATACTAAGTCCTCAAAAAGACTAACATTATCCATCTGCTAGCCTGAAGATCGGAAAAGGACTTGCCCTAAAAAGGACTCGCCAGCTACGCCAACGATGCCCGTACTTCCTCAGTGTTCAGCGAACACCGGTTGTAGTGAACTCTTAAGCAATCTAAAAAGATTGCTAGACCGTCCAGCGTTGATAGATACAAAGTCCTGAAAAGGACTAACATTATCCATCTGCTAACCTGAAGCCCTGAAAAGCATTTGCCCTAAAAAGGACTCGCCAGCTACACCAACGCTGGAAACCAGCGGGTAGGTAGGTACTAGGGTAGAACTTGAAGTCAAAATCCAGTTCACTTTTATACAAACAAAAACAAGTCGTTGTGATTGTGGCCATTAAAATTGGCACATCTGTAGATGCCAGCATTTTGTTTTTGTCTAATCACAGTTACAATAAGTTTAATGCCAACTGTTGATAAATGAACAGCTGTCTGGAGTCATGAGTCTGTTGTCAGATCCTGGGAGACAACTTTCATATCCCAACTCAGTGGTTCCCAACTTGTTTGTCCTTTGGTGCATGTGGCTGTTCGTGTATTGTTGTTAGAACAATAAATCACACAGACAAACAAAGAAAAATTAAACGCTGATCATTGACCTCGCGCGTTAAATAAAATGAAAAGTTCATTTATTACTTTTCAACTTTCCATAGAACACAAGAATACACAACACTTTTACTTTTCAACTTTCCATAGAACACAAGAATACACAACATTTAATCCCAGTCCTCCTGTCCCGTGCTATCAGCTGAAGGTTTTCCCATGTATTTGACAGTCCTTTCATATTGCCTCTACTTCTCTTCTCTGTGTGTTATCTACTTGTCTTACTATGGGAATCCCAGAACAAAGACTGTTTTTTTTTGAAAATGTCTAAAACAAGTGTCTTTAATATGCATCATTTCCATTGCTAGCGTCTCTTTCTCATCTTTGCTTCCACTGGCACTTGTCTGGTTCTTGTCATCAGTTCCACTGGCACTTGTCTGGTTCTTGTCATCAGTTCCACATTAGTGACCTTGTTGCACCAACTCAGTACTTCTGTTCTACGAAAACTCCCATTTATGAATGTCTGTAACTACTAGGTTGTTTTTATTGTTCTCCGTGTTTCAAGCCATACAATGGAACTGATTTGACATTTGAGTTTAAGATTCTGATTTCTTTCTTGAACTTGATTTCTCTAGACCACTAAATATTTTCCAGTGCAATAAAATCTCCTTTGAAAAAAAAAACCAATTAAAAAAGTATGCCTTGCACTTATATGTGAACATGCCCGTGTTCCTACACTTATATGTGAACATGCCCGTGTTCCTACACTTATATGTGAACATGCCCGTGTTCCTACACTTATATGTGAACATGTCCGTGTTCCTACACTTATATGTGAACATGTCCGTGTTCCTACACTTATATGTGAACATGCCAGTGTTTCTACGCTTGGGAACCATTGCACCCGCTCAACGCCGAGCTTTACAAGTGCGCGTATCTGAGCGTGTCAGGTGGTCAGATTTATGGCTGATACATCGCTGTAGACAACCCGCACCTGTTGGCAACTGCCGCTCTCGGTCGCTCAATCCTTCAGTGCCAAGAGCAAAACTGCAAAGGCAGCGAGTCAAAAATTACATTCTGTCATAACGACCTCGCAGACGAATGCTTGATAATATTTATTTATTTTTTTAAAATTAACTTGTTCTTCTTTAGTTTGATAACGAGTAAATGACCCGTCAAAACAAGACGTATGGATTATTTATGTTGTACTCTTTCTGCTGTTTGGCGGGATTACGATACTAATTCCCGTGTTGCCATTTATTCCTTTCCATTCCATGTCAACTTGATTAGATCTTTGTAGTCAAAGTTAACATAACTTATGTTTTTGTTTTTTTTTTATAAAGTTTTGCCTCGTTTTGGCGAGGCGCGTCCCGTTCAACCTAGTCGGTTATATTAGGGCGCATGTCCAAATATAAAAGTCCCTTAGGTCTGGGATAATATCTTTATAACTTATGGTCAATAGTCAATGCACCATGAAAAAAAAAAATGAAAGAACATTGTGCTCTTTCCATTGCACGTCTATTCCGTATATTGTCATTGTGCGTTTCACGTGGACAATTAGGAATATGGAGATACTTTTTTTTTTTTAATGCGATAGGTTGTTTTGGCCGGAAGCTTGGCTGACTGTCATGCGCATATCAGCAAAAATCCAGTATGGCATCATTTTGATGCTCGGGACGGAATTCTTCACGGCTTTAAATTAGAGAATTGCAACGACGATTGTTGCGTTGCACAGACTTACAACTTGCCTTGAACTATTATACAGAGGTAGGCTAAAAGAACTATTTGTGTCATTTAAAAATGGGCTTCTATATCATTATGACATTTCTGTGAATGGGTTTGTAACATTATTATATCCACCACTGTAATTTTGAGTCCCCCGGGTTAAAGGGGGTAGAGGAAGATTGAAGAACACGCGATGAAGAGAACTGGAGACAGACATTAGAGGAATGGATAGACCTTGCGCTGATAGCACGTGACAGGAAGACCTGGCATGAGTTTGTTGAAGGTCTATGGTCCTATTGAAGCTGAAGGGTGATGAAGAGGAAGATGACTGTGTTAAGGGGCTCCGTAAAGTTCCCGGGGGTCTCTGAAGGAAACAAAGAAAGAATAGGCTTACTGTACCCCTCGGGCATGTCGTAGAGTGGTGACTAGTGTGAGGTTGTGCATGGGGGCTGATAACATCATCTTGTAAGACAAAGTGTTACAGAAACCACGACTGCAAGACTACCTGAATGATCTGGTGCAGGCGTCCCACGAGAGGGGCAGCTGCAGGGGTGGTTCCGCTTGGAGTAAACAGAAAAATAATAATGACAGTGTTAATGAGAGTCAAACAATTAAATTAAACACACCAGATGAACTAAAGGTTTTGTAATGATTTTTAAAAAAAAATAAAGTTTTGGCGAGGCGCGTCCCGTTCAACCTAGTCGGTTATATTATGTCGCATCTGCAAACATAAAAGACCTTTAGGTCTGATTTTTAAATATTTGTTATTGTAATGATGATCAACAAAATATATTTAACTCTTTGACTCCAGAACAACGCTCAGAGTGTTGGTCAGATTTAACACCTGTGCCAAAACAACTCTCTGAGCGTTGTTTTTAGTCTATCACGAATTAAAATTACGGCACAGGGTGGAAAATAATTGCGGAGTCAAAGAGTTAAAGCAAAATCAGTAATGCAGCGATTGCACAGAAAATTTAAACAATGATTTGCTTTGAGCATATTAGACCAAAACCGAAGGAAATAATTTAGATATCCTCGCGGGATGACATCTCAGGAAAACAGAAAAAAAGAAAAAAAACAGGAATTGCTCTGCCTATTTGTTCATTCACCAAAGGAAGGGAAAAAAAAGAAAGAACAAACATAAAGCATCGATGGAGACGGGACCCTGACACCATCACCAGAACTGCTATGCTATGGACCGCAGAAGGACGGCGACAGAAAGGCAGACCAAAGACAACCTGGCGGAGAACAGTGGAGGCTGAGATGCAAAACATCAACCAGAGTTGAGTCACGGCACGACGGATGGCCACCGACCAAGCAAAATGGAGACAGTTTGTTGTTGTTCTACAAGACCCCACTAGGCGTGATGACCACTGGCTGCTTTCTCAGTCAGGAGCTAAGGATCCAAGAAGAAAAAGATTGAGTGGCTAAAGCTATCAGGTGATGAGAAAGCACCGTCATAAAGGTACATGAAGGCACAAGAAAGGTATGGACGCATCCCACGAAGCTTAACCGTATTATGGTAAAGACAAAGTAAGAAACACTCACCATTGTTTTTCACAGTAACACACATACACACTACATATATACAATGCTCGCGCATATAAACACAACACGCACAACGTACAACATACTACATGTCTAATTTTAACAAAATACACAAGCTACGTCACGCTCCAAGTTACCCAGCTGTAAGTGAGTACTTGACTTTGCTCTTGAGTTAGAGAAAGAAAAGGCAGGGGAAGTGAACTGGTCACCCCCCACCTCTCGATGCTGGACCTAGTATAGTGAAGTCTCTAACACTTCACTCCCCTATGGCAGTATCTGCTAAGGGACGACCTTATATTATATACACTGAGAAATAATCAAGTGAGAAGTTCAGGATAATCAAGTGAGAAGTTCAGGATAATCAAGTGAGAAGTTCAGGATAATCAAGTGAGAAGTTCAGGATAATCAAGTGAGAAGTTCAGGATAATCAAGTGAGAAGTTGGGACCTCAAGACGCAGCAATAGAGACCGCAGTCAGCGACTCATAGCTTGACTGCCTGCGTCAGGACCAGCGAACCAGAGCTGGTCAAGACCACACTCCACCTCCACGTGGTGGTCCTGGAAACAGTCTGCAGCTGTGCAGTCTGGCTGAGCGAGTGTGGATCGAAATGGGAAGGCAAACCCGGTCCTAAAAAATGCCGTGCAGAAGTCGGATGTGTCGACCGAAAGGTGCAGATATCACAGCTTAGGCGTAAACAGACACAACGCAACCACCGTCCTTTTCAGGACGAACGAAGAAGAAGAAGAAGAGAAGTGAGAAGTTCAGGATAACCAACGAAGAAGTTCCGAATAAACTAAGAAGTTCAGAATAGTTAACCAAGAAGTTCAGAATTATCCACACAAAAAAGTTCAGAATAATCAGCCAAGAAATTAATAATAATAAACAAGAAGTTCAGAATAGTCAACTGAGAAGTTCAGAATAATCAACTAAGAAGCTCAGAATAATCAACTAAAAAGCTCAGAATAATTAACCAAGAAGTTCAGAATAGTCAACTAGGAAGCTCAGAATAATCACCTAAGAAGCTCAGAATAATCACTCAAGAAGCTCAGAATAATTAACCAAGACGTTCAGAATAATCAATTAAGAAGTTGGGAGTAATTAACTGAGTGCGCAGAATTATCAACAGAGAAGTTCAGAATCATCAACTAAGAAATTCAGAATAATAAACTAAGCAGTTTAAAATACTCAACTAAGACATTCAGAATAACCGAGAAACTCAGAATAAACAGACAAAAATTGTGCAGGCCGCTGTAAAGTCGGAGGGTACATAGTACGTTTACATTTGTCATAATCTATTAAACAAGTCAATATTTCAGTGTCAGGCCTGGTGAAAGATGACACTGCAGGCAGAAAGATAATCGAGATAGTGAATATTTTATGGCTAATATGTAGATTAACCTGGTGAAGCCAATGTTCTGTATTTAAAGTCATATTTTCAAAGCGAGCGTTTAGAGTAAATCGCTCCTCTCATGATCGTCCAGCCGGGATATTTCCTTATTATGACATGCAAGGTTCTTAATGAAGAGTAGTCTAGATGTGTTGAAGGAGCAGGAATCCAACATTAATCTTATCTGAGGTTACCCTGAGTTCGGGTACGTCACTCTTAATGGGATCTTAAATTACAGAGCGTTCTGTTGCTCAGAAAGTGCGCGCTCAGACCTTAGTGCTCTTTAGCACAAACATGGTTTACAAGTATATAACGGGCTACTCTTAAGTTATAATCATTTCAAATTCCAGCATTTGTTAAAGTGAGAGGAAATAATCATTGTCCAGGCCGTTTACAACAGGAGGCACTGATCATTAGAAATAATCGTTTGTTTGTTGACTGTTTTGCCTTCTTGTGACGAGGTACGGGAACTTTCAACTTAGACGTAAGTCCGTTATTTTTTCTGCTTCAAAACTTTACCCTCTCTGAGCATTAATGTTAATCCCAGTGAGCGGAAAACATCCATTGCATTTATATTCAACATGTTTACAATTACGTATGCACTGGTTGAAAAGGTTAATATAATAAGTATGTACACCATGGCTTAAAGGACTGCAAACCTCTATCAGTTAGCATGAAGTAGCCCTGAAAAAGACTAGTCCTGAAAAGGATTGCTAGCCCGACCAGCGTTGATAGATACTGTCCTGAAAACGACTAAAATTATCTATCTGCTAGCATGATGAAGTCCTTAAAAGGACTGCCAGATACGTCAGCGCTGCCCGTACCTCCTCAGTGTTCGGCGAACACCGGCAATCACCCCGTTTCGGCCTTTTTATCTCCTTTACATTCTATATACTGTTCACAAAAAGAAACGCAACATTATTGTAGTGGTAATGGATACCAAATTTCAAACTTGTACCAAAATTTTATTTTACGGAATTAATGTTTCAATCTTGGCATGAAGAAACTTTCAGACTTTAACCATTAAATGATGTTCATTAAATTTGGTTTGGACTTTGATTCTTTGCGACTGAGGCCTCCGTTTCAGTAAGGTGTATGGCCTCCTCTGGCCTCTATCAGAGAACGACATCTTCTTGACATGGATCCGATTAGCCGTTGGATCTGTTGTTGTGGGATGGCTGCCCACTCTTCCCGCAGTGCAAGAGACAACTGTCGGAGATTGGCTTGAGCCACGTCTCGCTGGCGGAGTCGTCTGTGGAGTTCATCCCATAAGTGTTCTATGGGGTTCATGTCTGATGACATGGCTGGCCACGGAATGGTCTGGACGTTGTTGTCAGCGAGGAACTGGGTGGGGAGTTGTGCCACATGAGGTCGAGCGTTATCCTGCTGAAAAATCGACCCTCGTGCAGCCAGAAGTGGAAGGACGTGAGAACGAAGAATTTCAGCGACGTATCGTTGGGCATTCAGGCGTCCTTCAATTTGCACCAGGTCACTTCTTCCCATGAAGTTGATCGCCCCCCACATCAGTTCACATCCACCACCATGTGGAGGAGCCTCATCAACGCTGTTCTGGGCGTAGCGCTCATGGACTCTGCGGTAAACTCTTCTCCGTCTATCGTGTCGCTGGAGCACAAAAAATGATTCATCACTAAACCAAACCCGTCTCCAGTCATTCCCAACGGTCCATTGACGATGCTGGTTCGCCCACTGCAGTGGGTTCTGGCGATGCCGGTCCGTAAGAACGCAGATGCAAGTCGATTCCTGAGGTGACGCAGCTGTATGAAGCGGTCTTCGGCAGGAGTTGTGACTCTGTGTCTTCCACTGCGCGGCCGGTCTGCCACTGAGCCAGTTTCTTGAAATCGCCTCCAAAGGCGACTAATGGTGCTTCTAACCACATTAAATTGTCTGGCCACTACACTTTGTGACTGTCCAGTCTGTAAACGTCCAATGATGATGAGTCGTTGTTCTGTAGTGAGATGAGCCATACTTGCGCATTGAATTTTCAACTGAATTTATTCGAGGACCGTCAATCTTTTATAAGCATTCAATAATATGGTCAGAGAGTTTTGTGTTCAGTAAGTTTCACGGGATTCTCATGAACCTGTCACGAGTTATTGTCAAAAATGTTGTTTTGACCTTGACCTCTTTCATGACCTCACGAATCATGAGGTGAGTACAATTCATGTAACCACGAGAAGTTAATGACCAGGTGGACACAGTCGATAGGTTGACTGATGTCCAATCAGCGAATATCTTTTATAAAAGTAACAACAAAAAAGTTGCGTTTCTTGTTTTTGAACAGTATATAAGAGGGCAGACCCACTTTAGTCATGACCGCCAAGTATTAGGCTCCGGTTCTCTTTTCTTGTCCGCCTGCGCTTGAAACTGAACCTACTCCATCTTGTTTCATTCATTTATCATAATCATTTAGCTCAACAAGGAGCATAGGCCATCAACAAACTTACATCAAGTCTTCCTGTCCCGTGCCATCAACAAACTTACATCAAGTCTTCCTGTCCCGTGCTATCAACAAACTTACATCACGTCTTCCTGTCCCGTGCCATCACCTCAAAGTCTTCTCATGTCTTCTTCATGCCCTTCATGTCAGTCTCCAGTTGTCTTCTCCATCTGTTCCTTGGTCGACCTCCACCAATCTTACCCTGGGGATTCCAGAACAAGGAATGTCTGGAAATCTTCTTCTTCTTCGTTCGTCCTGAAAAGGACATTGGTTGCGTTGTGTCCGTGAAGCTGCGATATTTGTGCCTTTCGGCCCGACACATCCGACTTCAGCACGGCATTTTTCGGAACCGGGTGTGCCTTGCCTCTTCGATCCCTACTCTCTCAGCCAGACTGCAGTGATGCAGCCTGTTTCCAGGACCATCACTTGGTTGGAGGCGGAGTAGGGTCTTGTTCAGCTCTGGTCCGCTGACCTGACGCAAGCAGTCAAGCTATAGATCGCTGACTGCATTCATCCCTTTTGCTGCGTCTTCGAGCCAGAATGTCTGGTAATGATATCAAGAGGTTTTCTCAGTACGTATCTTATCTATTGCCAGCGTCGTTTTCTCAGCTCTTGTTCCGCTGGCACTTGTCTGGTTCGTGTCATTCGTTCGGCATTAAAGTATATTATAATACATATGAAATCGCTGCATATAGGCTGAACAATATGTAAGGTTTTGTAAGTTGTGTACGCATCAAAGAATTATTTATTTATCGTGCAGGTGCAGTCACAAGGAAATCTGTTTTTAACTAAACAGGTGTACCTAGCGACCACTAGAAGAAGAATGTGTCATATCTTGGAGAGTTACAGAAAGGGCAGCAAGACGTCAATCGAGAGATTTTACATGGACCCCCTGAGATACATATACACTGTTTTTTTTTTACTATTTCTCTAATTCCTTAATTGAATCTTTTCTTTTTAAAGGTCTAATATTTTTTGTACAGAAATTTCAGGACTTGAATTGGTTATGGTTTTAAGGACTACCTTCATTGATCACGCACAACTCCATCAGTGATCCGATCTCCTCTGTTAGATCACACAATCTAGATCAGGACTTACTTGTGGCGATGGATTATAAATGATCATAATATGAAGTCTGTTTTTATTGCTTACTTTTTCCTTCCACTTTTGGAAGTGACGCGTAGTGGGAAGCTAAAGATTTCGCTTTTGGAAGTGACGCGTAGTGGGAAGCTAAAGATTTCGCTTTTGGAAGTGACGCGTAGTGGGGAGCTAAAGATTTCGCTTTTGAGCCAAGCGTGTCGCTTTAACTGCTGCAAGCAATTTTGTTTTCATATTCTTGTAATACTAGTACTAACCGTCCGATTGACAGAGTGGCTAGACCGCTGATTTCTCGCGGCACAGGTGACAGGGTCAAATCACTCTACCGACACTCTCCAGTCTAACCAGCTGTAAATGGGTACCTGACTCTTTCTTTGAGTTAGGGTGTGTGCTTTGGCGTAGACTTTCTCAAGAGGATCATAGGCAGTTGTGGCACCATACTTCATTAGAAGCGAAAACAAAGATGATGACCCTCAACCACTCGGCAAATTACAGCACCCTTAAGAAATGGTAACGATGGTGCTGTTCTGCCAGTCGTGGCAGAAAGAAAGAAATATGGTGGCAGTGATGAGAGCTGTACTGGATCCATCAAAGGTCGCGAATCACTTTACTAAAACAACTAGTGCAACCATTAATGCCAAGACACGAAGTTCAGTACAAGCCATCTCTTCTAGAAACAGCTGTCATGCGAACTAATTAGAACGAGAAGACATATCGGTCATTAAGCACGACACAATGACACTCCAGAACGAGAGAGCCTCCCTTACTGACAGCCATATGCTTGGTCATTTGCATGCCACGCGAGTGCAGGTTCGTTAAACCAATGAAATTTATGACCTCTGAACTCATACACATGAATATCCCAACAAATAATCTGCTTCAAGAATTTGCTTTTTTTATGATAATTCCCCCCCCCCCCCCCCCCTTTTCTCTCTCTCTCTCTCTCTCTCTCTCTCTCTCTCTCTCTCTCTCTCTCTCTCTCTCTCTCTCTCTCTCTCTCTCTCTCTCTCTCTCTCTCTCTCTCTCTCTCTCTCAATATTTATACATCTATTTCAATTTTCTTTAGCTACTCCGGTTTTTCCGTCTGATAAAAGGTAAAGGCATAAATGGAACTCGATTCTGAGTGTGACTTTTGATTTTCGTAATGAAGACTGTTTGTAATGACAAAAATTACCTCTAATGAACTTATTGTTTATTTACAGTCTTGGTTCTTCTACATTTTGCTCGATAGGTTGTTTCTATATTTCGCTCTTTTTACTATCTCTACATTTGGCTAGCTTGGATGTTTCTACATTTGTTTTGTTTGGCTGGTTTTACAATTGTTTCGGTTGATAGTTTATACATTTGGCCCGTTTTGAGGTTTCTACATTTGACTCGAATGGCTGTTTTTACATGTGGCTCACTTGGCTGTTTCTACGTTTCACTTGCTTCCTCTTTCTACATTTAGCTCAACTATGCTCTTTATACATTAACTTGTTTGACTGTTTTTATATTTGGCTCTTAGGACTGTTTCTGCATTTGACTAGCTTGGCTCTATCTACTTTAGCTTCACTTTGCTGTTTCTACGTTTCTACAGTTGGCTCACTTGACTGTTTCTACATTCTCTTCCGCATAATAGTTTAGACCAGGGTTTCAGAAGCGGGGTTCCATGAGAGGTCGCTGGGGGTTCCGCGAGAGATCGGGATTCAAACAAAAATTAACGCGTTTTGTTTTATTTCACTGCGCGCCGGCGATGTTAGTTCTCGTAGTGGTTTATAGTGACCGAGCAGCCCCGTGTGGAGTGCGCTGTTGTGAAATGACGTCTGTCTCACATCACGAATTCTAAATAATTCTGACCTTACCGCGCACCATACATTGTAAAAAGATATGATACACTAACCAATGAAAACGCTTTCTTGGTCTTGTGTTTACAACTGCTGGGAAAATAAAGATGGCAAGACCCTATTTGTGTAACATGATTAACTTCGGAATTTTACTACAGCAGTATGGAAGAAGTACCACTTGAAAGAGATTATCACAACAATATTAGGGATGTTACTCTACCAGTAAGTAGTAATACTTTTACTAATAATATTATAGGACGGGAGAAATCTTAGGTTAAATGCATTCGAAGCTTCAGGTTGGCCTAAATTTAGCAGTTTAAACTATGCATAACAGAAAATGCAAGTAGTAACCAAAAAGATTATTACATAGATATGTAAAGCCTAATTCCAAGTATAATGTAAGTTTTAAATGACTAAAATTGCATCAGGAATAAAGAAGATAATTAAAAAAGTAGTTTTCCTACATTGTACAAAATGCAAAACGGTACCCATATTTTATGATAGTTATTGCATTCCTCGGGGATTCCATCTCGTACGTCCAAGGTCAGACTATATATAGACTTGCCTACCGAACTCGGTTAGTCACTATTATTTGAAAGACACAGAAAGCGGGGGGAAGAAGAGCAGATGTTAGAGCAAGTGTTTGCCTTCTGTACCTGTAAAGCAGACCTTAATCAACCATTAAGGGCTAGTCTGTGTGTGTGCCTGAGGGTTTAATCCTTTAACCTAAAGTCTACAAATAAGAAGAGGCTCCTAGTACTAACGTTGCAACGAATGCAGTGCCAGTCTGATAGCAGGCCAGTCATAACGTGTGTAGCTACTGGAACGATTTCATCTGAAGATTCTATCCAGCATGAAAGGGAGCCATCTGCAGTGACTCAGCTAATTTGCCTAAGGCAACAGTGCAGCTTATCCATACTCACCAAAAACATAAACGCATCCAGTTTGTGATGACCATAATAGTATAGAGTTTCAATAAACTTATAATAATAAAAATAATAATTCTTCAAGTGAATGATCAAGCAAGCTAATTTTGTCTACAAGATGATAGACATTTTGACCCAAGTGAAAAACATTTGTTGAACTGTTTTATTTATTTAATGTTGTAAAATATTTGAGTTTAAAACTTTTCAAACAGAAAAGAGTAACTGTTTAATTAAATTGTAAATATTCACCAGCAGACTTTCTTAAATTCTTTAAGTTGAATTACAGTTCTTGTTGGTGAATTTAGTTATATAAATTACCCCTAGCAGAGTCAGAAACACTATTAAGTACCATAATCACAGAGGCGGATCAGGAGAGGTAGCAGTTAGGGACTCAGAGTACTACATCACCATCTTCTCTGGGAACTTACATAGGTTGACCCTACTTTTGTGTCTATACACCCTTACTCTCTTCAGAGAAGGGGGTATTACTGATAAGACCAGACTCTTATCTGGCACTATCCTGGTATCATCTGATACATCTTTTTGTCCAGGATATCTTATATTTAAATAACATCTGAACCTCTCGCGACATCTGTTGTCTCAGTCCGGGATTTCATTTACTACCCTGGGGTCTTTTCTTTGAGACATTCAGTCTTTTAATAGTTACTTACATCCTCTGAGTTAGCAGTAGGAGTAACAATTAAAAATAAAATAAATATTAGAATAAACTGAAGCTAAATAAAGCGCAGTGAAGTACTATTGAGTACTAAACAAAATTTTGGTGACTGGATACGCTGACAGTGGACTTGTAATTAATTAGTCTTATATTAAGTAAGTGTGTATTTGGTTTGTTGATGGTAGTGATCGAGTGTCTTCAACTATTAGTATGGCAGACTTGGCAAAGTTTAGGTCTGCTACAGTGCAGGCGGCAAACGAGGTTGGATTAAGAGGGGAGGCTCTTATTCAATATGTCACTACTGAATGTGACAAGTATATAGAAAGAGAAGATAAGAAAATGGAAACAGAAAGGAGATTACAAATAGAAGCTGATAAGGAAGCTAAAAGATTACAAACAGAAGCTGATAGGGAGACTAAACAGATAGAGACTGAAGAAAGAAGACAGGTTGCTGAAAGGGAGGCTGAGAAAGAGGAAAAGAGGTTACAAAAGGAACATGAATTGAGGCTGAAAGAGCTTGAACTTCAAGGACATGTTACATGAAATTGAAGCAGCCCAACTACCTCTGACACTAGTGCAAGTCAGGGTGCCTCAAATGGTGCCATGAATTTTCACTTGGACTCATTTGTGGAGAAAGAAGATGATATTGAGTCTTATCTAAGTAGGTACGAGAGATTAGCTACTAACTATGGCCTGGAGAAAGAGAAATGGAGCCTTAAGTTATCACAGGGGCTGAGAGGAGCTTCTTATGAAGTTTTTACAAAACTTGGTAGAGAGGACCAAGAAGATTATGAAATCTTGAAGCAGGCATTGCTGGTTAGATATGAGAAAAACTCAGAATTTTATAGGAAGAAATTCAGAACTGCCAAGCTACTTTCTGGAGAAACTTACCACCAATTCTCTGCAAGATTAGAAACCTACATGGAGAAGTGGACTACTCTTGGAAAGTGTCAAGACCTAAAAGAAATGGTCATTATGGAACAAGTGAGAGAGTCTATGCCTCCAGACATGAGAAAATTTCTTATGGAACAAGGTGCAGAGAGATTGGGGTAGATTTTATCAGTTGTTGTGAGATATCAGGCAGCCCAGAAAGAGATAGTAGGAATTACGAAGAAGCAGGTAGAAAATAGTAGGCCTCCCCCAAACCAAGATGAGTTTGATAATAGATACAAACAAGACTATGACAAACCCAGATTTGATCATAAAAACAGGAACCCTCAGGTACAAGATATGAAACCCTACAGACAGGGAGATAAGTGGTGCAAAATTTGCAAAATGAATAACCACAATACACTGGAATGTGGTAAGAAAGTCCCTCCATATCACGCTGCATGTATGATAACAGTGGGAAAGGGCAGACAGGACCTGACAGACAGTCAGACACACCTCCATCATCCCCCCATCTGTGAATAATTAACATGTAATGGCAATAAGATTATGTGCCTTTATGATTCAGGATTGGAATATGACTCAGTTGCGAGTGCCTCCTTGATGAACCCTGATCAATATACCACAGAAAAAGTAAAGATACAAGGGGTATTAAAAGGAACAGCCACCATGACACTTCCTATAACAAGGATAAATGTCAGAACTCGCTATGTGGAAGGAGTGATCAGTGCAGCTGTGTGTGATGATCCTTGTCAGAATAATGATACATGTATATTTAGTGCTATACAGCACACACACAGAGTACACCAAACTACTTATGCTGTGTGTACAAACTCTCTACTGGTACTATGGGTTTAAGGCACTTATACAAGACTCTTAGCTCGCTATCTCAAAGGTACGACCACAGTACAAAGTAGCTGACATGAGTAATACAATAAACACCTAAATCAGGTATGATCCCTTTAATAACTACGGTGCACACTTATGAGCCACACACGGCTAACAATACACATGAAATGCAATACACAATGTAATGAAAATGTCACACAACTTGCCAAAATCACTAGCTCAACATAATAGCACAACAGTCACCGATATAATCTAACCAGCGACTACAGAACGACTATCACTCACAGGCGACGCCCAATACTGAAAAATGGCAATACATAATTGCACGATTCTACCGTAATTAATATCCAGGAAAGAACTACTAGAAATCACATAACCAATCTAGTAATCTATCAATAATCCTGAACACCTGAACAATCGGCAAGTAATGAACAAAAATGGCATTCATGTAATCCCAGCCAAAACCGCTGACAAAGGGCACAAACGTCCGAACAGGACGGCGGACATCTCGTAGAATGATTTGCGCCACAAATTTTATATCGTCTTCCGTTTTGGCCCAACTCGCGAACGGGTTTTTCTATTTTAACAGCGTAGCCACTTTCCAACGTGACCATCTCAAAATTTCGGCGAATGTCTATGCTGTGACATCCACCTCCCCCCCTTAAGAAAGAAAACGAAGTTTTCTTCCACCGGAGGAGTCTCGCCCATCCCCTTCGGAGTATGGACGAACAGAATGCCGAGAAAGCACCTCCTCATGTAGGTAAAGAATGCCAGAGTTGTCCAATACTATTGTCATCCACGCCTTCTCATTCACTAGACTAAATACAAGGAACATGTACAAATCCACACCAGGTATTGGCAGTCGTGAAAAATAACAACGACTGACTGATCCTGGAATAGTCTAAACACAATGCATGTTACACCAAATCTATATACCTAATTTTCACAAATCAAACAAGTCATCGTATCAACACTCATCTCTCATAATATAGCTGTAGGTATAATATAATATGATATATCTACACATTGATTACAACTCCATAGATATTGTCTTTAGGGCAGCATAATAAATACATTGTATACCATAATACATCATCATGAAATACCAGTTCTAATAGTCATAATACATTACTTACATAAATTCTAATAAGTACTCTTTTCTGAAGTACCTGTCCCACAGACTATAACTGTCCCACAGTCTTCACAACCTGGACAAGACATCTGCTACCACATTATATACACCCTGAATTGGTAAAATAGTAAAGTTAAATTGCTGTAGCAATAATGCCCAGCGTTTCAATTTAGCACTGGTGGATTTAACCGACCGCAAAAATAGCAGTGGTTTGTGGTCTGTTTGGAGGAAAAAATGTGCCCCCAACAGATATCGTGCCAACTTAGACACCGCCCAGATAATCGCAAGGCACTCCCTCTCGATCGTGGGGTATCTGGTTTCTGCTGGCAACAACTTTCGATAGACATATATTGTAAAACATGACCTATAAACTACAGAACAAGGCATAATAGAGTATCAACATCAGCCTTAAATATTACAAGACCATCATATTCCATAGGTCTCTGATAAATGCACGCCAGGCCTGCCTACAGTGCACCTGCCTACAGTATGCCTGCCTACAGTGTACCTGCCTACAGTGTGCCTGCCCACAGTGCACCTGCCTACAGCATGCCTGCCTACAGTGAACCTGCCTACAGCATGCCTGCCCACAGCGCACCTGCCTACAGCGTGCCTGCCTACAGCGTGCCTGCCTACAGCGCACCTGCCCACAGCGCACCTGCCTACAGCGTGCCTGCCTGGCCTCATGCCACATTAATACAAAGCACGACATAGCCTAATATAACATAACTATGCATTGTACAGCATTTCATACCCTGTACAAGTTTACAAAATACACATATTCATATCAATATCGAACTGTGGGCGTGGGTCAGAACAACTCAGGTTCGGTTCGCATTAACCGAAACATCTTACTGATCACGAACCCGAAATCTAACCCTAGCTATTGCTGAACTATTAGCAGATGGTTCCGAAGCAAGGACATATGCTTCTGCCTAACTGCCTTACGCGTACCCCAACTATTCGCAAAAGTCACCCGTGCCATTTTGGTATTGTCACGCAACGACAGTACCTCTACAAACCTAACCGGCGCGACCTCATCAAACACTCTCCTGAGAGTGCGCCAACTAGTATTCCGGGGAACGTTACGCACCCAAACTGCGATTATTAGCTTTCGGACCCTCGTATAAGTACCAACTGCTCCTACTTTGGTCATTTGGCACTTGCCGCGAATCACCTCTACGATGTACCCTCTGGTCATCCCCCTTGGGAGTTTGGTGATGCTGAGCCTCTGCTCCAGCCACATCCCTGGCTTTCTGAACTCCCCGTACATTGCCGACGATTAAATCGACAACAGGATCCTCGAGAACGAACGCGTTCACTACCTGTTATGAACGGAGTGTCCACATTGATACATGCTTGGGGGTAAGACTCTACTTTGCCCCCGAACGTGGTGCACTTTACCGTTTTGCCTGTAAGGCAGGAGTCGTCGATACACGATCGACGCACCCCAATTGTCGTGCATCCCGTGTCCCTCAACACGGAGACTGGTTTCCTCTCCACCATGCCTTTGTTGAGATCCACCTTGCCAGTCTCATGGACTGCTGACAGACATGGTGCCGCATGCCCGCATTGAAGCACCAACCTCTCGTTCGTATGGAATAGAGGGCGACACCCTGCACAGTCCTCGCTGTTGATCGTATCTAACACAAACGCGGAGTTCGCGTGTTCTATTGGGGTAGTGCATACGTCAGCACAATGACCCTTGCCACCACAATTGGTACACAAGCGCTCTTTCTTCTTCTTATCCTTACGTGTACTTTTACTGGAGCTCGTCGATGACGAAGACCCCGCATCAGAGTCAGAAGATCGATTCTCTGAGGAACCACTCCTCTGCTTGGAATGTTTCGGGTCTTCGTCCCGAGAGTCCTCGAAGCGTACGTGCTTTCGCGTTGGGCGCTCCCCTCTGTCGCTATAACTATCATATTGTCGGTTTTGCCACCTTCGCCGACCATTCCGATGAGATCGGAAATTCCCATAATTTCCTCTACGTGGCTGGGAGGGACTGGAGTACTTCTCATGCTTGTGCTCTTGCTCTCTGTCTACATCGTCTGACTGATTTCGCCTAGAATGGCGCTGAACTTTGCCGACACTGGCGACTAAGTCATCCGACAGACCTGACTTGTGGATGGGTTTGCCCGGGTGGGCAAGGACATAATGATACCCCAATTGGGCCATAGAATCAATGTCTTTTGGCTGGCGCTCTTGGAGAAACGCCACCAACTCACTAGAACATGAGGACAGAACTTTGTCCCGTAGCATCAAATCTCGCAAGCCATTATAGTCCTTGTTTATCCCCTCCATCTCAATCCATCTATTGAACAGAAGCTTTATCTTCGAGGTAAAGTCCTCGAAGTCTTGGTCTGCACCTGGCATTGCGTTTTTAACACGCGTCCGGTAGCCGTCAGCAGTCAGACTGAACTTCCGGAGAAACTTCTCCTTTACTTTGTCGTAATTGGCCCTTTCATCTAGCGGGAGGCTATAAAAAGTCTCCATCGCAGGCCCCGCTAGCAATGTCGATAGCAGAGATGGCCACAGATCTCTGTCAGCCCTCCAGGCCACGCAATCGGCCTCGAACCTCTCAAGGAAAAAATTTAAATTGTCGATTTTCTCATCAAAAATCGGCAGACGCAGTCTAAAGGGACGATGGGCCCCTCCAGGAGTCGAGTTCTGACCACTCGCACCCACCTCCAATCTCTTTAATTCTATTTCCTTATCAATCCTCTTCTCTTCCAGAGCTATTCTCATTCTCTCCTTCTCTAACTCTAACTCTCTATCTTCTCTCATCTTCTTCTCTAGAGCTTCTTGGTTCTCAACTGAATAAAATTCAGCTTTTGCATAGTCATTTAATTCTTTTGCAGTGCACCCACTTTCTTTCCCCCAAAATCCTGAATTGTAGGATCATCACAATATTTCACTCATTAGCAATAAATCTTTAAATACAATTTACCAACTGTATATATTCCACATGAAGTCAGCAGGAACATTATCTGCTTTCAAGTCAGTAATAACAGTAGTTAATGATAAGATTATCTGCCATGAAGTAAATTATAGTCGCGCTCGTAGTTGTGTTTGTATAGTAACCTTTTAATAGTAAAAACACTTAATTGGATATCCAACTTAACTATGAACCACTTAGTCAACTATATGATTACCATTCAAGGATCCCGATGAGTTGTGAATATTAACTCTATTCTCAACCCATACCAGTGTTAATATCATGCTATCGCAAGGCAGGTAATACTAATTCAAAAACAATGGCACCCAACTGGTGACTATATTCAGATTACACGGTAGAAGGGGAGCGACTAAGTAAGTAAGACAGAACGTCTTTGTGCATGTACTTTTGTGCCCCTCTCTCATCCCTTCGTCCTATTATTTGGCATATTATATGCATCATCATTATTCTTGCGGTGACCGCTCCTAGACTGTTTATGTATTACTAAGTGAACGCAGTATTATCAGGTTAATACGAATATCACGTAAGTCAGTCTGGCCAACTTTGAAAAAGGCGTCAGTTCTTTGTGCAACGAGGTATCGCACGGACACGCACAGAAAGCCAGATTGCTATCTAAGGAAGCCGCCAGAGGGATGGGCGAAAACACCTGTGATAATTAAATAATCGTTCCATCAGAGCCCTCTCGGTATCAATATTGCCGAAAATCTGTCTGGGTAGGCAATCTTGGCGGAAAGTATTACGCCAGGAAATAAGTTCACAGATTTGTTTGTGAGTTGGCGGAAGCATTACGACATATTGAAAGAGGTCACGCCATGGAATTTTAAAATGTAATATTTTAAAACACGTGGGAGAGAATTAAATTAAACACCCCTACCCATATAGTCCAGAGCTTTCGATTGGAGTCACAGATCAGACTGCATTGCATCGTCAAATTAGCAACTCAGAGGAGCCAGAAAGAAAAGGATCGGACTAAGGATTGCTAACTTATAAGTGACAGATCAGAAGTATTTGGGCAACTTTAAATCTTAAAAGTAAACCCGCATATTTAAATACAGAGACTGGAAACTTACTGGACCGGGACAAAAGTATTTGTGCAACTTAAAAAGTAAACCCTCATCTATAAATACGAAGTCTGGATACCTAAGGAATCAGATCACAAGTCATAAGAGGAATTACTAACATTTCCCAGACCAAGTGATTCGCAGAACACCCGCCATAAGAGGATTACTATAATTGTCCAGACCAAGTGATTCGAAGCATCTAATAAAGTGCTGTGTCCATTCTAAACTGTCAGAGGAGATTGTGTTCCCAAACTTTGGGGTAAGTGTAAACATTTATTTTACAAATGTGAATTTGACATGTTTTTCTGTCTAATATGAGGCTGGCAACCCATAAACCACTACAGCAAGCGCTGGTGATTTCTTCTTGCTAGTCGTACAGAAAACCGACAGCAGAGGGGACCCCAGACTCCGACTGGAGCAGTAATGAGTGATGGTTTCATCACGTGGACATCAAGTGTATCATATTTTGAGATATATGTACCTTGTTACTTGAAATTCAGGCAAATCATTGCTTTTCGCGCTCTCCAAGCATATATTTTCCCATTTTAATACCCAGAAGAATATTGGTGATTTCTAATAATCTTCCCTGAGTTACACTGTGTATACTCAAGAATAATTATTCCGATAGAATAACATTGGTGGGTGGACAGCGAGACAATGTGCATGTTAATTTGCAGCCCACAAATGTACTTAGCAAAGGCATTTGTTGTTATTTTGTCTAAAAGATTGTTGTACTAAGCTATCAGATCGTTCGAGGAACGAAGCTATCAGACTGTAAAGCGTCATCATAACAAAGAAATCGACAAAAAGACCAAGGCTGCAGGAATCACTCATACAAGCTAAGTGCTAACTAACAGGCACCTGCAAACAAACATTAACATTAAAGATTAATTTTAAATTTAAATCCCCACCTAAGTCTCCGTGAAGACAAAATTTGATTTTTTATCTAAAATTCACCATCATTCTATTTATTTTAACATGTTAAAACTAATTGATTATTAAATGTGTTACATGTTATTTTAAAACATAACCATCTTAGTTGATTCAGTTATTATAAGTGTGAAAGTATACGTATGTGCAAGACTATTATATATATATATATATATATATATATATATATATATATATATATATATATATATATATATATATATATATATATATATATATATATATATATATCGAGAGAGAGAGAGAGAGAGAGAGAGCTTCTTCTGCTTCTTCTTCTTCTTCTTCTTTGATCCTTAGCCGCCTACCGTCAAAGCAGTCAGTGGCCATTACGCCTGGTGGCGTCTTGTAGGGCAACAACAAAACAACAAATTGATTCCACTTTGCTCGGTCGGCGGCCATCCTTCGTACAGTGCCCCAACTCTGGTTCATTCTTTGCATCTCAGCCTCCACAGTCCTCCGCCAAGTTGTTTTTTGGTCGGCCTCTCTTTCGTTTTCCTTCAGGGGTCCATAGCATAGCTGTTCTTGTGATGGCATCGGGGTCTCTTCTGAGGACATGGCCAACCCAGCTCCAGCGTCTGCCAGCTATGATGGTGTGCATGTCCTCTTGCTTGCTCCGAGTAAGCAGATCTTGGTTGGTGATGATATTCGGCCAAAAGAATATAGAGCTATTTCTTGTAAAAGTGAATTTCGCTGGATTTACACCAGCTGGGGGCTTGTACGGCTATAACCATTGCTTAATTTTTCATAAAAGGAAGCGGACCGATAATAAGTTAACAAATGCTCAGCCAATAGAGCATTGTTCTTGACTTCGGAAGTATCTTATGAAAACTACATTGGGATAGAAGCGTCATTACCCTTCTATCTACTACTCTGCCAAGAGTAATCTTGGGCGAAGGTAGACACCTTTGGCGACCCATTTTAGATACTCTTGAGTTTTGGCCGCTGGTGAACCACTACTGCAAAGCAGAGGGAGGCAATCCGTGACAATGTAGTTGTACTAAAATGTTTGCAATGAGGTAGAATGGCTAAAAAACGTAACATATTGTTTATTTCTTCGCAAATATCACTGCTAATTTGTTATACCAGTTATTTAGTTCACTCGATTTTACCGCACTAGACGACAGCCTAATTCGCATAATGGTTAAGCCTAGAACTAAGCGAGCAAAAAAAAATATTAATAAAGCAGATTCCAAGGCAAGAGCATGTTTGAGATTATATTTGCCCTTGAAGTGACCCACTTAACTTGATGTCTACTTTTATTTTTTAACTACTAAATGTCTATACATTCGGCTGACTTGGCTGTTTCTGTTTGGCTCACTTGGTTGATTCTATGTTTGGCTCACTTAGCTTTTTCTATATTTGGCTGACGTAGCCGATTCTGCATTTCGCTCACTTGGCTATTTCTACTTTTAGTTCATTTGGCTGTTTATACGTTTGGCTCACATACCCGTGTTTACGCCATTAGTGAAAAAAGTACACAATACGTCGCACAAGTACGCGTCTCCTTGAATTTAATTTCTGCTCTTTTTATGGCTCTTATTTCCCAGAGATCAGCCACAGTCTTTCTTCCCGGTGCTCTACATAATCTTCTTATTATTTTTTCCGTATCCGTATGCGCACCGTAACAAAGAAGTCGGTGACTATGACGTTTAGTGGCGTCTTGTAGGGAAGTCACAAACGCTCTCCACTTTGCTCGGTCTTTGGCTATCCTTCGGCCGGTGCCTCAGCTCGAAACTTTCTTTTGATCTCGGCATCCACAGTTCTCCACCACGATGTTGCTCCTTGGCCTCCCTTTCGCATTACAAATGGAGTCCATAACATAGCAATTCTAGCGATGGTGTAGGGGTCTCTTCTGAAGATATGGCCAACCCACTTCCAGCTTTTTCTTGCTCTGCTGGTGTGTATATCTTCTTGATTACTCCGAGTAATCTATGCATGAAGGTATATCTGGAGTCATCCTTTTATGACCATCAGCTAAGCACAATGCTATAGTATACAGAAGTGGAAGTTAACCTCTGTCTGTGAGGCTAATTACACACCCATTGACTCTTGAAATCACCTACACACTTTCAGGGATTCCCTCTGTGGTGAAACATGTCGAGAACCAAACATTGGAGACTAAGCTTGGAGTAATCACTTGAGCCCTAGACAAAACTCTGGCTTTTACCTGGTTGGCTGCAGGCAGGAGGATCTCACTATGGACCCTTGATAAGCACGGGTAGCTGAGAAGGGCTCTGTGTGGGACGGGATAATTCCTTGGGAGAGCCCAGAAACATATCACAGTATTTTAACTCTGCATATTTGGAAAGTCCCCTTGGATGGCGGGGAATGCACAGTATGCCACGAGCTTCTTCCGTCTAACTTGGCACCAGATGTGATGATACTTTAACCGCTAACCAAGCTGGAGAAACTGGAGCTCATGACTTCAACTCGACGCATTTTGGAATGACACAAAAGCTACAGGAAAAGTCTAGATTTACAGTGCGGACAATACCAAGGATTCTTCAACTTGATATTGGCTGCAAAAGAACGAGAAGCTCAGCAGCTCTAGTTAAACAACAACAATAACTTCGAGTAAACAGTTTTTGGTTGATGATGGTGATCGTCGTGATTTTCCTCTTCTGTATTTTTTCCGGGACCTCGATGTCACCGATTGTCGCGTGATAAAATATTCATATTTCCTCAACAGGTGACCGACTCACTTCAATTTTTTTTTTAACTTCAGGATCTACAGATTGTTAATTTGTCTTGACAGAAATTGAAAATTACACAAATTTAAAATGAACCATTACGAATCTTATCACATTAAATTATGACAAAAAGCTTACGGTTTCAATAGCAGAAGACGTGGTTTAGCGCATGCTTAATGCAAAAAAAAACTAGCTGCAGTGGTGCCCATTCTCCTTCGGGAGCAGAACAAAAAAAATTTGAAATGGAACAATAAGAAAAAATGCATTAGATGTTACCTGTGTCAACTTTAGAAATCTCTAAGTTAAAACAAACAGAAACCAAAAAATTTCACGAAATTACACAACGAAATGTGCATTTGAAACAAATGTTGAAGATAGATCCTGAAGTGAAGTGTTTATTTCATCTAAATTAACTCAGAGTGTGTTAATTCATTTTCTTTTTACCAAAAAAGTACAATGTTTGAACAGAACATGTTATGCTTCTAGCGGCTAAAAGCATCTATGGATCACAAAGAAGTTAGCTCTATCACTATGGTCGCATCTGTTTACACATCGAAGCCAATCAGTATGTATCATGGACCTATCTCTACCTAAACTATAACATATCTCAAACATATACACTTTCAAGTTTACACTTATTCACATATACTCAATTCACGCCTTTAGAATATGCAGGCAATAAAGAAAGTGAATACTTTTAATTTTACTATCATTGAATCCGGGTTCAAATCGTGACCAGATCAATTCGAATTATGCGTAACAGACTTGACACAAAACGAGGCTCCGGTTCGTTAAAATAATATTCCGTGTTAAATAGGCCAGCATAAAACAAAAGATCCCATCTCCCCCCTCCCCCAGAGAATCGTGTAATCAAAATGGATTAAATAGAAACAGGCATAACTCTGCTTGTAGCTTCGGAAAATAATAGAAACACTGATGGATTTTGAAGGTCTAAGGAAATTAAATCGACAATGAATGATTGATCTGAAAGGACGCGACAACGGGCCCCGATAATTTTAAAACATTAAGAAAGGCCAAGGATGTAAGGACAGTAAAAATGTGATGATGTTGTGCACTGACTTAGAGGACCGTGCTAGGAGTTTGAGTTTTTTATTGTTTATATTTAGTTTGTTTGAGCGCCTGTCTTAATTAACATGCTACAATAATTTATTTGTGCATGAATCTTTTATTGCAAAATAGAAATAGCTTTGTCATTGTGACTCCGTTCGTTCGAATTTCTCCAGCCATCTCAGTTTGTTCGATGTCTTGATGGTGACTAAACGTGGTGATCTGTCTGTGTCGTCACAATCATCATCACAATCATCATTACCAAACACCATCATCATCATCTCCACAATCATCGTCTTAAATATCACCATTACTATCATCATCATCATCATTAATATCATCATTACAACTACCATCATCATCATCATCAATATCATCATCACCACCATCATTATAATCAATATCATTATCAACACCATCATCACCATCAATATCATCATCACCACCTTCATCATAATCAATATCATCATCATAACCACCATAATCATCAATATCGTCATTACCACCACCATCATCATCATCAATATCATCGTTACCAAATCCACCATCATCATCAAAATCATCATTACCACCACCATCATCATCATGAATATCATCATTACCACCACCACCATCATCATCAATATCATCACTACAACCACCATCATCATCAATATCATCATTACCACCACCACCATCATCATCTATATCATTATTAACACCACCGTCATCATCAATATCATCATTACCACCATCGCCATTATCATCATTACCACCACCACCACCATCATCTATATCATCACTACCACCACCATCATCATCAATATCATCATTACCACCACCACCATCATCATCTATATCATCATTAACACCACCGTCATCATCAATATCATCATTACCACCATCGTCATCATTATCATTACCACACCATCATCATCATAAATACCATCATTACCATCATCATCAATAGCATCATTACCACAACCGTCATCATCAGTATCATCATTACCAACACCATCATCATCAATATCATCATTACCACCATTATCATCATTAATATCATCATTAACATCACCATCATCATCAATATCATCATTACCGCCACTATCATCATCAATATCATTATTACCACCATCATCATCATCATCAATATCACCATTAACACCACCGTCATCATCAATATCAACATTACCACCACCATCATCATCATCAATATCATCATTAACACCACCATCATCATCATCATCAATTTCATTATTACCATCATCATGAGTATCATCATTACCACAACCATCATCATCAATATCATCATTACCAACACCATCATCATCAATATCATCATTACCACCACTATCATCGTCAATATCATCATTACCACAACCATCTTATCATCAATATCATCATTACCAACACAATCATCATCAATATCATCATTACCAACACAATCATCATCAATATCGTCATTACCACCACCATCATCAGCAATATCATCATTACCATCATCATCATCATCAATATCATCATCACCATCATCATCATCAATATCATCATCACCATCATCACCATCACCATCATCAATATCATCACTACCACCACCATCATCATCAATATCATCATTACCACCACCACCATCATCATCTATATCATCATTAACACCACCGTCATCATCAATATCATCATTACCACCATCGTCATTATCATCATTACCACACCACCATCTTCATCAATATCATCATTACCACCACTACCATCATCATCTATATCATCATTAACACCACCGTCATCGTCAATATCATCATTACCACCATCGCCATTATTTTCATTACCACCACCACGATCATCATCTATATTATCACTACCACCACCATCATCATCAATATCATCATTACCATTACCACCATCATCATCTATATCATCATTAACACCACCGTCATCATCAATATCATCATTACCACCATCGTCATTATCATCATTACCACACCATCATCATCATCAATACCATCATTACCATCATCACTATCGTCATCAATATCATCATTACCACAACCGTCATCATCAGTATCATCATTACCAACACCATCATCATCAATATAATCATTACCACCATCATCATCATTAATATCATCATTAACATCACCATCATCATCAATATCATCATTACCGCCACCATCATCATCAATATCATTTACCACCATCATCATCATCAGTATCATCATTACCACCACCATCATCAGCAATATCATCATTACCACCACCATCATCATCAATATCATCATTACCACCACCACCATCATTATCATCAATATCATCATTACCACCAACAACATCATCATCAATATCATCATTACCACCACCACCATCATCATCAATATCAACATTACCACCACCATCATCATCATCAATATCATCATTAACACCACCATCATCATCATCATCAATTTCATTATTACCATCATCACCATCATCATCAGTATCATTATTACCACAACCATCATCATCAATATCATCATTACCACAACCATCATCATCAATATCATCATTACCAACACCATCATCATCAATATCATCATTACCACCACCATCATCGTCAATATCATCATTACCACAACCATCTTATCATCAATATCATCATTACCAACACCATCATCATCAATATCATCATTACCAACACCATCATCATCAATAACATCATTACCACCACCATCATCAGCAATATCATCACAACCACCATCATCAATATCATCATCACCATCATCATCATCAATATCATCATCACCATCATCACCATCATCATCATCAATATCATCATTACCACTACCATCATCATCAATATCATCATTACCACCACCATCTTCATCAATATCATTATTACCACCACCACCATTATCATCATAAATATCATTATTATCAGCATCATAAATATCATCATTACCACCATCATTATTATCATTACCACCATCCCCACCATCATCAATATTACCGTTACTACCACCACCATCATCATCATCAATATCGTCATTACTACCACGATCATCATCAATATCATTTTTACAACCGTCACCACCACCATCATCATCATCAATATCATTATAACCACCACCATCATCATCATCAATATCATTACCACCACCACCATAATCATCAATATCATCATTATCACCACCATCATCATCATCAGTATCATCATTACCAACACCATCATCGTCATCAATATCATCATTACCAACACCATCATCGACAACTTTTAGCTCTCGTGGAGTACAGGTTCTCTACAACAACAAAAAACAAGCCTAGCCTTCATGTGCCATCTGTTCAAGGTCGTTTCGGATCTTCTTTACTCATTTCATGTCTGTCTCTTGTCCATGTGTTGTTGGTCTCTCTCTTTTTTTCAGACCTTCTGGATTCCAGAACATGGACTGCCTTGTCATGCTATCAAATGGCTTTCTTAATGTGTATATTAAGCTTCTGCCCATTTCCTGCTCCTATATCTATAGGTAGATAAATAGATAGATAGATAGATAGATAGATAGATAGATAGATAGATAGATAGATAGATAGATAGATAGATAGATAGATAGATAGATAGATAGATAGATAGATAGATAGATAGATAGATAGATAGATAGATAGAGAGAGAGACAGAGAGAGAGAGAGACAGACAGACAGACAGGCAGGCAGGCAGATAGATAGATAGATAGATAGATAGATAGATAGATAGATAGATAGATAGATAGATAGACAGACAGACAGACAGACAGACAGACAGACAGACAGACAGACAGACAGACAGACAGACAGACAGACAGATAGATAGATAGATAGATAGATAGATAGATAGATAGATAGATAGATAGATAGATAGATAGATAGATAGATAGATAGATAGATAGATAGATAAACACCTACGTACATACACTCGTAACTAATCCCGCCTGTTACCCCAACCCGGGCCTCCCCATTCTGTCCTGTAACTTATATTCTCCCGTGTGACTGTAATCTCTATCACGTAGGTACACACGAAACATCCGGACTGACGAGTCGGTCAAGTTGCCGAGCTGTACATCGACCAGTATTGTCGCGCGTAAGATAAGAAATTAGGTGGATAATGGAAATGACAAGGGCTTAGATGAGACAACTTGTTTTTTTTTTTTTCCCCAGCGAGTTAGTAGCCGAAGAGAACATGGTATCCAAAGATTTGGTATTTGTAAGAGAGAGGAAAAAACTACGCGCGTGATTTGTGCACAATCTCTCGCCCAATCCGAGAAATCGGAGGTGGCAAAGACGTCATCATCCCAACCCAGGTCTCCAAGGGGCATAGGACTTCAACCAACGAATGCCAAGTCTTCCTGTCACGTGTCATCACCTCAAAGTCCGTCCGTGTCTTCTTCATACTTTTCATATCTGTCTCCAGTTCTCTTCTCCATGTGTTTCTTTATATCCCTCTGCCTCTCTGTCACGAAATGACCGTGCCCTTCATTTTAACGTGTTCTACTTGTCTTTTTTCTACCTTTTGCCTTCCATCAATTTCTTCCTTCCCAGTATTTTCTCTCTTATTGGAACGCAACACTCACGTTTCGCTTTGTTATTTTCTCATGATATATCATGGGTAGAGATAACGTTAACAACACCATCTTGAATTAGACAAATCTGCCTTACCTGTGTAAAACAAACAAATGAGTGAATGTACTCGCTCACCAAACTTGGCACCCATACTTCTCGTATGGTTAATCGAAAAATAATTACTTTCAGTGTGGCAGAGAGGTTATGCAACATTACCGCAGGTGAACTCTTGTTTGTTAGCATTTATGATAACAGATTAAACTGAGGGTTTGTTAAGAATACAGACATGAGTCATCTAAAAAGCAGTAGCGTTTATACCTTATATGGGAGGATTTTGAAACTGCCTGTGTCATGTGGAATTTTATGAGAAGTGGCTGCCAGAAGATATAAATTAAAGTCAAACATTTGAATCTGCTTTGTCTGGATAAAATATATTAAAATAGACTACGTCTGATTAGGAACTTTCACCGTGTTAGAAAACGGGGAGAGCATGGGCGAAAAGTTCCTTATATTGTAGCACATGTTTAGACTCAGGCACTGTATTCCACTGAGTCAAGACGACACTTTCATACAAGCCAGGACCGAAGAAAAGTAGGATTTCAATACAAAGGATTGGACCAAGTGTTGGGGATCTTCTGAAATAACTTGACTTTATAATACTGGACACCATAAAGTCCTCGGAACCTATATACAGGATAGTAGTGGGATTGGAAATAATATCAATACCCTAACTACAGGTAAGGCGGCCTTATATCTCGTGGGCAAACATTATTCGGAAGTATTCCAGTGCCAGACGTGTGTAAATTATAACCCGATACGTCGTGAGTTATAATCTTATCATCTTATATTTTACATTTTATATGCTTAACTGCTGGTGGTTGTGCAGGTTCATAAGAGACTGGCAACCACAGCATATGAAAGTGATAGAGTCATGAACGACCACAGCAAGCGCTGGTGACTGCTTCATGCTGGTTTTCTCTCATGGAACGAAAAGCAGTGGTAGCCCCAGGCTCCAAGTGGAGCAGGGATTTGAGGATGATGACATCATGGTGTACATATTTATTATATTAATATTTTAATAAGTTTATATGTACATTTAAACATGTGTAAACGAGGCAAAAGTCGTTTCCACTGTCCAGTCACATTTTTTCATCAAATTAACTAAAAGCATCGATGATTTTTCATCCAGTCCACTGGGTTTATGATGTATGCTCAGGGAGGGTAAAATTACTGAGAAAAAGGGAAAAGGGTAGGTGGAAATAACAGCGAGAAGGCACCTGACCAGTGTCAGGAAATCAATATTTAGTAGAGACATTTGTTTCTTCTAAAGTTTGTGGTACAAGTTGGAGATACCAGTTTATGGTACAAGTTGGAGATACCAGTTTGTAGTGCAAGTTGGATATACCAGTGTGTGGTACCAGCTCGATAGGAGTCTGTGAATCAAGATCGTGTGGTCTAATCTAGATGCCTGCCTTCGACGGGTTGTGAAAATCCTTGCCTTGACGTTCGGAGCGGTTACCTCTGCAATTACGCCTGGAACGTGCCCTCACCGCAGAAGTTGATAATTGACGGAGCGGTCAGCAGTCCAGTTTTAACATCCGACCAGTTATGTTATTTTAACCAGGCCAAAGCAAAAATAATTCTTACCACATCACACCACCTTAACCAATTTTTTTTTAATCCACTAACTTCACTTATTTATTTACTCGTGTTTAACACTAACTGATTATTACATTTTTTATATGTATTTACAAAATAATAGTTGATTTAATGATTACAGAGAAAAATGCACAAGTATGAATCAGGTATCTTAAATTTATAATACAGTAGCTACTTATGTAATATTTTACTGAATAATTCAGTAGGGGACTCAAAAACGAGCAAATATATCTTTATCTTCATAGAAGGGGCGGGCAGATGCAAAGTTCGCGACATCCTGGATAAATTTAGCGTTTTGCTTAATTTCTGAAGTTTCCTATGAAGACTCCCTAAAAATAGAAGCACCATCTTTCTATTTACAACTCTGCCAAGAGTAATCTTGAGCGAAGGTAGATACTTTTAAAGGCCCTCATTGTATACTCTAAATTTTGGCCATTGTTAGACCATCACTGCAGAGCAAGGGGAGGCTAACCCGTGACACTCTCTTACCCGGGAAATTCCAGAACAAGGACTGCCTGGTAATGCTATGGGAAGGTTTTCTCAAAGTGACCAGCGGCTTGTTCTTATCTCTTGTTTCACTGGCACTTGTCTGGTTGTTATCATCAGTTCCACATTAGGTATTTTGTTGCACACCTTCCCTCATTCTATTCTACACAAGCACACATTTATGAAAGTATAGTATATAACATGGAGTCGCGGTAGCATAGTGGTTAGTGCACTGGCTTCCTAGCGCAGTGGTCTATGGTTCGATCCCCAGATGAGGCGGAAAATTTTTAGGCCACAAACGGCTCCTGGGTCGACCCAGCCCCAAATGGGTACCAGAGCTACTCTGGGAAGGTTAAGGCGGCCGGCGTGATGCCGACCACATCACCCCTCGTGTGCCGACGGTCAAGATAATATGGGCCTAACACCATATTCTCAATATGCCTCAATAGGCGTGTAACGGGTTCCTTTACCTTACTTATAGTATATAACAATAAATGACGTGGCTCTTTATTTTAATAGACCTGACCATTCAGGTAATTCTGATATTACTATTACAGCCTTCCGTTCGTGCGTCGTGCATGACAGAACTCGCTTTTTCTTGGAGAATCGTCTGATTTTTCAAATGGGTTGTCTATCTCCCAATGGCCTAAATGTCCAGCATCACTTTGCATGAATTCTAGTGGCTCTTCTTTATTTCTTCCGTCGTTGATTTTGCCATCTATCTTTTTATAGTTGTTATAGTATTGTTTCGTTTCGTATCCCTTTGTGTATTTTTAATTGCCGCTATCTTATACGTCACTTCAAACAGATACAGGAAATACCAGGACTGAACATCAGTGGAAGATCAATAAACAACCTTAGATATGCAGATGATACCGTGTTGTTAGCTGAAAGCGAACAGGAGTTACAAGAACTAGTGAAGCAAGTGAACAGTATAAGTCATGAATATGGACTCGACATTAATATTGAGAAAACTAAAACTATGATAATTAGCAAAACAGACGATAAACCCACATTAAAGATAAGCGTAAATGGGAAAATCCTGGAACAAGTCAAGAGCTACGTATATCTTGGTCATATAATAACAGAAGATGGCAGATGTGAAACAGAAATCAAGAAGAGAATAGGAATGGCCAAAGCTACATTCAACAACATGAAACATATACTGACATCCAAACAGTTATCTCATAAATTAAAACTGAGAATCATAAAGTGTTATATATATTCTGCATTTCTGTATGGTGCAGAAACATGGACGATGAATAAGCATTTGGAAGAAAGAATTGGGGCTCTTGAAATGTGGATATATAGAAGAATGGGGCGTATCTCATGGAAAGAGATGAAAACAAATAAGGAGGTCCTAGAAAATCTAGGTATGAAAAGAGAACTAATGAGAGAGGTCAAAGTTCGGCAGCTAAAATACTTTGGCCACATAAAAAGGCATAACACCTTGCAGAAGACCATAACAGAAGGGAGAGTTGAAGGTAAACGTGCAAGGGGAAGACAGCGCTATAAGTGGGAAGATAACATCAAGAGATGGACGGGAAAGAGTCTATCAGAGTGTACCACCAAGACAAGAGACAGAAGACGTTGGAGATCCATTACAGCCAACCTCCGTTGTGGAGATGGCAACTGATGATGATGATGATATACGTCACTTCCATAGACGTTCCCAGACAAGCGCTCTTCTGTTTTATTCCACGGATATAACTACTTGGATCAGGACTGGTTTTTAGCAATTGTGTTAATTCCTTTTGCGTTTTGTTGATTATTTACTTTCTTGTTTCGATATTTCTTTCTGGTTTTGCGATTTTCTTGCGTTATTATTGTTCTTTTTTCGCTCACCACCTGTGTTGTTTACTTTTTCATCTGCTTGTATTGCTCTATTTTGTATATGTTTGTCATCCTCGTATTTTTTTGACCTGTATGTAATTCTTGTCCTTGTCACCTGTTTTTAACTGTGGCTGACGAAGGGTGAAACCCGACACGGTCTGTGTTTCCTGTGTACCGTTAACTTGTAAAACTGATTTCATACCATTTAATTTTTTTACTTTATATCTTTATGAAAGTGTGTAGCCTTGTATTTTTACTTGCTTATTTATTATACTTTTTCCTTCTGTGCTATTTATTTCTTTTCTACGTCTTTCTGGGTCATTCATTTTGTTTGGTATTTTTTTTTTTATTTATTTATTTAATCTAGTTTTCTACATATTTGAAGTGTTCTTTGTCTTTTTCTCTTAACCTGTTTATATTTCTTGTTTTTCAATTATCCACCAGACCTAAAGGTTTTTTTATATTTGGACATGCGCCCTAATATAACCCACTAGGTTCAATGGGATACGCCTCGCCAAAACGAGGCAATATTTTTTTTTTTAATATTGTTTTTGTCTCCTATTTGGGAGTGTGGCTGACGAAGGGCAAACCCCTAAACGTTTCGTGTTTTTGTCGTATCGGTCAATTTAAAATTGCCTTCATACCTATTTTTTTGTAAACAGTCAATTTCAGGTTTGCTTCCAAAATGCTCATTTTTTTTTAAATAATGAACTTTGTCATATTGAATTCTCAAATATATTATGAGTATTTAAAATGTTATTTTATACATTGTAGAGTTGTTGTATTTTTAAATTTAAAAAAAATATATATATATATATTTTCAAGCCTGACATTACTCTCATCATTTACTCGATTCCGACACGGACTCGACTTTGCCCAACCATATTCAGTATCGTCCTTTAGGCTTTCATGTGTCGTGCAATACTTGGGCCAGGTTATTTCGCGTGGGAAAGCCGTTTCTAGGTTTTCACATTTTGTCACTCTTTGATCTCGATTGCCTGTTGTAAATCGTAGTTAAGGACGAAACGATATATTATTTCAGTAAACTCTTCTGACTTTTTCCCCCTTTGTTTCTAGAATTTAACACTCTTGTGTTGTTTATTTGTAATTCTGAAACCCACAGGCCATCTCTTCATTCAAGAAACCAGTTTTAGATTCGTGTGTGCGCTTTTTTTTTTTTTTTTACATACTTGTTCAAATGAAACAGAGGATTATTTTTGTCTATATGAATGCAAGTGGAGGCCAGATTGGCTAAGCAGCTAAGCGCGTTTCGTCTCGCGGCACGGTTACCTTTATCCTGGATCGAAACTTGGTTGCATCACACTCCAGTCTACCCAGCTGTAAATGAGTACCTGATTCCGCTTTTGAGTTATGGAAAGTAAAGGCAGCGCGGAAGGGAAGTGGCCACCCCACCTCATAAAAAAGCTGGACTTGTGTGGTGACGTCTCTAACACTTCACTTCCCTACAGCAATATCTTCTAGAGGACTGTGTGTATATATTCTTAATGTATGTCGATAGCCATCAGCAACCAAGAACTACTTATTCGGAGTAACCAGGAGGACATGCACACCATCATAGCTGGCAGACGCTGGAGTTGGGTTGGCCACGTCCTCAGAAGGGACCCTGATACCATCACAAGAACAGCTATGCTATGGACCCCCGAGGGAAAGCGAAAGAGAGGCCGACCAAAGACAACTTGGCGGAGAACTGTGGAAGCTGAGATGCAAAGAATGAACCACAGTTGGGGCACTGTACGAAGGATGGCCGCCGACCGAGCAAAGTGGAATCATTTGTTGCTGCCCTACAAGACGCCACCAGGCGTGATGGCCGCTGATTGCTTTGACGGTTGGCGGTTATGGATCAAAGAAGAAGAAGAAGAAGTATGTCGATAGGTTCCTGCAGTGGATGTAGGTACATGTGTGCGTGCGCGCGTATGTGTGCATATAAGAGAATCTTCTTCTTCTTCTTTGAACCTTAGCCGCCGACCGTCAAAGCAGTCATTGGCCATTACGCCTGGTCGCGTCTTGTAGGGCAACAACAAATTGATTCTACTTTGCTCGGTCGGTGGCCATCCTTCGTACAGTGCCCCAACTCTGGTTCATTCTTTGCATCTCAGCCTCCACAGTCCTCCGCCAAGTTGTTTTTGGTCGGTCTCTCTTTCGTTTTCCTTCTTGTGATGGCACCGGGGTCTCTTCTGAGGACATGGCCAACCCAGCTCCAGCGTCTGCCAGCTATGATGGTGTGCATGTCCTCTTGCTTTCTCCGAGTAAGCAGATCTTTGTTGGTGATGGTATTCGGCCAAAAGATTCGGAGAATTTTTCTTAGGCATGTTGTGTGAAAAGAGGACAATTTCGACATTTCCTTCTCTGTAACTCTCCAGCTCTCCACGCCATAGAGAAGCACAGAAAGCACACAGCTCTGATATAATCCTAATTTTGTGCTTATAAGAGATATAAGAGAATAGGGAGTAATAAAAAAACAGAGCAAATATGGACGAGATAGGAAACAGACAAATGCAGAAAAAATTATGTTCTTAGATTACATAACTTCATTTTACCTTAATTGATATACACTGATTCCCCCTTGTCCTGTGTAGCTACCGGGGATTTACCAAGAGAGGGGACGAAAGAAGAGGATTACTACTCCCTCACACATGTCGAAAGAGGCAACGATTATGAAGTCGTCTATGGGTCTGGCAACCTCATCGTGTCAAAAAACTGCTGCAAAAACCACCTCAGCATTAGCACATAAATATTTTGGTATAGACGGGACCTGCAGTTATGGTTCGGTGCTCTACAGGGAGCTAAAAGGGAAACGACTGATGTGTCTGTTACCTGTTTAATGACCTGTCCAGGGAAGGGTCTACATAATGCATTCGATTATTTGACTATCAGCAGTACAGCACGTAAATAACGTAATCCACATATAACTAATGATCCCTATGAAAGTTTGTAACCTATGTGAAACAATCCCACTACCTTTTCGGGGAAATACGGAAACGGCACGCATTGCAGAGTGAAAACTAAATTGAACACCGATTAAAATAACACATGACTTTCTAACTTTTCATGCTGCGTTGTTTGGTGTATTAGAAATATTCACATCAGCTTTTCGGCAAAATAGGGAAACCTCGTGCACTGCACTGAGCTTTGAATGAGCGATATCTTGAATGCCCATTATAATAATTTTATAAAGAGGTCAATAGTCTGCTTTATTCGCATTTCACAGATCTTTTCGCAAGTAACCTGTAAAGAAATGAAGAAAAGTTGAATAATTTATTTTAGTAATAAAGGAGCCATGCAAAAGCTATTTACATTCTTTTTTTCTTTTCTTTTTATCGTACTTTTTTTCTACTTTCGCTTAATCTTAAAATTTTAAACTTAAAAAAAGTAAATAATGTTGTCACCATTAAAACAATAACCAAAAGTCAACAGACTTTCATAAACGGGTGCTTGCGTAGAATAGAAGGACTGCAATGGTATGACAAAGTCACAAATGTGGAACTGATGACAAGAACCAGACAAGTTCCAGTGGAACAAGAGTTGAGAAGAAGACGCTGGCGATGGATAGGACATACACTGAGGAGGATTGTTGATAGCATTACAAGGCAGTCTTTGTTCTGGAATCCCAAGGAAGAGAGAGGCAGTGGTACACTGTTACCACTGGGTTTATGATTGTGGAAGATTATTGATATGGAGCATCGTGCTAATATATGTTGTAGTAAATGTCATGGGGTGGTGCAAGAAATTGTAACTTCAAATTGACTTCTCAACTTCTTGATAATTTTGGGTCCACATACACGACGTAGATTATTTGACGAATTAGACAAAAGTTCATTGTGAACATGCAATACATGAATAATTTGAAAGCTCCTACAGTCCTTCATAGAACGTCACATATCTGGAATATTTACTAGCGGAGCCATGACGGAATCACCGAAGTATCGAAAACCAGACATGGAGTTAATATAGAAAAATTGCTCTTGCAATACTTCTCTGTACATAAATCTTCGAACTCAAATACTTATGTTCGGCATCTTCCTGGATTTATGTGGCGACCCTCGTAAAACACACAGCCACGTAGAATAAATAGATAATCTTCAATTCTCAGGAGCAACAGCTTCAACGTCTTCCTTAGACGGATTGTTACAACGAAAGGCCCCTGCTAACGGTCTGCATAAATTATCGCAGCACCAAATCTACGACATCATTTCAAAGTGACGGCAGACTAACATCGCGTTCATTTACCATTCATATAAGTGCATAAACACATCATGCTGGCCACATATAAAATTGTTACCGCGTAGATTAACTGCTTACAAAACTAATTGTGGTCAACATGTAAAATACATTATAAATCTTCCTTAACAAATTCCTCCCCCGGTGGGGTTTAAACAAAATCGAGAACCGATTTTTTTTCCTAAAGTATCACCGAAAAATAATTTACACTAACATCGTACTGAGATTTTAGAACGAAAAATCGCGAAAAATTCATATATACATCCAGAAATGTTTATAATAAAAATGTCAATGTCGTTGTCTAAACTAATCATACGTCAAAAGTATGTTTGACCAATGTAGACATAAATAAACGTCACTACATTGAAAAATGTCGTCAATAGTCAACAAATTAGAGAAGTCTATGATACTAAATAAGTATATAAGACAAATTAATATCTAAACATAGTGATGGTATAATCAACTACTATGCAATATTAATTAAATAAATTAAAGAGAAGAATGTGGTAACTATATGACTATGCAGAGATGTCAAATAATCAATTAAGATTAAAGTCTTGCCATTTCCCAATAGCAAACATGGTGAGGCTTTGGTTACCTTTTGTATCAATAGGGATGCTCGTATAGTTTTTTGAGCGGGACAATGGTGTTTATTTTCACCACCGTTGCCTCCAGTTACAATTGGTACCTGATTCTGCTTCACGCAGATATTAGCATGTTAATATTTGCATTTTTTTTCACATCCTTTGATGACTCAGCAAGTTCAGTCATCATTTGTTCTCTTCCCAAGTCATTTATTCCTACACGACTTGTTTATTTTCGGACTTTCTTGTAGAGAACACTTTTGCTGTCATATCCACTATGATATAAATAGATAATCTTCAATTCTCAGGAGCAACAGCTTCAACGTCTTCCTTAGACGGATTCTTACAACGAAAGGCCCCTGCTAACGGTCTGCATAAATTATCGCAGCACCAAATCTACGTCATCATTTCTAAGTGACGTCAGACTAACATCGCGTTCATTTACCATTCATATAAGTGCATAAACACATCATGCTGGCCACATATATAATTGTTACCGCGTAGATTAACTGCTAACAAAACTAATTGTGGTCAACATGTAAAATACATTATAAATCTTCCCTAACATACACCAAAAAACACACGAGGAAGAGAACTAGATACAGAAGTGAAAATGATGAGGAAAAAATGGAAAGAACTTCAGCGGATGACAGCACGGCGGCTTTACATGTAACCCGCGGCGTTTTATATGAGGTGTCCGGTGCAGTTAGATTTCAGTTGCCAGCTCGCAATGGCTTCACGCCTCGTCGTCTTCACGTAGGTGTGTCAGTGGTGTGCTGCGGAACGACCGCAATAATTTGCCTTCACTTTCTTACTTGCACAATTGCCTCCAACTGGCGGAATTGTGGCTTTTTAAAGCTGCAACCAAGGTGGAATGTGTTCATTTTCTACACAAGACAACAGGAGGCTGAGACACTTGGGAGTCATGACCCAGGTGGGCCCGACCCCCTTGCAGTGTAAAGGAGAATAAGGCGCCGAAACACTTGATCGACGGGGGACTCTTTCTGATGATCAGATTGCCTCCTGTTGTATCGCTTGGTATAGAGTTTCCTATTATCTTATTGCCTTTCCTTGTGGCACGCTCTCCCTTGGGCAGGAGTGTTAGGTCTTAGCCGCCTTTAGGGAAGCACCCAATTTTTTAAATTAGATTCTTGTGTCCTATTTAGCCCTCACTTTCTTTCATGTCGCCGACGAAGGTCTTGTGGCAGCAACGTTGGTTATTTTCTTTGTCTTTTGTCCTCGTAAGACGAATCACCTTTTGTCTATTATTTTTTTTCGTACCTTTCCATGAGAAATTTATGAAGGTCAAAAGATATTAAGTCCATCACAAAAATCTTTTTTCGGTGCAGTTTTTGTTTATCTCCATGTTTCAGAGCCATATAATAGTATTGAGGTAACATTTGATTTTGCGTGCCAGCTTCATTCGATAAAATTGGATAACCTCTTGTCCTATTTACTATAGACTGGTAAAATAGAAAACGCATTTACAGTTCTTCTTTCTCTCTCTCTCTCTCTCTCTCTCTCTCTCTCTCTCTCTCTCTCTCTCTCTCTCTCTCTCTCTCTTCTCCTCCATTTCCTTACTGACCAGCTGTCCCGTCTATTCACTCCACACAACTTACCCTAGTTCGGGGTCACGTTATAGCCATCAATGTTTATTTTCTTTATAAGGCCTGGGACTATCTGACCCTGCCCACAAGGTCATGCCCGCTCCCCTTAAGATAAAGAATGATAACCAGGTCATTACTGACCCTTCTTGGTGGATACCTGGTGTGACGTCTGGCCTAAATAGTTTACTCATATATGACGTATATGCACACACACGCGCATATGTGGGATCTTTAACTATTAATTAATTGATTAATCGGTTAATTCTTTGGTCGATTAATTGATAACATACTAATAATTGTAATCGATTATTCCATTTTTAGCAATGTTTATGATTTTGGCTTAAATGCGGAAACATTTGCTATGTTAGAGGTTTGTGATGTGGAATTAGGCAAGTATGGTCAGTAATACTAAATTGTTTGGGTGTAACCTTTCAGTATTTTCATTCTTTTTTCAGGACGATGTTACCTTATAACAAATAAATAAAGTCCTTGGTGATTTGTTTAAAAAATGTTATTTTTGATTGTTTTTTTTTTTAAATTGTTCATAATTGATCGATAAACCTTCGATTAAAGAAATTAGATTAATGAATCGATTAATTCACATCAAGCCCCCATGTTCTACGACATTCGATCAATACTGTTTCACCCCCTTTTGATACTTTTCACCATATCTCCTTCGTCTTTTTCGGGTTTTCCCCGAATTCTCGTCCCCCATGAATTTTAGAATAAGGACGACCATGTAACTCTGTCAGGTGTTTTCCTCAGTCTATATCCCACAGGCAATGTCGTAAATGGCGACTAATATGTTGTTGTACATGTGGCGGCCAACCTCATCGTGTAAAAAAAAAATAGTTACATGAACCATTGATGTCGGAGTGTGTGCTTTGACACAGTATTCCAATGATGGCTTACTCATCTGTACGGGGGGGGGGGAAGAAGATGTGAATGAATGCATATGCGAGTGCATGGAGACAATCCTAAACAATCGAAAACACATATTGACAAGTATTTCACAGCATGATTTCGGCCGGTAACAGAATAACAATGGCATGTCATGTGACTATATTACGTGTAGCAAAAATGGACATCATACATTGACATCAGTATAGATAAAGTTGGTGGAACAGACAATGACATCCAAAAAAAAAAAAAAAATTTTAATAAAAATGCAAGAGGTGCTTTCATTACACTGGGAAATATATGGAGTTCAAGAGAAATCAAGTCCAACGCAAAGACTCTTCAACCAAATGTCAAGTCGGTCCTATTGTAATGCTCTTTCACAAATGGGTGCGACCAACAGAACTGATGACACGAACCAGACAAGCGATACTAGGAACAAGAGATGAGAACAAGGCGCTGGCCATGGAAAGGATACACTAAGTTAACCTGTTGGTAAAAGTGGCAAAAATTGCGTGACTTCATATGTGGACGACCTCCTTTTCAGAACTGAGAAACGCGCGTCAGTAGGTAACTCCAGGGGAAGAGACTTCCTTGACTGGTTCTTCAGGTTCAGGTCTCTCCATGACGAGGAAAACTCGCCATAAATTAATTAAGACAATCACCATGCACTTTGTGGAGCAGAGCCATTTTAGCTGCAATTTGAATAACTTATGTAAAGAGAGGGTCATAAATATTTCTTGCTAAAGGAATGAGTTAGGTGGAGGAAGGTTGTGAAGAGGAAAGGATAAGTGAAGGTGGCAGGAGTTCAGACCTGCGCGTGTGAACATGTGGAGTATATTTATTTTAAGAAAAAAAAAAAAGAAAACACACACGTGAACAAACACACACGCGCACATACACACAAGGCGCAGTGTTAGGTTTACTTATGTGCTTCTGGGTGTGACAGTAGATGTTGGGCATACCGATAAAGATGGAAATGAAGTTGATAATACCGACAACGATAATAACTCATTCACTTTTCCTTCAACAAAGTCCACATACAAGAAATGCATGGTTGAAGAATAACGAGATGATCAGAATAAACTTACTTAGTAATTCATCTTCTACCATGAGGTGTAGAGGTTTGGAAGAGAGAGCGCCATACTATCTCATCGGCTGTCTTCTTCCTGGCCTGTTTCCATTCTAGTCCTCGGTACTTCAGAGATCAGATCAGAATAAACACGTGAATGAATATGGTAGGTGGACAACATATTCTTTTCTTCATCCTTAATGTATTCCTTCTTGTGCCCGAGTAAAAAGGGTCTGCAGGTTTTTCTGTTTACTCCATGGTGTATTCTTTAACTCAAACCACGATACGTGTATTGTTGTTTAATACATGTCATACTTTTGTTTGCTTGTGTTTATGTTTTTTTTTTGGTATTCCCTACAATGTCTCCTCTTGAGCCATCATTATCATCAGCATCAGTTCCTTTTTTTTGTACCTGATGGAGCATGGTGTCACCAGATGGAGCATGGTGTCACCTGATGGAGCATGGTGTCACCTGATGGAGCATGGTGTCACCTGATGGAGCATGGTGTCACCTATGGAGCTGGCTCCCTTCCAGAAAGCCTGCATCAAAGCGTTCTTGTGCTCTCGCCGAGGTAGCATCTGTAGCAATTTGCCTTACATAATTTGATTGCCATCCCTCGTGCAACTCTTAAGACAAACCCGACTATATTTTAAAGAGTCCTCTTAAGAGCATATACTATCCAACCTCAATCGTTTTGACCATTGTGGACTTGATCTGATTGTTTGTCCGTTCTGGTTCGCAAGGTGTCTGACTTACTTTTATCATTTTATTTGTCCGATAGGCATTGTGGTAGAGCGTTTGCGTCTCGCGGCACAGTTACTAGGTACCAGGATTACCCTCCGGCAGTATCTGCTATGAGACTACCTTTACCTTTGTTTAGTTTTATTTTAAGGTTACATCTACGACAAGAAGGAGAAATGGGAAGACATTTGAAAGAAAAAAAATGACATAAGTCTGGCTTATTGTTAAAGGTCATTGACTGAAAGAACCAATGGTATATTTACTTTATTAGCCTTTGTTAATTGACTATATTATTCATATAATCATTCCGTGGCAATATTATCACAATATTTACATCATCATCATCAGCTGCCATCTTCACATCGAAGGTCGGCTGTAATGGATCTCCAACGTCTTACGTTTTTATTTTTATTTTTTTAAATACAATGCTGCCTCGTTTTGGCGAGGCGCGTCCCGTTCGGTTATATTAGGGCGTACATCCAAATTTAAAAGACATTTAGGTTTAGTGACATAACAGCCAACGTCTTGTCTCTTATCTTGATGGTACACTCGGATAGACTCTTTTCTGTCCATCTCTTTATGTTATCTTCCCACTTATAGCACTGTCTTTCTGTTGCACGTTTGTCTTCAACCCTTTTTTTTTACATGGGCAAAATATTGTAATTGTCTAATTGTTATCTCTTTCATTAATTCGCTGTTAATTCCTATTTTTTCATAGGACCTATTTATTTATTATCCTTTCTTTCCCCATTCTTATATATATATATATATTTACGTAGTCGGTTCTCTTATATCCTGGGGTGTAGAGGTTTACCAAAGAGAACGCCATACTGTCCTACCGGCGGTCTTCCTCCTGGCCTGCTTCCAATCTAGTCCTTGGTCCTTCAGGGATTGTCTAACGTTGTCCTGCCAGAGAACTCTGGGTCGTCCTGAAGGTTTGGATCCTTTGTTCTGGATTTCCCATATTTGTAGTGGTAGCTGCTCTTCTTCTATTATGCATACATGTCCACACCTTCGTAGTTGTAAATGTTCTACTTGGGTCTGAAGGGGCTGAGTTTTGAGGCCTTGCAGTATCGTCTGGCTGCTGACCATGTCTCTTCTTGTTACTGCAACCACCTTCCTCAGATACCCCATTTAAGAGGCCTTGAGCTGGCTTTTGTGGGTTGTAGTCATTGTCCATGACTCGCATTCATTTGTAAAGACTGGGACATTGGTGGAGCTGTATACAGCCATCTTTGTCCTCTTGCCAATCTCTTTTTATCTGAGGAATCTTCGATTTAGTGCCGGAAAAAGTGTCCCAGCTGCCGCTCTTTGGGTATCGAACTCTTCTTTGATGCCTCCCTTCCAGTCTATGATAGCTACAAGGTATTTAAATTGGTTGACCTATTCCAGGATCTGTTCTCCAAGCATAATATAATGTCTTCTTCCCTCTCGTGATATCACCATGGTTTTTGTTTTGGAGCTGCTGATAACCGCCCCTCGCTTCACCAGTTCTTCCTTCCAGATTTGCAGGTTGGATTTAAGATGTGCCTCTGATTTAGCAATCAGGGCAACATCATCAGCAAATGCCAGCAAACAAATACAGACCTGTCTCATCTTCCAGTACCTCACTGGATACATTTTAGTCCTTTACTTACATGCTTTGATTAAATTGTCCATGAGGAGTATGACAAGATAAGGTGACAGTATTTCACCCAGTCTTTCACGAGTGGTGGCCCTGAACTCTTCCGATTATGGTTTGCTGTTCTCACATAATTTGTAGAAGTTCTGTATAGCATGGATCAGAGGTGCTGGCATGTTCATCCTTGCCAAGCAGTCCCAAAGTTTGCTCCAGGGGACTTTGTCAAACGCCTTCTCCAGATCCAAGAAACAAAGATGCATCTCATTTTTATACTGAAGGCAGGGGCCAGCTTAAGCCAAGAAGGGTCTGTATGCTTTTTGGCGTTTGGGCTCCCCTTGACCTCATAAGCAATAATTTTAATATATTTTAGCAAACCCCTTAGCATGATGACGTATACACTAGTATTATTAATAGACTGGTGTGTTACTTTGTTAGCATTGCTTACCTATTTTATTAGCACGGTAATTATTTTGTTATTAATGTTTATTAGCGAATAGTTCATGCGCCGTTATAATTTTGTCGGGGTGCTTTATGTCTTTTAAGCTAGTTTTGTTTTTACTGTCTTTTAGAACGTTATTTACGATCGCAAAGTGCAAACATTTTCTTTTAGTACATAAATCTATGCATTCTTTAATTGTTTAACTTATACACGGTCCCCCAAGAACTCCAGGCCCCTAGGCTTCAGCCTACTTAGCCTAATGGATAATCCAGCCATGACACAAGGGTCTTTTCACTCGGCTGCCAGAATGTGAAGATAAGGTCCATAGTACTTCGATTTGCTCGGTAGCCACACTGAACCTAATCCATTTGTTGCTCAGTCAGGCGTCTGAGTCTCTGCTCCAGTACTTTAGAATGAATTATATATATATATATATATATATATATATATATATATATATATATATATATATATATATATATATATATATATATATATATATATATATATATATATCCACATCTCAAGGACCTATGTTCTGTCTGTCCACTGCTTGTTCGTTGCTCACGTTTCAGCACCTTACAATAATGAAGAATATATATATATATATATATATATATATATATATATATATATATATAAATATATATATATATATATATATATATATATATATATATATATATATAACATTTGATTATTGTTTTAATGTGTTAGTTATTTGTTAATATGTTAGCATTCGTCCCATGCTATTGAATGTAGCTTTCTCAATTCCTATTCTCTACTCGATGTCTGTATCACATCTGCCATCATTTACATGCGCCAGTATTTATGTTCTTGGATTGTTTAATTAACCGCTAAACGTTTGCATTATTGTAATATAGGTCAGCTTGGTACACATCTACGGTTCAGAATTCATTGTAAGGTAACGCCTAATGTGCAGACCTTTCATACATGCACGTCCGATGTTTATATATTTTTTTTAAGTCGGAGTTATAAAATAGCAGGGTAGCTGCGTCACATGGTAATGCCTGTTTGTTTGCACTCATTAAGGCAGGGCTCTGATCACTATACGGCTTTGATTTGAGAATTGTAAAAGGGTCATGACCCATGTATGCTAATCACAGAGGTGAGGTCGTTTAGAAGACGGGAAGCTTAATTTTCTGCACATGCGGCACGTCACCCAAGAAAATTATGGTCGCTAGGAAACTTGGGATCGAGTCTGAAATATATGGACCGCAAAAACAGTCTGACTAGCACGTAAAACCAATAAATTGTGCCCGCATTTGTGCAAACTTCAAATACTGGCGGGTACCTTCTTTCCTTTCTTTTCTTTTCTCTTTTTAATTTTGTAAAACAGGGGTGTGGTGGTGGGTTGGGGAGTATATAAGAACCGGCCATGTTTGAAAAGCAAGAAGCAGTTGTCTTTCCTGTCTGTGGTTTAACCCAAAAAACAAATGATTACGTCATAGGTTTTAGCAGAGGCGACATTATAATTTTTTTTTTTTTTTTAACAAACGGTTCGGTCAGATACGGTAGGGTCGGGTTTCCTATTAGGCACTATACACACTGGGCCTAGAGCTGGGAGTCGGCAACCAGTCGATGGCGATCTGCCGGTAGATACTAGTGCCGGTAGCTTTGGTAGATCTTTAGGCCACTGCGGCAAACAAACAAACTAAGAAAGAAAACCCAAAAAAATTTTGAACGAAGGAAATTTTGGAATAGATCTCTCCCGCAGGCACTGAAAATGGCGGTGTCCCCGGGTCGAAAGGTACTTTCACCCTACTCCCTAGTTGAAATTCTCGAACTGGTTACTAACATATATTCGTCAACTGCATGAGATAGGAACACGATCTTTTCCTTGTAAGGTTCATCCCCCCCCCCCCCCCCCCCCCCCCCCCTTTTTTCCGCACTTAAAATCACACACACAAACACACACATAAATGTATGTATGTATATATAAATCAACATGTTTATACATAATTACATGTATTTTTAGAAGTCGCCGATCGTTGACAAGTTAACTCTAACTCCGTGTCGTAGATTTTTGATAGGGGAATTAAGACTTGGGTTGGTCCCTTCTGAATAGATTAGAATGAATGATAGCCACAGTGAGAGATGATAGTAGAAATAGATTTCCACGAGTGAGATGGTAGAAATCAATAGAGGCTGTCTCTGAAATCAAGAATCTTTTCTCTCTTTTAGCCTATCTTCTACAACAGATCTAGAGGAGTCAGACAGTCTATTGACTACATATATTAATATATATATATATATATATATATATATATATATATATATATATATATATATATATATATATATATATATATATATATATATATATTACCACTCACGTGCACACACACGATTTGACGACATGTAGACGCACACACGTGGGAAAACTATAACAATGATTATATAGATATTTTGGAACGAGCTGACCAACACGCTGATTAAGTTTAATTGTGAAGTTTAATGATCAAAATAAACTTCCATCACAACATATAAAATTACATCAAACATATACCAATAGTCATAAAGTCAAGGAATTTCTACAAGAAATGATAGACCCACAGTATGATCCTTTCCCTCGATGTTTAGCCTACAGTACTGTTAGAAGAAAAGATGATAGCCCCCAAAGAGTCACGGATACATCTGCTGTAGTCTAATGATTTTCCCTTTTAAAGGTATGAACAGACTTTGATAGTAGTATGATCTATCCTAAGGAAAAATCTATACCTGCAGTAGCAACAATTTTCATAAATGGAATTTCAAAGTGGGTGAATAAATAGTTATCGTAAAAACATCACTCAGTCTACTTTCACTCGGTTCTTTCATCAGGGTACCCTAGCTCACTTTCTTACCTAATAGCTTGCTGGTGTTCGCCGTCTGGCGCACTGTATGACACCGTTTAAATCTGTCTCTCTTTTGCTGAAGCGGATTCCCAGCTCTGCAGATCGTGATTTCATTCACGGGGTCCAGGGAGCGTCCACTTCGTGTGATAGTTTTCTTTACAGATTTAAGTTAGTGTCACTTCACTCCGTTCAGGTAAGAATTAGTTTTAATCGGGCACACAGTGTCAGAATCACGAGGTTTCCCTTATTTAGGAAGATGACCGGTTGGTAAATTCTTTCAATAGATAATTATTGTTCACACCCACAGTTCGTCAAAATGTCGGAAAGACAATGATTTGTAATGTTTTACTTGCCACCAGGGCTGACATGTACTTGAGGTTTTTCTCTGGAAGAGTTAAATCAGGCTCGATGGGCCCGTTACTTCATTTAACCGTTAAAGTTCTTGTAAAGGTTATACACCAAGACTTTAAGGAAAATGTTTTTTAGTTCTTCACAGATATTTATCTGTACTACAACGCTGGAAAAGTTGGGTCACCCCCAGTTTCACTGAAAAAGAAAAACAACATATAAATACTATACATACTATATACTCGGATATAACTTACATTATCAACTGCAAGCGGAGGCTTGACGTATCGTTTAAAAACCTCCCGTGAAATAAGTTATATTCATAAAATCAATCATCATGAATTAGAAAGACATATGTATTTCGTCAATACTCAGTGATGAATCTATGCATTTATAAGATTAGTTTAAATATTCTCGACTGGTTATTCGCAGTAAAATTAAATTCATTATAGCTACATTATTTTAAGCTAGAAATTATAATATATTCAGCTTTCCACTGAAACACGTCACTTAGAGAATATAACAGACTTATAATTAATCACTCTGCACAAAAGAAACTAGTTAAAATGAAATAGGCGATTTATCCCTGAAAACACTCACAAAATACTAGATATATAATATTTACTTCAACACAGAACTACTAAGAACTAAACCACTTCGACCAACTAAGTGATGCTTCTATTAACAGAGATTCTTAGGAATCGAACGAGGTCGTTCTCGTCTTGACTGCGGAGTTACTAAGTGAATGCAATCTCAAACTCTGGTTTATAACCAGACCAAGGATGCGCGCTATTTCAGAACACCCCCGTCTCCCCCTCTCCTATAGCTCTCTATTGACACTTCTCACCAACTCAGACGCTGGCCATAACATGCCAAACGTGCGTCTTCACATCTCACGCCCAGGACTGACCGTAGAGCCGTGAGTGTCATGGAAAATCCAGACGAATGTCTGCCATTCAGTCTCTCGAGAACACATTTCTAACACTATTTTGTCTACTGCCGGGCCTGACACCGAGAAACTTAACCGTAGAGCGCCAGATGTGTCTGCCATCCCATGTCTATCGAGAAGAATCTCACCTATACGCTCACATCCAGGGGACTGACACGATTATGCAATTAATGCGTTCAAGTATGAGAAAAAGAAACGGTAAAGTCAGAATGGGAAAGAAATATATTTCTCGCAAACGAACGAATGCGAAAAATACAGGAAAAGGATAAAAGAGCGATAATAAAGTAGAGGACACGGGTAGAAAAGAAAAGAAATATAGAAAATTTATTGTTCATAAATCTCTATGCGACACTCCGGAACAACGATTAGAGCGTTGGTCAGATTTTACACCCGTGCCAAAACAACTCTCTGAGCGTTGTTTTTAGTCTATCACGAATTAAAATTATAGCACAGGGTGGAAAATAATTACGGAGTCAAAGAATTAAAGAAGAGACCATAAGGTTAGTGTATGTTATGAATACTCAGTGTCCCCTCTTTTCAGAACTCTGTTGTCTGCAGCTGAATGACGTCCAAGACGTAACGAAGACTTCACAGATGGTACCGCATCCAACTCAGAATGTGGCTTCCGTATCAGCTTCAGTGTCAAGAGGTGTAAAATGTTTTCAATGAGGTGATAAATTTTCAATGTTTGTAGGAATGTTGTTTTCATTATACTTTATAGAACATATAAATTGGGTGAACTAGTCAATTTTTCGTTATTAATTTAAGTGTTGCCTCTGAATAATAGCTTAATATTTTAATGGTTCAGCGAGCCCGATAAATGTTAACAGTTTTATGACATATCTGGTTTGGTTTTAAAGACCATCGTCTTTGCAATAGGATAACTCCATCAGTGACCGATCTCCTCCCTTAGGTCAAACAAGGAGGATCTTAGCACAGTGCACGAACTCCGTAGCACCGGAGAAGATCCCGATATGTGTATACAGGAATAACACATTATATAAATATTTTTTGTGATGGATAGGTTTCCTAATTTTCAAACTTTGCCAGGGCAGCGGGCGCATGGCCTACTCTTTACGACTTCCAACTGCCGAGGGATTTTTAACATACGCAACTTGCACACGTGACCTACTATTTTCTCGCCCATATCCGAGAAGGCTAGACTTCTGATCTCACAGCCCAGGAAATCAATGAGGAATATGACATCTGTGATGAAATCAGTTGTGTCCTTTTACATCATTTTCGTTCTCTCCTGCATTATCAACATATTTCTTCATTTTCCTCACTCATCGTCCTATTATTTGGCATATTTTATGCACCTACATTCTTGCCTAGTCACTCCCAGACTTGTTTACGTTTCACCATGTGAATCGTAGTATTACAGGGCTAATTAGACAGGTCAGCGGATAATACTTTTATCACTTACTTTAAATTTTAAAATTGATATTTTAAAACACGCGGGGGATAGTAATGTTTTAACACCCCGACCCGCCTAGTTCGAAAGAGACAGGATTTGTCTTAATCGAGAACCTGAAATAAACTTTAGCTCTCACTGGGAAGCTTGAAGGAAAATGAGAATATAACCTAGAAAATTCGGAGACACAAATCAGACTGCTGTAAAGGGCAATTTTTACTATCTTGCAATATAATACATTTATATTCTTATTATGTTCGCAAATATTTTGGAAGCAAAGTATTTCCTTTTTTAAGTGCTTAAGGAGAAGTCATTTTTGGGTTGCTTCCCTTGAAAATAGTTCTGTCATCTTCGATCGGACTCCGCAGACGACTCTAGGCCTACTGCGATTTATTCTGTGGCTGGGTAGGAATAGATTGTTCTTGCTTCAGTATATCTATGGCCTGAATTTATACGTAGTGTTTGTATGAGTAGGACGAGTCTGTCTTATATATGGATATCTTTGCATTTCTAAGTCGAACTAATTTGGTTGTCGCTAGAAAAGGTCAAAGGCTATGCAGCGGAAGTATCGCTAGCAAGGGGTGTGATCCATGGCTGTCATCCTGTGAGGATGCCGAGTTTTGTTGTAGCAGGCTTTTTTGCCGAAATAGTGATCTATATATGGATGGGGAAAAGTGATAATCATTTAGACATGTTGTATGTACTTTACCCCAGTGTTTATTCTCTTTTGCCAAGGAATGGCAAAGTTATATTTCGCATAAAAAGGTAAAACCACAATTTATTATGAACTTGGGCTTCGCCAACGTTGTTGATAAGCAGATGCACAGTGGTACTTTTAAAAAGAATATCCATTCAAAGGAAGAAGACATTCCTATGTATCAGCACTAGATTGTATGATATTATTCAATTACCTCTATGAGAGAAGCTATGAAGAAATGAGGACATTTAATGAATGACTAATTTTGGTCTATATTCTATAGTGAGTGAAGCTCACGAGAGAGAGAACAGCCATGTTGAAATTCATATACTTTGTATTTATCGAGTGAGAAAAAGGGATGCCTGTACTATCGCTCGATGAACCAAGAGATCACTGCTACGTGTGAGAACCCATGTCTGGGATTCCTATATTATGAAATATATATATATTGAACTTTACGTGAAGGAATATTCGCTAGACGAGGTGAGGTCTAGGAGCCTTTCTATATATTGGTTTTGGTCTGACGTGCCCAGTCAGTAAAGCCAGATGATTTACATGATGGAACGCTGAATGCTTATTTACGAATGCTCCATTATGATATTTGCCAAGCATGAATGCTAACTTAAGATGATATTCCTGTGATCAACATTATGCTGTCTATGTCGACATTTGTTCCTGTAACCATACACGTACTGTCCAAGTGTGCGTCCCATTAAATGTTATAAAAGACCACCGTAGTTCCAGTACTTCTTGAATTCGAACAGTGTGAGTATGAGTGATGTACTACCAACCTGTCAACTCTATCGAATCATTCTACCATTCGCGTACTGACATTCAGATACACACTCATTGTTTACACTCACATTCTTGTCGGAGCCTCATCACGTTCCAGGACAAGATGACCTGTATGACCAAAACTGTGCTGGGTTTGATGAGTTGACAATCGTTACACTTTACTACACCAGTTCCAACATCTACATTTATCCACTGGTGGACATTCACATCATTTAGCAAATAAAGCATGATTCAACAACTAGTAGCCAGTATGAGTTAACAACTACACAAAGAGTTTAACAACTGCATCGCAATGTCAAATTAGGAACTGAAACCGTGAGTTGAGCCTTGGATTCAGTAGAGAGGTTAAGTATGAAATTATGCTTTATGAAATTTGAATGGGAAATGATGTGCGGTTATATTGTGTTGACATGGGAAATAATAGAGTGAAGGTTTATGGTTTTTGACTAAGGGAGCCTACTCTGTAAGTTGTGCCCCTTGAGAAAAGTATTAGATTGTGAGATGAAAGTCGCGATGTAATAAAATATGGTTCACGATTTATGAATAACGGTATAGAAGGTACTAAGGGAAATAGGGATATATGTGGAATAGGGACAGTTAATGAAGGGAGGTAATAATATTATGGTGTCCCTTAGGTCTCTTGGTGAGTTTTGTTTTGGATGAAGTCGGAAGGAAAGTGAGATGCACGGGTTTCTGAAGCGAACAGTCAGTGACAATGAATGAGTTGTGAATTTATAAAGTTGTAATAAGAAATTGAGGAAAGAAGTTAGTCAGTTGGATTTGAGATGTCAAAAGTAGCAGTAGCATAGGCTTGGGAATTACTTGTGCTTTTCTACTCGGATTTCTCGTGCTGATTTTTGTGCGAGTGTGTGTGTTTCCTTTCCCAAGTGGATATTTCTTTTTAGACAAATAACAATCCAACATGGAAATTCATGCAATTACTCTAAATATGGAGGAGGCTCTTGAAGGTGGTTCACTCCACAGACCTGGTACGCTGATGTTGACAGCCTCCGGTCCACAGGCCGCAAGAGCGTCGTACTCTTTAATTTCAAGTAATTTGACTGGACCAGCAGGAGTTGGCCCAAGCGGCATCGCAGCCCTTTATCGCTTTGCCAACCCCTTAAAGTGGTACGCGACTTTAACTACATCGGCGCATATCACCCACTATCAGAATTTACATGGCAAGAAGTTCGAGTGGGACAACCCAAAGTGTCCATCATCATTGAACACCAAGAAAAGGAGAAATCAAAGGGTGTGTTGCACTGGCTACCCCCAAAAAAGAAGCAGTTCTTTCAATCGTCGCCTCTATCACGAGTGATAAAGAGGCTGCGGCCTTTCAGCTTCAAAATACGTCGGATAAGTGGGCTTTTCTGTATAACCCAACTAGAGACATTCCCCATTATATAAACATGAAATTGCAATCACAAGGCCAGGAGAAAAGCCAGAAAGTCTTCGTCACTATCCCAGGTCGACGCACACCATGCTCGATGTGCGGACAAGACAATCATTGGGTCAACCAATGCCCCCGAAAAAAACCCAGGCAGCGACTCTGAGCACAGCTCCTGTCAAGAGACAAACTACAGAACCATTACAACATGTACCACCAGTACCACCGACACAAATGATCCAAACAACCATCCCGTCAGTTGCCAACAAATCTTCAGAAAACATAAACAGCATTATGTCGTCAGAATCGGATTCTGAAAGCACTACCAATGACAGGTACACAGTATTTATCAACAAGAGAAAACAAAACAAAAAGAAAACCACACAGGCGAAAATCAGGAGAACAACACAGCCATTTCCCCAATCCATTCCGGAGACCAGCATTAGTCACCCCAGCATACAACAAAACAATAATAGTTCAAGCGATTCGGCTCCAGACACACCTTTCAAGGATGATCACTCCCCTCCCTGGGCGACTCTCACACACCTTTCAAGGATGATCACTCCCCTCCCTGGGCGACTCTCACAGCCGAAGAAGGTTACTACGACCCAAGTTTTGATGAAACTGTTAGATATATAAGCTTGTATAGTAAGGGTCTGGTTCGATAATGGCGGGCGTGTTGTTATGTGTTGTTGTTTATACAATATTTAGACAATATTTATTACAACAGTTATACATTTATTTTACAACATAGATACAAAGGTTTATAAATAGAAGTATATAGTTAATGATCTCTTTTAAAAGAATACTTGAGTTAAAGAGGAAAATATAAAAAAATCGATAACGGCGGCTTAGGTTACTAAGGGGGGGTTTGAAGCGAGTGGAGCCTTTTTGTGCTGGCGGGGGTGACGCCGTATGTTGGGGTGTAGCTGGTGGTTGTCGGTTAGGGGAGATTTTTGTGTGTATGACTCAGGAGTGAAGTGTTAGAGACTTGCCTATACCAGGGACAGCATCTAGAGGTGGGAGTGAAGTGTTAGAGACTTTACTAGGGCCAGCATCGAGAGGTGGGAGTGACGTGTTAGAGACTTGGCTATACTAGAACAAGCATAGCGAGGTGGGAGTGAAGTGTTAGAGACGTCACTATACCAGATCCAGCATCGAGTGGGGGGAATGAAGTGTTAGAAACTTGCCTATACTAGGTCTAGCATGAAGAGGTGGGAGGGAAGTGTTAAAGACTTGACTATACTAGGTCTAGCATCAAGAGGTGGGAGTGAAGTGTTAGAGACCTGGCTATACGAGGACCAGCACCGAGAGGTGAGAGTGAAGTGTTAGAGACTTGACTATACCAGGTCCAGCATAGAGAGGTGGGAGTGCAGTGTTAGAGACTTGACTATACCAGATCCAGCATCGAGAGGTGGGAGTGCAGTGTTAGAGACTTGACTATACCAGGTCCAGCATCGAGAGGTGGGAGTGCAGTGTTAGAGACTTGACTATACCAGGTCTAACATCTAGAGGTGGGAGTGAGGTGTTAGAGACTTGACTATACCAGGTCCAGTATCTAGAGGTGGGAGTGAAGTGTTAGAGTTCGAGAGGTGGGAGTGAAAGAGACGTGTCACTATACTAGGGCCAGCGCCTAGAGGTGGGAGTGCAGTGTTAGAGACTTGACTATACCATTTTTTGTGTAGGTATTTTAATTGTTATGTGTTGTTGTATAGTGTGCTGGTGTGTTTGTTTATACATATGTACATACAATATATATAAAAAATATAAAAATTGATAATGGCGGAAAACATAAAAAAATCGATAATGGCGGGTTAGTAATACAAACATGTGATGTCTTCTCCGTTTACTGTGACTGTCTCCACATTTTGAGAATCCCGGCATCCACTCCGGGCCTTCGTCAAGTTCCGTGGCTGTGCTATTTTTAGTATTCAACAGATTGGGTTTTCCCGAAAACAGACTAGCTGATCGGGGATCCCAGATCGTATCTGCTGCTAGAAAGAGCTCGGTGAATCGCGTCACCAAAGCATGCAAGGCCTTTGACCTCACAAAAAGTCTAAAGAAAATAAGTGTGCTGAGTCAAGTGGTAGGTGGTGCACCAGTTATCACTATCGATAACTATGACTTGGCAGTGATGCAACACACACATACCTTGTGTCTATCATCAATGACAAACTCTCTCTGGACACATACATTGACAGTCGCATTAACAAAGCTGCAGCTACGGTTGCCCACCTCACATCACGTGTTTGGGGAAACTCCAAACTCACAACGACGACCAAAGCTGCGGTATATAACACCTGCATCACCAGTACCCTTCTATATGGTAGTGAGGCCTGGCCAATCTATGCTAAGCAAGAAAGAAAGCTCAATACCTTCCATCTACCGTGTCTGCGCCACCTCGACCTTTCGTCGAAAGATAAAGCACAAAATGTCGAGGTGTTGTCACGTGCTGGTCTTCAAAGCCTGTATACCCGGCTGAGACAGGGAAGACTACGCTGGCTTGGCCATATCCGCCGCATGAAAGATGGTTGCCTTTGCAGAGATGTTTGGCGACTAGCAGAAATATTTTAAGAAATATTTGACAACTAGAAGAACTTTTTTGACAGCTGCGCGAAATATTGACAACCGGAATAGTCATTTGATGAAATATGTGACAACGGCAAAAACTATTTGACACATTGAAGACCCGTTTAAAGAAACATTTGACACATGGCAGAAACGTTTGACAACTGTAAGAATAATTTGACAAGTGGGAAGAAATTTGCAGAAATATTTGACACATGCAAGAAACATTTGCATGAATATTTGACAACAGTAAGAAACATTTTACAAGCGGGAAGAAATTTGAAGAAATATTTGACACATGCAAAAAAAAAATTTGACAAGTGGGATAAAAATTTGACAAGTGGAAGCAATATTTGAAGAAATATTTGACAAGTGGAAGAAATATTTTGACAACTGTAGGAAATATTTGCCAAGTGGGAAAAATATTTGCATAAATATTTGACAAGTGTAAGAAATTTTTTGTCAAGTGGAAGAAATATTTTGACAAGTGGAAGAAATGTTTTTGCCAAGTGGAAGAAATATTTTGACAACGGTAAGAAATATTTGACAAGTGGAAGAAATGTTTGACAGCTGGAAAAAAATATTTGCCAAGTGGGAAAAATTTGAAGAAATATTTGGCAAATGGAAACAAATATTTGCATACATATTTGACAAGTGGAAGAAAATTTTTCACAGCTGCAAGAATTATCTGCATTGTCAAGTACTGACAACACGAAAAAATATTTAGTAAAAAAAATATTTAATGAAAAGTTTGGAAAACTTCAATTTAATGAAAAGTTTGGAAAACTTAAAGAAATATTTAAAGAAATATTTAAAGAAGTATTTGACAGCTGATCTATTTACCTACAGGTTGGAACCTTTGAGCAGGTCTGGGAGAAAATTTTGGGACCCTCTTTGCTGATTGGAAGAAACGTTTTTTACTAAAGTTTGAAAATTGCAGGACAAAAACGTAGATAACCGTTTGATAACTGGAACAAATACTTAGTTACATTTATTTAATGTACTACATTTCCGTGGTCGCCGCATGTTTGAACCGCTTGGGAGACAATATAAAACCTATCACCAGATGTCGCCCGTGTGAAAAAAGTGAAACCTTAAGTCGCGGGGGTTTGAACACACGAACGAAGGAATGTTTCTTTTATAGATTTCTACTATTGATCGCTTGTGTTTTGAGCTTGCAACGTGAACAGAAATATGCAGCAGGGTTAGTCTTACAAAGGTAAAATGTTAGTCTTACAACGGTAAATCCCGTTGCAGATAGGATTTTTTCGTCTACCAATACGCAAAACTCTGCCTGTTAGATTTTTATTACGCTTTTCTAGATAGCTATATTTAGCCCTGACGTCACCCTCTATGGTAACGGAATTTTATAAACGCTCAATGATTTCGTCGCGAAGTCTGCATCGACCCGAGTTTCTTACTAGGGAGGGTAAAAGCACGTGTTTGAACTTTATTAAAAATGAATGAAAAGAGCCTCGACATTGTTCCGGTTGCAGTCTGCAATACTAAGGCGTGTCTAGTTGCCGCCATAATCTAGTCTGCCTGTGCCATATATCTCTACGGAGCGTTGTTGTGTTAAAAAACTGTCTATTTGGCATTGTTCATCCTGGCGTTTGCTAGTATTTTTTATGTGGAGAATGCGGCTGTGTGCGGGGTCACTTACATACCACTAGCTGGCCATTTGGGTGAGTAGACTTATTACTCATGCTATAATATAAATAATAAAGAAAACTACCCCGTGGCCCAGAGCCCGTATCATTATGTAATTACATGCCCCCAACAAACGGAAATTCCCTGTCAAATTTTTACATCACAAGAATAGCTGACACCGATAATTACAAAAACGTCACCTCTCACCACCCTCTATTCTCAATACCTGCACGCCAACACAACACAAAAAACCAACATCAACACCACCACACCACGATCATTGTCATCTTCCTCTATAAAATGTATCCCTTTTTTATATTTTCCTCTTTATTCTATAGCGGGCAGGAAAAAGGGAATTCACTTAGTGCTTGCTTATAAAAATTCCTTCTTCTCAAGTCAAGCAGCAACATAGTTGCATGAAGGTTTTGGAACAAATCGGTTGTTATATTCATGTAAAAGGGTAAAAGCACAACTTCTTCCAATAAAAAATATTAAAGCTATGTCTAAATCAGCTTGTTATTTATAACAAGACTACGACACATCCACACAGATAACAACGTTCTGATGAGATCACTTTTGGCTAGTGTACCTATGCTTAAACTTTCATGAAATACACAAAAATCTCCTGTTATTGCTTAAGAATACACTACCTCCACAGTAATTGGTCAATCTACACAAGCCTGCGGTATGGCCTCTTTAACAGCGACAGTGAAAAATCAACATATAATCGCTCCTGTAAAGATTTTTTTGCCGTATGAAGTTATGCGCGCATCCGCCCTCGGTGTATATTCAGCGTCGAGATGGAGCTAAATATTATAGACATAATGGCTTAACAAAACTATTTAAAACACTACAGATAACCAATAGTGCTTTTACACTGTGAAAAGGACTATCAAACCAAGAAAGCTAACACCAGTTAGTTGTAATTCTCATCAATACCTACACACAAACCACCAGACAAACACACTTTTTTTTGGAGGTTCTCACTACACAACAAACGCGGGGCGGGAAAATGTACTAATGGTCTCAATAAACATCACAATAAGCTAGTCTTTTAGCTGTACTCACCCAACAACGGAAATTCCCTGTCCTATCTTTATATCACAAGACAGGCACACACCGCCAATGTCCCCACTTCATAACAATATAATAAAATTTTATATATAAAATTTATTGCGCATCTGTGCTTATAAATTACCTCACTTTGCGTACATTTGTATCCTCTCCACTTACAATACCAGCACACACACACACACAATTTTCACATCGACAACGCGTCAACTATCGATTAGTTTTTGACTAATGAACCCTCTGTTAGCGCGCAACAAGTCTGGACACGTTTCAAAAACCAGATTAAACTAGTTTTCCATCATATAAATAGACATTTGGGAGACCAACGCCCAGGCACTCGCGAGCACAACGCATCGAAGATGACTGCACCTGCCACTGTTCCCATTAACTGTGTGTACATGAAAAGAAGTGATGAACTGCTTATACCGTTGGAGAGCGGGTTGAAGGCCGCGTCTGTAAGTTTTTAACCGAGACCAACCTTTACTACACGTGCAAAAATACTTTGGTGAATCATATCTAAAGGTTGCTACCAAAACCGGCATTACGTTAACTCGCCCTGAGTTTGAACATTTGTTGACTTTAAAGGGCGAAATCCTCGCCGAATTTGACCGACTACAGTCACCAAACACAGATACCTGTCCTACTACTTGTAACAGTAACACGTTTGACCACTACATCAACTCCAGTTGTTATCAACCAATATCCCCAGAACCAAGCTGGTGTCCTAACAACAACCCTTGTCCCCCTACAGCAACCACAGACAAGCACCCGGACGATGTCTTTAATCTACCACCGAAGAAGCAGAGACATACAAAGCGGCTGAGACTAGCGCTTTAGTTTGACATTTCGTCTTCTTTTAAAAGACAGATCATTAAATATATTTATTACAATTAAGAAATCTTTGTTATCTATGATGTATAAATATTGTGTGTATAACTATTGTGCGTATACGTATTAATATATGTTGTAAAATATATATTGTATAAATATTGTATAAAAAGACAACACAACACAATGCCGAATCATACACAATACAACAGCACACAAAAACGCACACCCACCAGTTACACCACACCACACAACAATTAAAATACTTACACACAAAATTACCAGACAAGACCAAAACCAATACCACCTACACCCCACCGCTTTTACATTGTCTTACTCTGGCGCTACACCTCAACACATCTATGAGTCATCACCCCAGCCAGTCAAAATCAATAACCCCCACACTCTCACTTAAACGAATCCCTTAGTAACCTACTAAACCGCCATTATCGATTTTTTTATATTGTTCGCCATTATCGATTTTTTATATTTTTTATATATATTGTATGTATATATGTATAAACAAACACACCAACACACAATACAGCAACACATAACAATTAAAATACCTACACAAAAAATGGTATAGTCAAGTCTCTAAAACTGCACTCCCACCTCTAGGCGCTGGCCCTAGTATAGTGACACGTCTCTTTCACTCCCACCTCTCGAACTCTAACACTTCACTCCCACCTCTTCATGCTAAACCTATTATAGGCAAGTCTCTAACACTTCACTCCCACCTCTAGGTGGTGTCCCTGGTATAGTCAAGTCTCTAACACTGCACTCCCACCTCTCGATGCTGGACCTGGTATAGTCAAGTCTCTAACACTTCACTCCCACCTCTCGATGCTGGACCTGGTATAGTCAAGCCTCTAACACTTCACTCCCACCTCTCAGTGCTGGTCCTCGTTTAGCCAGGTCTCAAACACTTCACTCTCACCTCTTGATGCTAGACCTAGTATAGTCAAGTCTTTAACACTTCCCTCCCACCTCTTCATGCTAGACCTAGTATAGGCAAGTTTCTAACACCTCATTCCCACCTCTCGGTAATGGTCCTCGTATAGTCAGGTTTCTAACACTTCACCCCCACCTCTCGGTGCTGGTCCTCGTATAGTCAGGTCTCTAACACTTCACTCCCCCCTCTTGATGCTAGACTTAGTATAGGCACGTCTCTAACACTTCACGCCCACCTCTAGATGCTGGACTTGGTATAGTCAAGTTTCTAACACTTCACTCCCCCCACTCGATGCTGGACCTGGTATAGTGACGTCTCTAACACTTCACTCCCACCTCGCAATGCTTGTTCTAGTATAGCCAAGTCTCTAACACGTCACTCCCACCTCTCGATGCTGGCCCTAGTTAAGTCTCTAACACTTCACTCCCACCTCTAGATGCTGTCCCTGGTATAGGCAAGTCTCTAACACTTCACGCCCACCTCCTGAGTATAGTCATAACACTTCACAAAAATCTCCCCTAACCCACAACCACCAGCTACACCCCCAACATTAAGTCTCTAACACGGGCCCTGTATAGGCAAGTCTCACCACCCTGAGTCATAGCACAAAAAGGCTCCACTCGCTTCACCCCCAACCCCCCCCCCCCACAAAAAGGCTCCACTCGCTCCAACCCCCCCCCCCCCCTTAGTAACCTAAGCCGCCGTTATCGATTTTTTTATATTTTCCTCTTTAACTCAAGTATTATTTTAAAAGAGGTCATTAACTATATACTTCTATTTATAAACCTTTGTATCTATGTTGTAAAATAAATGTATAACTGTTGTAATAAATATTGTCAAACCTCAGAAATGAGGTATCTGAGGAAAGTGGTTGAAGTAACAAGAAGAGACATGGTCCGCAACCAGACGATCCGTCAAGGCCTAAAATCCCATCCGCTGCAGACCCAAATAGAGCAGTCCCAACTAAGATGGTTTGGCCATGTCTGCAGAATGGGAGAAGATCGGCTACCACGACAAGCATGGGAAACAAAGAGCCAGGGATCCAGACCTCCAGGACGACCCAGAGTCCGCTGGGAGGACAACATTAGACAATCTTTGAAGGACCGAGGACTAGAATGGAACCAGGCCAGGAAGAAGACAGCTGATAGAATGGTCTGGCGCTCTCTCTTCCAAACCTCTACACCTCACGGTAGAAGGGGAACGACTAAGTAAGTAAGTATAAATATTGTCTAAATATTGTATAAACAACAACACATAACACAACAACAACACGCCCGCCATTATCGAACTATGATAGGACAGAGCGATACAACAGGAAGCAAGCTGATCATCAGAGGAAGTCACCCCATCTAATATATATCGCTGTATAAAAAGGCATGTCGCGCCTCCTGACGCGCCTCCTACAGAATCGAACCGGAGTATTTTGTTATATAAAAGTCATGTCGCGCCTCCTGAATACGACCTGTAAAGAACATGACATACTACTTACGACTAAACAAACAGACGCCGACAATCTAATAGTTATTGATGACAGGCGGCATTTGTTAAGTACGCGTAGGGATAATTAAATAATAATTGACATTGTGCGCTGATCGTTGACCGGAGCAGGAGGGGAAAGGCTGCATGCCTCAACCAAACCTGCACCCGCTAAGCGACGAGCGATAGGATAGGCTAGAGACACCGTGTGTCTTTTAACTTAAATCAGGGCTGACGGAGAGGATAAGAGATCGTCGCGTCCCCTTCCGTGTGTATATATGTAGAGATATAATAGTAGCATTTCTGTTGCTGTCATTTTTGACGGAGTCATCTGTCAAGTTATTTGCTTATGTTTTTATCATAAGAATAATTGTGTCTTTACCTGCGATGTCAGGTTGATTAGGGGTTGTCTTCCCTTGTTTATTCATTCATTGTGTTTGACTTTTAGGGTCAAAGGTAGACAGTTCGGGCGTATGCCCATGGGCAGGTTTTTTTAAGCGGGAGTTGAGTTAGACTTCCGGCGAGCCGGGGGAAGTGTCCTGGTTTCTGAAGGGACGAGAGTCCATTGTGTTTTTCGGGGAGAATCTTCGAAGTGACTGCACTGGCAGTTTTCCCCAGTGAATCTCTGTGCGTTGGAATGACAGCAGAGTTTCTTATATTGTTCTGTGGACTCGGTTACAGGTAATACCGACTTTTTCCATTACTATGCTTTCGGTAGCAGAACATGTTAGAAGATTGCCTAGTCTGTGAACTGCAGCTCACCGGTCCTCCATTTCAGAACTTATATGTTGTGCTCAAGGTAGCCATTCAAGACTATTAGTCTTCATACCATCCAGAAATCCAGTGACGAAGATATATTGTGGGAGCCGCAGATTGGCGGCATATTTATGTCTACAATAAGCATTACTGCAGGGTTGATGGTAACCTGCTTATCAGAAGTATACAGCCGACGTCAGAACGAGGCCTGTGTTTTCGGCTATGATACTACAGCCTGATAATGTGCAATTGGCGGGGAATGCCAAGTTGCACCTATGTGTCAAAGTGATTAAGGTATCTGACGCGTTTAGTCAGTAATCCCAGGGCGACGCCACGAACTGTCCTTATTGAAGAACATTGTATTGACCATGCACGAATATTCAAATGTTTACCAGCTTGATGAATGCCTAATGTATACCTATCGATTTCCGGTCAGCATGACCTTGTTTACACTGACTGTTCCTGTTGATACCATGTGTGTTCTCGTCAATAAATGTTTTGAAACGTGCCTGCAGTGTCCAAGCATCCTTGACTACTGCATGTGAGTGTATGGGTTGCAGGGTCTACATACATAAGAGCCTAAACACATTCGCGCCTTCATTCGCACCCACACTCAGTTCATCATCCGCTCGCACTACACACCTAACAACATGTATACTGTCTTGGGCCAGTGATCACCTCAATCAGAGAAAAGTACAGTTACATTTTCTTTCATAATGTTTCTCTATTTCTTGCAGACCTGATTAAACGGCGACCAGCAGTCTATTTTGGTCTATTTAATGGTCCTTTTTGGCTTCACTTACTGAGTGACTGGCTTCCTAGCGCAGTGGTCTATGGTTCGATCCCCAGATGAGGCGGAAAATTTTTAGGCCACAAACGGCTCCTGGGTCGGCTTACCAGAGCTACGGGAAGGTTAAGGCCGCCCGGCCGGCGTCCGACCAAGTTCGTTTTATGAACAGGATTGGCCAATGTAACGGGTTCCTTTACTTTTTTTTTTTTTTTTTACACATGAACAGGATTTGGCCAAAATAACAATTTTAAATAGTAAATTTAACTGGACTTATAAATACCCAGATATTTTTTTTTTCAATTTTTTCAGCCCACTGGTTTATGAAAGATATAACAAGTATCTGACTTTTGACAGTCGTATCAGCGGATTTATTCAGCAAGTTACGCTGTTTCAAAATCGGCATTCACAACAGAGCCAGTCGATAGAATTTACCATCATTATCAATTAACAATAATTAACAGTTTTTTAGCAACCATATGTTTCCTTATACTGGAATTATTTTCCACTGTTTACTGTGAACACCAGATCTCGATTTTTCTATATTAACTATTCTAGGTGATATTTGTCTATCCAGGAATCAACCACCAAATTAGGCGTCCCTCTTATAAAAATTTAATTATTAGAAGGAGAGACTGGGGCCCAATTTGGAAGATAAAAACACTGGAATATATATATATATATATATATATATATATATATATATATATATATATATATATATATATATATATATATATATATATATATATATATATATATATATATATATATATATATATATATATATATATTCAGACATTGTATGTCCAAGAGGTTATTTCACCAAGAATAGGGTAAGCGTGATTGAGTGGCCATGTATGTCAGAGAGAGTGAATGTTTTCTTTGTTACATGGAAATGGTATTATCTGTATTCTGCTTAAATCTTGTTTATTTTACTGGATAGCATTTAGTAGGAACTTTGTTCTTTTCTTTACTGTCTAATCTGTAACATATTGCTAACCTTTAACCTTTGGGGTTATTAACTTGTTGTGTTGTTTTCTTCTCAAGAAGGGGAGGGCACATGTACTCTGTTATTTTTCTATGTATGAATTCTGACTTTATTTGATCTTTCTTTAGATATTCGATGTTGTAAAGTTTAAATGATAATAAACAACAAAAGAACTTACCTTTGTGTGTTGGTCAGACCCATACCCAATTTACCATAGTTTTTCACGTTTGTATGTCTTGTTGTCACACAATTGTGTGTGTGTGTGTTTAGTTAAACTTATATTTCTAGATATATGGAGGTGCAAGATTGTCTTATACTAAAAGATAGTCGTATAGATAGGCTGGACGAGAGAAACTACTCAGTCCAGAGACAGATCTTCTCCTTAAACTATTCACTCGTGAAATCTGTTCTCACACCTTTACTTCTCACGTACTATCACCATCCACTCTACTCAGGCGGGACCATAAATAACTTTCAAACCTATCTAAATTCACGACAAGCACAGACAAGAAATACATGCAAAATTACAGACCAATTTTTTCTCCTTAATACAGATTACAAAATCCTTGCCAAGGCCCTAACATTAAAACTAAAACCCTTTGTGCATAAACTCATCCATCAGGATCAATAATGTGGAGTTAAAAATAGAAACGTAAACAAACATACACATTTCATTCGGGATATTATTCAATACACGCATGACAAAAGCACACCTGCAGCAATAATGTCCATAGGTCAGGAAAAAAGCCTTTGATAGGGTTTCACATGCCTTCTTGCACAAAACTTTACAAGAAAATAATTTCGGCCAATATTTCAGATCTTGGATATAAATCAGATACAAAACACCGGAAAGCAAATTGCAGATAAATCACAATAAATCTGAAAAAATTCCTCTCACTCGATCAGTCAGACAAGGTTGCCCAATGTCTCCTTTACTATATGTACTAGTGTCGGAACCTTTATTAGAGAGCATCAGGAAAAATGCCAGTATTAAAGGCGTCCATGTACCAGGTATAGGTGAAGGGAAACTAACAGCATACGCAATCTTCTTCCCCTCAAGCAGATTATCAATAAAAAATATCCTAGATACCTTCGATAAATTTAGCTAAACTAGTGGTTCAAAAATCAACATTAAAAAAGCACAAATAATGGGCATAGGACATTGGGCAAACAAAACAGACTTTTCCCTGCAGCTAGCACAAACTAATAATATGAAAATGTATGTAGTAAATTTCATGCCTATACCATTTGAAACAAACAAAGAAATGTGGAAAAATGTAATCTTAAAAACTGAAAATAAATTAGAATGTTACAAATATAAAAACGCTACAATATTCGGTAGGGGCATCATTGTAAATACGTATGTTATCCCTAAGCTACTATACATATGCAATATTGTTAACCCTCCAAAAAGAACTATAATAAAAATAAATTATCTAATCAGACATTTCATCTTCCGTCACACAATACTTATTATAAAACATTAATACAGGATAAAGCAAGAGGATGAATATCCCTACAAGATATATTTACCAAAATTCAAGCTATGAGAATCAAATTTATAAGTAGTATAATACGGTAAACGAACCACCGGGATATCACTTAACACATTACTATGTTGGATTACCATTAGCAAAATTATGTAAATTTAACAATACAGCACCGCACCATTCCGGAGTCTTACAAAATTTCTATAAACAATACGTCGCATGCATACAAGGAAATGAAACAATAATACACCGAACAACCAAAGAGATATATAAAGATTTAGTGTTAGCACAGGAACCTCCGCTTTGCCAAAGAATAAAAAGAGGATATAAATATGGTATATCAGATTACTCGCAGGTGTTCACTCATTTACAAAAAACAAAAACATCACCAAGGGTGAAAGAAATAACTTATAGATTATTATTTAACTCAACACCAATCATGTATAGAGAAAGAAATAAAATTACAGTTTTAATCAAATGTAAACTCTGTAGACTAAACGTCATGGAGACAGAGGAACACAGTTTCTTTTATTGTGATACAGTGACACAAACTTTGAACACTTTGAAACAGACATTACAAAAACATACAACAACAGAAGTAGATATGTATAAAGCAGTTATTCTTCTTCTTAGATCCTTAGCCACCGACCGTCAAAGCAGTCAGTGGCCATCACGCCTAGTGGCGTCTTGTAGGGCAACAACAAATTGATTCCACTTTGCTCGATCGGTGGCCATCCTTCGTACAGTGCCCCAACTCTGGTTCATTCTTTGCATCTCAGCCTCCACAGTCCTCCGCCAGGTTGTTTTTGGTCGGCCTCTCTTTCGTTTTCCTTCAGGGGTCCAAAGCATAGCTGTTCTTGTGATGGCATCGGGGTCTCTTCTGAGGACATGACCAACCCAGCTCCAGCGTCTGCCAGCTATGATGGTGTGCATGTCCTCCTGCTTGCTCCGAGCAAGCAGATCAGCTATGCCAGCGGGAGTTTTACTCCTGGAAGGTTCTACCAAGCTGGACAGGTTTGCGCGGGCAGGGGTCAGACAAAAGTAGACACCCTGGTCCTCCAGGTTGGGGGTTTTAGCATAGGGCTGACACCCCTGTCTTTGTAAAAAAAAATCTAAGTTACGGAAACAACAACGAAAACAGTTATGCTCAGCATTATTCCAAAAATAACTCCACACATTGAAATACATTTACAAACGCTTTTAGCAGAATATAGACACCTGATATGGATTTGTAGAAATAAAGCAAAGGGTCTTTAATGCAAAACTTTTTCTACATATATTCACACAGAATACAAAGCATTTAACCCAGCTGACGTAATCTTCAGAAAAGACAAACATCATACATTTTTGCATATACTGCAACATTATTTTATGGGAAACGTATAAGTAGTGTACGTGTTTACATATGTAAATACAAGGATGTGTGTCTGCATGTAGATGCATGTATGCGCATGAATGTGTATATATGAATGTATATATATAGTGAAATATATATATGTGTGTGCAGAAAGTTAGAATCTGAAATATTGAAAAAGTGCACAAGAAAATGCATTGGAAACATGCTGTGTAGGCTGCGTAACTGACTCATTTTCACAACAGGTTGTTATAGTTTAACCAGAGGGGATTTGCTCCCATTTTATTTCTGTGTTACCTTTGACTTTGTTACATGCATAGAAAAATGTACAGTGATGTGTCATTAAAAAAAAAAAGGTCTGGGAATGTTTTCTCCCATGTATTAAAATGTTTGAATGGTGAGCACCACAGTGAAGATCGTAGACAACAAGCCTTAGTTTGGTTGACTCTTGCGTTCACAAGAGATGTACGGTTGTCTAGTTCCTTGGAGACTCAAATGCCATCTTTATAGAGAGAATTGCTGTTTGAGCAGTTTAGATATAGTTTTGATGATGTGTGTTTTCCACATCCACGCAGTGGGCTCAAGACAAGTGTGTTTTTCCCAAGTGCAGAGACAACAGGTATGAACGGTTTGGTTTAGTATTGTGTAGTAAGAACAGTTGGTAGAAATAGTCATGCCCTGGCGGTTTAGGCCAGTCTTTCGTCATACGAGATAAACCAACCAGTGCACACAGAAATAGGCCAGAATATTTTATAGTCAGAAAAGAGAATAACGAACGAACGAACGAACGAACTTTCAAAGGGTTGAGAATTGGGCACGCAGGCCCGTCTGACATTCTGCCCTTCCTTTCTCTCACCATTCATACTGAATTCATTTATTCCCACATGCATTTTACATATCAATGTCAAGGAATTCAAAGTTATAAAGCAAAATAAAATAAAATAGCACACTCATATTAACTAACTACTTATAAACATGACATAAAATATGTTGAAAGGTACAAACATCGTCACTAGAACCTGCAGTTGATATTATAAGAAAAGATAATCTGATTAGGAGGGCATGTAATCAAAACTAATAAAGTATTCGAAAAGTCTACGATTGCATGAATAGGGACTGAGGTTGTTTCTTAGGTTATGTGGAAGACAATTCCAAAGATGAGCAGCAGAGTACGCTAAGCTTTTCTTGAATACGTCAAGCCTAGGCTTGGGCACTTGCAATTTGTTAAAGCGTTGACTGCGTCTTTCGTTGTATTTGAATACACTGGCTAACAAAAAAAAATTTTTTTTTTCTTTCTCTAACATTTCTATGTTTTTCTGGTCAATTTTAATGCGCTGTTTTTAAATCTGCAAACCGTTTTTCTCTATCAGGTCGGGATCTCTAGAAATACGCAATTGAAGTTTTTTAACAACTCATACAGTATTACAACATCATTTGTACAAGAAGTGTAACAGTTATGTAGGCTTAAATTTCTTTGCAGTCGACTTTCGTCGGTGAATGGCATGTGGTACATCGCGATGAAGCATCCAACAATAATCGGCAAGCATGGTCACACTCCACCGTCCTTGATAACGTGACTCCATTACGGCGATATCTTGATGAAATCGTTCTCCATGTTCATCGCTGACTTCGCCAAGGTTGTCAGGGAAAAAGTCAAGATGCGAATGGAGCAAATGGATTTTGAGGGACATGTTACAGCCCATAATTCTGTATGCATCTATGCACTGCTTAACAATATGCACATAGTCGACAGATTTGTGATTTCCCAGAAAGTTATCGACGATCGAATTGAATGCCATCCATGCGCGAAGTTCACTACCATGTAACAAGTTCTCGAATTGTTTGTCTGCAATAACTTTCCTAATCTGAGGTCCTACAAAGATACCTTCCTTTATCTTTGCATCGCTAATTTGCGGAAACTTTTCTCAAAGATAAGTGAAAGCTTTGCTCGTTTTATCTAACGCTTTTACGAAATTCTTCATGAGCCCCAACTTTATATGTAACGGTGGTAAAATGATGCTGTCTTTGTTAACTAATGGCTCGTGTATTACATTTTTATGCCCGAGCTGCATACGATCCCTGATAGGCCACACATTTCTTGCATAATGTTGCTGTCTGTTGCGGCTGTCCCATTCACATAGGAAGCAACAAAATTTAGTATACCCAGTCTGCATGCCCGTGAGAGTTGAAATGACCTTTAGGTCTCCACAAATCCGCCATTGGTAGTCATTGTACTTTATTTTTGCCAAAAGTATAGCCATATTGTCATAAGTTTCTTTCATATGAACAGAGTAGGCGACTGGAATTGATGAAAATAAATTTCCATTATGCAATAACACGGCTTTTAGACTAGTCTTGGAAGAGTCGATGAAAAGTCGCCATTCGTTGACTATGTGCTCATGACCGAGGTGCACCATTAGACCTTTTACATCTTTGCAATAGCAAATGTCATCATCCATCTCAAAGTAATGAACAAGTTCTCTGTGTCTATGACGAAATTTAGATATCGGAGTATTGGGCGCTAAAAGATTCCATTCTTTGAGTCGCGAACCGAGTAATTCCGCTTGTCCTTTGGTGAGAGCGAGATCACGTATTAGATCTGAAAGTTCTGAATGGTTAATTAAGTGAACACCATCATTCACCGGTATATAATCAGAGTCAGAATTAGTTTCTAAAGCAGGTAAACTATCACTTTCTGATGGTTCATTCACGTCCAACGGATATTGTTCTGGTGGAACTGGGATCGGGCACGTGATTGGATCATGAGGCACTGGTTTCGAAACCGATTCAATATTTGGATAAACCACAGACTTTCTAGTTTTAAAAGTGAAACCATAGATATTTGTCAAGCAGAAGTAACAATCAGTATCGTGATTTGTCGGTTCACGCCATATTACTGGCACTCCAAAAGGCATCGACTTATGCTTCGGCGATTTTCGTAACCAACCTGCCAATGTATTTGCACAAGTCGAACAAACTGCATTTGGCTTCCAAGATTTATTTGCATCATCAACTTTCGAATCGAAATAAAGTTCATATGCTTTCTTTAGCAATGGTGTAAAGTTTTTCTGGTGAACACGATCGGTAAAATATCCGCACACGTAACAGAACAGATTAGCCGAATTTCTACAACTTCTAGAAGCCATATTTCACTCAGAATTATTTCAAAATACAGTAACTATTTGAAATATAACGTAACATATGTCATGCATCTTTTAGCAGTATAAAAAGTAGAATTATTTTGCATTTTATTAATTTTTAAAAAGTTATATAGTAAAAATGAAACGGAGCAAATAACGGTTTCCCAAAAATATATTTATTCACAAATATCTTAAGAACCCGACGTGATAGAGATAAACGGATTTCAAATTTGAAATCAGCGCAAGAAACTGACCTAAGAACACTTATTCTTATATAAGAAAGAAAAATGTTGTTTGTCAGTGATATTGGCCATAGATATGCTGGAGCATTATGTGACAGGATTTTGTGAACAAATTTAGCTTTGTTAAACAGAAGGCGCTTTCTTAAGGGCAGTATTTGAAGATTTTTATATAGATCTACACACTGAGTTAGACAGTTGTCAGAGACTAGACGCATTGCACGCTTTTGTAGTGAACGGAGTCTGTTTGTGTTGGACATTGAGCAACCATCCCAGATTGTGGAGCAATAGTCAAGGTTTGCTTATATGTGAGATATATAGAACAATTTTCGTGCTTCTTCATCTAGGAAATGTTTGATTTTAGCTAATTGGTAAACTTACTGTGCCGTTTGCTTGGTCAGTGCATGTACATGTGAGTTCCAATTTAGATGCTGGTCGACGATTATACCTAGAATTTTATGTGCATTAACGTTTTCAATTAGTGAGGTACCAATGTAGATCTGAAGTGTTGTTTTCTCTGAATTTTGTAATTTTTGTCTAGTTGATAATAACATACTTTTTGTTTTAATGATATTTATTATTAACATGCGATTTCCGTTGCTCCACTTAATCAGATTATCTGTATCTTTTTGTAACAATAGTTCGAGTGTGTTATGTTACAACTTTTATCACTCGTGTAATCAATACAATCGTCTGCAAACAGGTCACAGGATGAGTGCTTGATGTGTAGTGCAAGGTCATTAATGTATATCACTGTCGTAAATTTATTTTGAGAGAAAAGAGTCTTAGAAATAGTGGTCCGGTTTAGAGTGGAAAATGATGATGGAAAGCTCAGTGATAGAAAATGTAGAGATTTAATAGTTGCTTCACAGCGTGCTGGAGGAGAGTAAAGACAGACTTATTTACGACAATTCGTCTCTCTCAATCTTCTCTTCCACTCTCCTGGTCAAACAATTATTTGCCAGTTTTCCAGTCACGCATCTGCGCGCACACCGATTTGGTGTTTTCAACCACACAGGCGACGTAGATACAATCTATATTAAACGAATAGGGGAAAAGTTGGGCTTTGGGTATATCCAACACACAGACCTAAATGAGTTTATGTGATTTTATTCACTTTAAACATCAATCACTAACAAATATCAGGTATTACATAAATTATCATAAGTACACAAATGCAAATAACAAGTTTGGGAGGGGTGAAGAAGATTGGTATCGACTAAGCCCTTCCCGCTTATTAGACAAAGATAAACCCAGTCCAGAGATAAATAATATCAGGAACACGGGTACGTTAACCTAACAGTAAAGTTAATTACTCTGAAAAGAGGTGTTACCAAATTAGGTATAGGTGGTAGAAAGAAATCCTGTTCTTCCCAATTGTTCTTCCCTTTACTAAGCAAATGAAAAGGAGGGGGTTTTAAACATAGTTAACAAATTATCAACTATCCCACTTAAAGGAACAATGTAGGGTATACAGAAAAGATATATATTACCAGGTAAGCAAGTTAACAAAATGGTTACACAAAAGAATTAATTTCCTGTCATTCATACACTCTGTGCGGATCCACACTCATATACACCACACACTTACCGAGTTGCAGCATCAGTCACTCCCTTGAATGATAAACACAATAATTAACTCTTGACGTATGACAACTGTCTAGTCCTTCTATGTCCCGCCCCAGATAATGCGAGTTTTTACTGAGAGCAAATATTCCCGCTTATCGCCGGACTTGAAGTTCTAAGAGTTCTTGTGGTTTATTATAAAGAAACGAGTCTATGGGATGGCACTGACGCAGTTCGACACAGGGGTAAAAATGAAGTGGTCTCTTTTAATCCTCCGCTATGGTAAAATTCCTTCAATGCGTGATGATAGTTCTATTAAATCCAATTGAGGAAAAACTAGGCTCAGTCACAGTCAGGAAAATATGTACTCTCTCACAGTAAACAGTAAATATAATATCGCTACTGGCGATGATTACCTTCCAGTTTATCTTACAGGTTTGTAAGGGTAATTTGATGATTGTTCTTTAAAATGTTCTTGGGTGGGCTTTATTTCATTTAATTCTGACAGCTAGGTCGCAAAAGGACCGCCACAAGATTATATTTAAAAGAAATGTTTCTTCAATATGACTGGAAGTTTATAGGATGATTTCTTTATTTCTTTCTCTATTTAGCTGGGACCGCAGGTTACGATCACTCTGTGTGAAAGAAAAAAAGACATGTAACATACCGAAAAATCAAGCGCGATAAATTTCCCGTTAAGCCTATAATACACTCGAGTATTTAATTATGTATTTAATAAACACTGCGCGAATTCTAGTGGTTAAAAACACACATCTATAAAACTAGGACTTAACTGAATTTATTAATTATAAATTCCTTCGCGACTTTAAAAGTTAATTTAAGCATCTATTATCTTTTGAAATAATATAATAGATAGATCATTAAATTACAACTGGAACTATTGAGATGGTTTAATTCAATAGATTTAAATTAACACAAAATCCATTGAAATAGAATGACTGAACTAGACCACTGATCACTTTACACAATATATTATTACCGCTTTGCACAGAATAGAAATCACTGCAAATATAAATAAAATCCAGGGAAAAATCTATAACAAGATTTCAATAAAGCTAGTGCTTCTGTAAAGGTCTGGCCAGCGAGTGATAAAATGTCTATTCTTCATGGTCTATTTATCTAAAGTGGAATGTAAGTTGAGTGGGACATGATAAACTTGACAGCTTATTTGATCTCATGAACTTTTGGGGATCTGACCGCCAAATCAAGGGAAGAAACCGCCCCCTGGTCTTCGTATCTCTGTTCGCTGCTGCCCGTTTCGGCTTTCCCCGTTCGCTCGGTTCTGCGATTGACACCGAGACGCGAAAATAGCGGCAAGCAACTGCGTCTCGTATCAGGGACCACTACTGTCTTTGATAACGCCGATAGTCTCCCTTAAATCCCTCAGTCTGTCTCTTTGATCGTGGTCGCTGTATCTGTTTGATTCTGGCGACGCCCCCCACTGGCCAAGTTAATTAAAATAACTGCCTATAATTGTTCAAGAGATGTTAGTGGGCGTGATTTAATCTCTCCTTAAATCAATGCGATGACGAGACTGAACGATAGGTAAACTTTCCGCATATCAATCAGCAAACGTGTTTGCCTTCTGTGTGGAACAGTTGCATAGCTAATGAATCCACGTGAAAGAAGTCCCGTTTTACAAGAATTACAACAAAGTTCAGGGTCAGCCGAGTTCGTCCATCACAATCGTCCCCTCTTTTGAGACGTGAAAACGTGTTTTCATGTTTGATTTATGACGATGAAGCTGCCCTGATCGGTAACTTTTGGATGATTGGTATCTTCACCTTCCTCCTCTTCCTCTGTAGTCCAGTTTCTACTCAGGAAATCAGCCCCGACATTCTGTCTTCCCGGAATATATTCCACTTTGAAAGAATAAACGCTTAAAAGGAGGGCCCAACGCATGATCCTAGCGTTAAATTCTTTACTGGCAACAAGAAATGCTAACGGAGCGCGGTCTGTTTGCACCGTGAAAGATGTACCATAAAGAAACTCATGATGGCGTCTGATACCGTCAATCAGAGCAAGACATTCCCTTTCAACTACGCTGTAGTTCCGTTCCGCTTTATTTAATTTCCGACTGCCATAGGCAACTGGAAATAGCATGTTCAGGTCACTGTCATCGGCTTGAAGCAGTGTTGACCCGATGCCCTGACCTGACGCGTCGACTCTCAGTACAAAAGGTTTCTTGAGGTCAGGCGAATAAGGCAGCCGATATATATAGGTCCCAGTCTTCCGGTTTCTCCTGACCCAGCTTACGTAACATGGTGGTGAGGGTACCGTTAGAACGTTCCACGAGCCCATTTCCGGCCGGATGGTAGGGACTTGTGTGGATATGTTTGGCCCTCAAGATCTTAAAGATCTCCTCCATTAACAGGCTACGGAATTGGGATCCATTGTCCGTCAAAACTTGTTGAGGGAATCCCAACCGTGTAAAAATTTGCACAAGGGCTTCTGCGACATGCTTGGAATTAGTGCATGGTAGCGGTACAGCTTCGGCCCACATAGTGCAAGTGTCGACTAAGGTCAGGATGAACCTGTTCCTTCTTTTGGTCTTTTCTAGGGGACCAATAATGTCGACAGCAACCCGTTCAAATGGAGTCCCTACTATTGGCATTTGCCCCGTAGGTACTGGGAGTGTCAAGTGCTTGGGTGCTACCCGTTGGCACTGGGCGCAGGATTTCACATACCTGACAATGTCAGAGTTCATTCCTGGCCACCAATAGTGGTTTTTTATTCGCTGAATAGTGGCGTTTTGTCCCATATGTCCGCTAAAGGGAAGAGAGTGCCCCATTTCTAAGATCTGGTTTCTGTACTGCGTCGGTACTAAGAGCTGGTTATTCCCCGTGTCCGGGTTGCCTGTTCTACGATACAATACACCATCCTTAGAAAAGATGTCTCCGTTGTGTCTGGGGTCCTTAGCCATGGGCAGTTTTTTAAAGCAGGGCGCCAGAGTAGGGTCCTTTTGTATCGCCTCCTTCAGTTCATTCGGCAACAAATTTGGAGCAGGCTCCCTCTCCTTCTTGGCTTGCCCTCTTGTGGTTACCGCTGCCACAATCGGCTCCTTAGGTCTCCCAATGAACACATATCTACATCCCAGGATAACTGGGTAGATCGGATCATCTATTATGGCCGCTTTAATAACCCCTCTTACAAAATCAGAGTGTATTTCTACCAATGCGATAGGAAGCGTCCTGGGTGCATCACTCCTGAAAACTCCACTAAGTTTGACGGTTTCCTCTGTCTCCTGACCGGGTTTGACTAGGTGCCTAGCGACAATACAATCAAAACTTAATCCTGTGTCAAAGAGACAAGTAGTTGAGGTACCATTCAAAATTACAGTTCCTCGAGTTGAGGGTCGGTCCCCCTCAGGTTGAGAATCACTGACATTGACTCTACCTTTCGAGGCTGTATGCAAACATCAAATGCGGTTTGCACCGGTTTGTTTGCCCTGATCAGACTTTCCTAGTGTAGGGGTCTTCTCTTTTCCTTGACATTGGTGGCCGCACTGCAACGTAGGCTTGTTGGGTTGATCATAATTGTTGTTGGGGGGGTATCGGGTTTTGTAGAATTTCGATTTTTCCTGGGGAGGTTTCTGGGTATTGTTATCTCGTTGGTTATAATGTTGAGAGGAAGTGGAAGAATAGGATGCCTGCTCTAGATTCTGTTTTCGAGATGGCTCATCGGTGGGTTTACGTTTAGTGCTGGGAAGTTCGGCCATTGCATTGCTATAGCGTTCGGCTTTATTGAGTATGTCTTCAAGCCTGACTGCCCCCTGTTCCGCCAAAAATCTACGTGTTTCATTCGACAAAGTGGATTTTATCTGCTCCACAAGAACAAGTTCGAGGAGTCCCTCATATCAAAGAGGTAGGTCAGATAATTCAATGCACTTTGTCAGATAACCCGTGAGACGTGAAGAGAACTGGGGAAATGTTTCCGTGCTCTCTTTTCGGCTGTTTCTGAACAACTGCAGAAACTTTCGGGCAGTCATCTCAAACTGCTGTAGTAAGGCCTTCTTCAACAGGTCATAATCATGTTGATTCGGTCCCAGCTTTGTGTACACGTCATAAGCATTGCCTTTCAGTGACATTGAGAGTTTAAGCGCCCAGCGGGTACTCTCTAACCCATAAAGATTCGCGAGTCTCTCGAATTTTTCTAGGTAGCTGTCAATTTTTTCGTTAGGGCTAGGAAAAGATTCTAAAGAAAACGACATAGCAGTTAATTGGGCAGATTGAGTACTGGAGAGGTCCATTGATTGAGACTGGGGTGAAGACGGCTCTCCGTTAGTCGACGTAGAGGCGCCCCGACTCTCTAGAGCCTTAAGCGCCAGTTGATGCTGTCTTTCCTTGTCTCTCTCTCTCTCTCTCTGCGAGTTTCCATCTCTGCTTCAATTTTCTTCTGTTCCAAAAGACGTTCTTCCGCTTCTTTCTTATCTGCCCTCTCCTGGGCTTCTCTCCTCTCTGTTCTTTCTTTCTCTTCCTTCCTCTCAGCTTCTGCTCTCTGTTGCTCCGCCTTCCTCTCAGCTTCGGCTCTCTGTTGCTCCGCGTCATATATTTCCAATTCCTGGTTAATAAACGCGTTTGCAGCTTCTGCATCTAATCCTGCCTCTTTCGCTTCCAGCCTCAAGATGGACCTCATCTTTAACCTCTCTGCCATTGTTAAAAAATAAGATGAAGTATGCCTAGAGAACTAGTAAGAAGCAACGCGAAAGGGAGGAACTCTGAACCGCTACGAGAAAAAACCACAAGTATAAATTTACCTGTGTTACCTCCTACCTGTACTGTGCAAACTTATCGCTGCTATTATCTGGCAATTTAGGCTCTAAACGCAAGCGACTATGCCACTAAATGGTAAGTTACACTGGAAAAGAATCTACTTTTACTAACAGTAGAGAAAAATTTATATTAAAACAATTTAAAAGGAAAAAAATTTTCCCCTAAATTTTAAATCTCTGACAACAAACTCCGTCCCTAAAGTCAATTATTGAGATGAGACGTTGTTAACTTAATTTTTAAAAATCAGAACAATCCGTCTTTAGCTAAGCTCAACTCTTTTTAACTTCAAAAACCTTAGTGACTGTAAAACAATCACGCAATCCCAGCAACTCTTATAAAGAAAGAAATATAATTATCTCCGCCAGAGGATAATTAAAATAGCAAATATTTTTGTTTATCTGTACTTTCTACTGCTGTAGAGAGAAAACAACCTGTAAATATGCTGTGTGGACCACCCAAATACTTAAAGAACGTTTGTCTAGGGGTGTAATTATTTATTCATTTCCCTAATTCACAAAGACAAATCATTCACACTCTACCTAGTTAGACCCAGACTAAATCAGACTCAAAATATCTTTAACCCGGCTATGCGATTGCCTCAAATGTAGCTCAAGATCCCAGAACCAGCCCACAAATATGTGTGCATCAAATGTATCTCAAAATTATCCCGGCGAGCCAGCCAAATATTGTCGTAAATTTATTTTGAGAGAAAAGAGTCTTAGAAATAGTGGTCCGGTTTAGAGTGGAAAATGATGATGGAAAGCTCAGTGATAGAAAATGTAGAGATTTAATAGTTGCTTCACAGCGTGCTGGAGGAGAGTAAAGACAGACTTATTTACGACAATTCGTCTCTCTCAATCTTCTCTTCCACTCTCCTGGTCAAACAATTATTTGCCAGTTTTCCAGTCACGCATCTGCGCGCACACCGATTTGGTGTTTTCAACCACACAGGCGACGTAGATACAAATTATATTAAACGAATAGGGGAAACGTTGGGCTTTGGGTATATCCAACACACAGACCTAAATGAGTTTATGTGACTTTATTCACTTTAAACATCAATCACTAACAAATATCAGGTATTACATAAATTATCATAAGTACACAAATGCAAATAACAAGTTTGGGAGGGGTGAAGAAGATTGATATCGACTAAGCCCTTCCCGCTTATTAGACAAAGATAAACCCAGTCCAGAGATAGATAATATCAGGAACACGGGTACGTTAACCTAACAGTAAAGTTAATTACTCTGAAAAGAGGTGTTACCAAATTAGGTATAGGTGGTAGAAAGAAATCCTGTTCTTCCCAATTGTTCTTCCCTTTACTAAGCAAATGAAAAGGAGGGGGTTTTAAACATAGTTAACAAATTATCAACTATCCCACTTAAAGGAACAATGTAGGGTATATAGAAAAGATATGTATTACCAGGTAAGCAAGTTAACAAAATGGTTACACAAAAGAATTAATTTCCTGTCATTCATACACTCTGTGCGGATCCACACTCATATACACCACACACTTACCGAGTTGCAGCATCAGTCACTCCCTTGAATGATAAACACAATAATTAACTCTTGACGTATGACAACTGTCTAGTCCTTCTATGTCCCGCCCCAGATAATGCGAGTTTTTACTGAGAGCAAATATTCCCGCTTATCGCCGGACTTGAAGTTCTAAGAGTTCTTGTGGTTTATTATAAAGAAACGAGTCTATGGGATGGCACTGACGCAGTTCGACACAGGGGTAAAAATGAAGTGGTCTCTTTTAATCCTCCGCTATGGTAAAATTCCTTCAATGCGTGATGATAGTTTTATTAAATCCAATTGAGGAAAAACTAGGCTCAGTCACAGTCAGGAAAATATGTACTCTCTCACAGTAAACAGTAAATATAATATCACTACTGGCGATGATTACCTTCCAGTTTATCTTACAGGTTTGTAAGGGTAATTTGATGATTGTTCTTTAAAATGTTCTTGGGTGGGCTTTATTTCATTTAATTCTGACAGCTAGGTCGCAAAAGGACCGCCACAAGATTATATTTAAAAGAAATGTTCTACCTCCCGTTCACTTCGATACGATGTGGTGTCTGGGTACTGTCAGGCTTTCAAACGTAAACCAGTATAATGTCATATTTCCTAATAAGCATTTTTCAGGTTTTTAAACCTAACTCTCGTATGGGTAGTGTTTTTTATCACTGTCTATTTGAAAAAAAAAGCTAGTGCTTCATGCCTTTCGCGTTAGGGGTGGCATTAATTGTATATCGCGAGACGCGTGTTAGTGTTGCCGGCGTTCCTGCTTTTAGCCCTCCCTCTCTCTATCCTAATTCCATCTGTCCTTCCGTTTATGTTAACGTAGTGTATAAAATGAAATTAATGGAAGTATTAATTTAAGTCATTACGCAGTGTGCCTAGCTCAAGGTTTTCTTAGAAATACAGTACACGTTTTATTGTAGAAAGCGTGTATTGATGCAGTAGGCTTTACTATCAACGTGAAACGTTACAATTTGCAGACGAAGTAGAAAACAAGGGGGATCTCGAGTACAGTCATTGTGACAGCACTGTTCTTTACCATTCTTCTTTCCTTTTATTGAATTAATGTGTTAGGCTTTACATTTACCTTTTTAATTTATATATGTGGATTTAGAATGTTTCACGACAAATTCTCCCCTCTTAAAACAGACGTTATACGTCAGTCTATAATTCTACATACACATAGAGAAATGTAGGTCTATGCCTGGTGATTTCTTTGATTTTCATCGCACGGCTGGCGGCTTAGAAAATCTGCATCAACGTTTCTCTGATTTCATTTTGATCATGGATTAATGCAGGTGGGTCAATTCAAAGTAAGCACTACTGACGAAGGTTGCCTCAGACCTCTGCAATCCAAGAATCCATTTCAGATATGTTACTGTACAGCTGCAAGTGTTACGGCTTGTCTTACTACTGCTTAGCAATCAATATTCACCATTTTTTTTTCTCTGAGTCTGTTTAACGGCATGTCCCGAGAATATTAGATGTTCCGCAATTTGTACGTTATGAGGAGTTGATCTATATGGTGATATCTGAGTTGTGAAATTTCCTGATCACCTTAATAAACTCGGACTCTAAACAATGGAGACACTCTGCTCCTCCGAAATGTTCACAGCCAACAATTGGTCTGATCTCAGGCGTGTTTGAATGTGGAAACACCCTTCTAATAATATATTTATAATGTTCTATAATGTGCCACTCAAATGGAGGCCATATTCATCAACTATAGTTTCGCCTATCGACAATCTGGTGAATTAAGATAATATGTGGGGAAATGAGTTTCTGCATCAGAAATCAATTCGCCCTTAGCATTGCTATACGATGTGTGGGTTATCTCCATCCAGGGTCCGAACACTTCTTCCCCTTGGACGGTGTAGGGTCGGGTGACTACCAATGTCACCGGTGCCCTTATAAGGCTAAGTTAATAGCCATATTGTGAAGCGCTGTGAGCATTTTCCGAATTGCTCACTCGTCCACTGCCCACTGTTCTTCTGGTAACAATTTGTTTCGGTTTTAACTTAGGCGGATCATCTTCAATGTCAATGGCAGCCAGCTCCCTAAATGCGGCTTCAAACTGTTCCTGGGGTGACTGGTCCGAGTTTCTATTTTCTCTGGATGCCCTTCTCAGAGTTGCGAATCTAAATATTTTTGGTGAACACTGTTGGTGGGAAGATGGATACCTTTCCTCTATGTCAACCTTATTATTGTTATTTTCCTTGTTGTTGTTAGGCACATATGTTTCAGAATGCTTGGCTGGCATCTGATTATGATTTTCCCAACTTGGGGACTGTACCTTGCTACATTTTTCACAGGCCCCCACAAATTGTGCAATATCAGCAGCTACTTGGGGCCAGTAGAATTTTTCCGATGTCCTTTGACGGGTAGTCCCATTTCTCTGGTGTCCACCGTCTGGTACAACATGAGCTTGTGCCATCACTTCTTCTCTGTAGGGGGTTGGCAATACCAATTGTCCCTGTTCTTTGGATCCTGCTCTAGCTTTCCTGAAAAGCAGTCCTTCCTTCAAATAAAATTGTCCTTTCTTAGGGTGTGCATGGCTTGTTGGTAATTTACCAAAGCAAGGTTTTAATGTTTTATCTTTTGCCTGGGCCTTTCTCATCTGCTTATGAGAATAAACTAGTTGTGGTTCCTCCGCCTTTCTACTAGGGGTCGACCCGACCTGAAGCGTGGCCATTTCCACAGGTTTTACAGGGCTTCCTAGGAAAACATATTTGCTTCCTAACACCAGCGGGTAATTAGGGTCGTGACACACGGCTGCTCTAATCACTCCTTCCACGTACCTTGTCTCTACATTGATCTCGGTTACGGGAAGTGTCATGGTGGATATTCCCTTTATGGCCCCTTGTATCTCCACTTTCTCTGTGGTATACTGTTCAGGGTGCACTAGGGTTGCACTCACAACTGAGTCATATTCTAAACCTGAATCGTAAAGGCACCTAACCTTGGCACCATTACATGTCACTTCTTCACAGATGGGGGGATGTTGAAGATTTATATGATTCTCTGTCAGTTTCTTCTTCCCCTTGTCCACTGTTATCATGCATGCCGCGTGATATGGAGGAACTTTCCTACCACATTCACTAGTATTATGATTATGCATCCTGCATATTTGACAATATTTTCCTTCCTGTCTGAAGGGTTTCCTGTTATCATATTTCCTTTCATTGAATTGTGGGGTTTTATTTTTATAGTCATTTCGTGGCCTATCAAACTGGTGCTTACCTTTGTTTTGATCTCTATGATCAAATTCATTAAAGTTTTGTGGTGCCTGATAATTGTCTACCTGTTTCTTCTTATTACCTGATACCTCTGCTTGAGCTGCCTGATACCTTTCAGCAACATTTAGTAACTCACCCAGTCTCTCTGCACCTTGTTCCATGAGAAACTTTCTCAGGTCTGGAGCCATGGACTTTCTTAGTTGTTCTATAAGGACCATTTCCTTAAGATCTTGGGTTTTCCCCAGAGAAGTCCATTTCTCCAAGTATGTCTCTAACCGTGCAGAGAACTGGTGATAGGTTTCACCTGACAGTAGTTTAGCATTCCTAAATTTTTTTCTATAAAATTCACCATTCTTTTCATATCTTAACAAAAGAGCCTGCTTTAGCATGTCATAATTTTCTTGATCACCTCTGCTCATTTTGGCAAAAACTTCATACGCTGCCCCACGAAGCCCTTGGGATAACTTTAAGCTCCACCTTTCTCTCTCTAACCCATACGTGGTAGCTAATAGTTCATATCTATTTAGATAGCTCTCGATATCATCGTCTTTCTCAACAAAATGATCTAAATGAAAGTTCATAGCTGAGGTTGAAGCTCCCTGACTAGCAGTAGCATCGGAGGTAAAGGGACTGGAACCATTTTCAGGAGCATGGCCTTGAAACTCAAACTCCCTTAGTCGTAACTCATGTTCCCTTTGTAATCTCTTCTCCTCCTTTTCTGCTTCCCTCTCTGCAGCTAATCGCTTGTCTTCCCTTTCTGCAGCCTGTCTTCTTTCCTCGGCTTCCAATTTCTTAGCCTCAGCCTCAATCTGCAACCTCTTAATTTCTTTTTCAGCCTCTATCTTTCTTTCAGCTTCTTTTTCTAATCTTTCAGATTCTAATTTTCTTTCTGCTTCAAATTTTCTTTCTTCACGTTCAATATATTTGTCACATTCAGTAGTGACATAGGCAATCATAATTTGCCCGTCCATTCCTAACTCTTTAGCAGTCTGCACAGCAGCAGATCGAAATTTGGCCAGGTCCGCCATTTTCTAACAGGTAAATGTATATAATGTCTAACTAAACAATACAATCTGTAATTAATTATCCAAGGACAACCACAGGCACTGAGAGCTCAACTTTATTTAATTCCACCCAAGGATACCTTTTAAATTTTTATTTATTCCCAATATATATAATAGGAGAAAGTTCAATATCCCGGGAGCGAGACCCCAATATATATGGTAAAGTGGGATGATATAAATATTTATAGGGGACTTAGTGTACTGACTGAGATCAGCTGTGAAGGTATCTGTATCTAATAAGTGTAGTGTTTTACAGATGACCTTACTTGCTACCACATTTATACCTCAGACAGAATTATTCTGGAATATTGTGATGACTACGTTAAATGTCTAGGGTTATGAAAATGATGAAGCGTAAGTCACAACAACAACAGACAGATAAACAATTTAATTTATTCCACAACACTTTACAACACTGTGACACTCACACACATATAACACTCTATAAGACTATCTTAAATGAGTCAAGTGTTTAAGTTTAAAAATATATGTATTAATTCTTTCAATAATGGGTATCCTGATTCAACTACACAGTGAACCAGGAATCACAATCAAATGTAATTACAAGTAGTATGTACACAGTTTATATATATGAACTTTGTATTGACATATATTATTATTATTATTATATGTGTGTAATTTGTGAAGTAGTAATATGAGGTAATACTGGTTTTGTTCAAGCTTGGTTGTTGTTTTTCATCATGACTTCAAGTGTTTGATTATAGTCGAAATAGTATTGGGAAAAGTTCACAGTTCCTGTCATTTGAAACACTTTATTGTCCCTCTGTGTTAAATATACTGTCAATTTTTGAGGGGGGGGGGGGGGGCACATAATGTTGAGCTACTCTGGCCACAGAAGCTTATCTTTCGTGATGGCGGCAGGAAAAGACTCCTCTGCTCGATTGCTTCCTGTGTTCTGGAGACACCTCACTGGTCGCTATCTGGACCAAGGAGTATGCTGTCAGCCTCTGGATTCAGCAAAACTCAGACCAGGTGCTGCTTCAACAACTTATGACCACAGTCCCTGAAACAAGAAGGTTGTACCTCCTATTTCAGAACTAATTTATAATCTATTTCCACACTGAACACAATACATAACAAACACTGAGTTCAGAGCGTTAGGCCAACTGCTAGCTTCATCTGAAACAATTTACACCAGTATACTCCTCCCTAATGGTTACTACGCCTCTGCAATTCCAGCATTAGTTCTTTCTAGTCAATAAGATAGGTGTCAGTGTACTGTTTGGCAATTCCATGCAGTTTTACTTTTCTCCGACACGTCCTGTTCAGGTTGGAGCAATATTTAGGCTTTGCCTCATGTTGGCTACTGAACCACACACATTTACAGACATAAATTATCAATTCACATTCAATTTTCATTAAAAAGATCTCAAATATGTCAAGCTTACCACAATTCATGGAAATAGTAACAAATACGTTGACTGGCGATGAATAATGGCACAAATTCCGATCTGCCTCTGTCCCAGACTTTTATTTAGAAAAATATGATCTGGATCTCAACGCACTGTTTCTTAGTAAGTTTATTTTAAAATGTGGCACTGAACTGACGCTCCTAATTGACTATATTGGCGGGTCTAACCAATCGGGCCATGTTTACACAGCTTTTCAAAAAAAGTACCCCTACTCACATTTCCCCTAACAACCAAAATTAGTATTTGTAGTCCGACTAATCGTGTTTCGCCTTACATTTACTTCTATCCAATCAAATAGGATTTAACATGGTGACCTATTTCCCGTAAAATGGTGGTTTCAAAACATGCCACTGTGCGATTATTCTTTGGTGTTGTCGGACACCCTCACTATTTTCTTTTGGCTATAATTTGTTAATTCCTAGACTATTTGCGTAACACTCAACATATTCTTTGTCAGCAAGTCCTAAGCAACCCAAATATATAAATTTAATGGAGCTAAGTGGCGGCGTTCAAAATATGCATTTTCTTCTACCTCCCGTTCACTTCGATACGATGTGGTGTCTGGGTACTGTCAGGCTTTCAAACGTAAACCAGTATAATGTCATATTTCCTAATAAGCATTTTTCAGGTTTTTAAACCTAACTCTCGTATGGGTAGTGTTTTTTATCACTGTCTATTTGAAAAAAAAAGCTAGTGCTTCATGCCTTTCGCGTTAGGGGTGGCATTAATTGTATATCGCGAGACGCGTGTTAGTGTTGCCGGCGTTCCTGCTTTTAGCCCTCCCTCTCTCTATCCTAATTCCATCTGTCCTTCCGTTTATGTTAACGTAGTGTATAAAATGAAATTAATGGAAGTATTAATTTAGGTCATTACGCAGTGTGCCTAGCTCAAGGTTTTCTTAGAAATACAGTACACGTTTTATTGTAGAAAGCGTGTATTGATGCAGTAGGCTTTACTATCAACGTGAAACGTTACAATTTGCAGACGAAGTAGAAAACAAGGGGGATCTCGAGTACAGTCATTGTGACAGCACTGTTCTTTACCATTCTTCTTTCCTTTTATTGAATTAATGTGTTAGGCTTTACATTTACCTTTTTAATTTATATATGTGGATTTAGAATGTTTCACGACAGTTATGTCTGCCTGAAAGTAATTGCTGAAGTCTGTACAAGTAAATGAGGTATTGGGAGTTAACGAGTCTGGCGAATTTCGTTTGTTTACTAAAGTGTTGATTGCTTTCCACATATCTTTACTGTTTGTTTTGTTCTGAACTAAGTTTTTAAAGTATGTTTTCTTATCTCTACGTATTAAATATTGGACCTTGTTTCTTTGTGCTCTGTGTGTGTTAAAGTCTTTATTTTTGTGAGCTCGATCTGGTTGCCTCATGGCTTCTAGCACTGCTGGTGTGATCCAAGGAGATTTTATCTGTCGTTTCACACGAACTTCTTTAGCTGGTGCGTGTTATCAAACACACAATGAAAGATACGTGTCCAATGAGCAATGACGTCATCTGGATCAGAAAGCTGGTAAACAGTGGCTTGAGGTGCAGCTCGCAAATCATGTAAAAATATAGTTCATGGTTGAAATTTTAGACCCTTCTAAATTTAATACTTATATGTTTATTTCTGGGAGCTTTATATTTATTCTTTGACCACGTGCAACATATTGGATAGTGGTCACGCATTGCGACAACAGGAATAGAGCATTCTATAATGGTTTCTGCACAGGTGACGTAGATGTGGTCAGTTGTTGTGGATGATGTTTTTGATACCCTAGTAGGCTGGTTGACTATTTGTTTTAAGTTGTAAGATAGTATGATGTTTTAAAAAGAAACCAGTAACTTTAAGTGGTTAACATTCTAGTCTCAGAACGGAAAAGAAACAGTTGGGCAAGAAATAGTAAGGACGAGAAGGGAAAAAAGTAGAAACAGGAACAGTAACCAGAAACCATGGTACGAGGAATGAAAAGTCGACTTTGTATATAATCAACACTAGCGAAATGACTGCATAAGAAGGTTGATTACATGCAGCAGCAGAGTGGCCAGTCAAGAGTAAATCTCCTTCCACGTAATTGTTACCTACATGCACAGCGGGTTTTGATGCCTTGAACGTCATGTAAATAAACTTGAGTACTTTGTTTACTTCACCGCTGTTCTAGTGAAGTCCATTATCATCGAGTTCATCATCGTGAATCAGTTCTATTTCGTGTTATATGTATGTATTCGTAGGTGAAACATCATCATGTGCAACTACCCACTGTTGGGATAGTGATCGGACTTACCACTAAACAATAACAACAACAACACACTAGCACGTACGGCCACACAACTCCCAGAAGCCAGAGAGACATCGGACTAGAATTCCAAATTATAAGTGACAGACGAAGTATTTAGGCATATTTGTGACTTAGAAAAGAAAACCCGCATTTTTAAATACCAATACTGGAGACATAAGGAATCAGAGCACCCGTCATAAGAGGAAGACTAAAATTTCCTCGACCAAGGGTTCGAAGCATCTAATCATAGTTGCTGTGTCCATTCATCTGCGCCAGGAGATTGTGTTCCCAAAATAGTTAATTTGGGGTAAATGTAAACATTTATTTTACACTGTGAATTTGACATGTCTGTACTTGCTAAGTGGTTATACAAGGCATAGGAGGCTGGCAACCTCAACATATGAAAATGGTATGTTCATAAACCACAACAACAAGCGCTGGTGTTGGCTTTGTGCCAGTCCGCTCAGGAATGCGAAAGCCGAAGCGAACCCAGACTCCGACTGGAGCAATGAGATGATTGCCTCACATGAGCCTATAGTGTATAGTACCATTGTGTGAGATATGTGTACTTTTATAATGTTAGTTCAGGCAAAAGCCATTGCACTCGCGCTGTCCGGACACATTTTCCCATTTAAGTGACCAGAAGAGTAATGTGATTTCTAATCATATTCCCTGAGCTATGAATAAAAATTCAGAGAGACCCAAATGTTGGAAGGACAGCGGGAAAAGGCGTATGTTTAATCTCCCGACCACAATGTACTTAGCAGAGGCATTTGTTCTTTTTATTTTGTCTAAAATTCGTGGTTCGAAGCTACAAAACTGTTCGTAGTACCAGACCAGTTTGAAGTAAAAGTCTTCGCCACTATCTTGTGAGTCAAGAGCTGAGATTCGACACTGAGTGCCCTCATCACAAAAGAATTGATGAAAACCTCGGCGGCAGTACTCACTTAGGCCAAGCTAAGTTCTAATTAAAGGAAACAGCAAAAGGACATGTTTATAACTCCTCTAACAAGTCTCAGTGAAGACAATTTTTAGTTAAAGTTCACCCATCACTTCATATTTATTTTAACTTGTTAAAGACTGATTGATTATTAAATTTCTTATATGTTATTTTACAAATTCATAGTTGATTCAGTTATTATAGATATTAGAGCGCATATATGATCGAGAATCTTTAATATATATATATATATGTGTGGCTTATTCGAGCTCCCAGCTGGTTTAATCTAGCGAAATTCCTGTTATAATTATTTTTGGCTCTAAGGCTGTAACTATATATATATATATATATATATATATATATATATATATATATATATATATTATATATATATATATATATATATATATATATATATATATATATATATATATATATATATATATATATAAGCCACACCATTGCTTAAAGCTTCACAAAAGGTGACGGATCAGATATAAGTTAATAATGCTCTGCCCTATGCAGCATTGTTCTTGACTTGTGAATTATCTTGTGAACACTACCTTGAGATGGAAGCATCATTATCATTCTATCTACAACTCTGCCAAGAGTAATCTTGTGCGAAGGTAGACACCTTTGAAGACCCATTTTAGACACTCTTGAGTTTTGGCCACTGGTGGACCTTTACTGCAGACCAAAGGGGCAGCAAATCCCGTGACAACATCCTTAGAAACCACTGGTTCTGAAAACAAAAATTTCCATCAATTATGTCCCCTGTGCTGGAAGCAAACACATGTCTGATAAAGCAGTAGTCCGATTCTTTGTTTGGCTCTCCATAGACCCCACAGGAACTACACGGAAAACAACTTATCAATCAATCAATCAATACCCTTGAGCTCCCCGAGGAGCATAGGCCTTCAACAAACCCATGCCAAGTCTTCCTGTCCTGTGCCATCTGCTCAAGTTCTTTCCATGTTTTCCTCATTATTGTCACCTCTGTATCCAGTTCTCTTCTCCATGTGTTTATTTGGTCTACCTCTACCTCTCTTTCCCTGTGGATTCCAGAACAAGGACTGCCTTGTAATGCTATCAACAAGTCTCCTCAATGTGTGTCCTATCCATCGCCAGCGTCTTCTTCTCAACTCTTGTTCCACTGGCACTTGTCTGGTTCTTGTCATCAATTCCACATTTGTGACTTTGTCATACCATTTCAGTCCTTCTATTCAACGCAAGCACCCGTTTATAAAAGTCTGTAGCTTTTTGGTTGTTGTTTTTGTTACTCTCCATGTCTCAGAGCCATACAATAGGACTGACCTGACATTTGAGTATAAGATTCGTATTTTCGTGTTGCACTTGATTTCTCTTGTTCTCCATATGTTTCCCAGTGCAACATATATTTCGGGCTTTTTCCTTCCCTCGGAGCAAAGTCTCCCAGCATCCGCGGTGCGTCATAAAAGACTAAATTAAATAAGTACTTTGATTCGTGCCGTTTTAAACATTTCTCCCGTTGTCACGCTACAGATGACTTCCTGGTGTAACCTCTGCTGAAAGAGAAACCGAAAGTTTATGGTTGCTTGAGGTATTAGTCATGCATGATTCAGCAGAGCCAACTTGCTGGGGCTAAACTTTCCCGTGATTACTTCAGAACTCCGAAAAACGTTAAGTCTCTGATGTATACGCCATTATGACATCGCAGCTCTTACACGCGTTCGGTTGTTTTTGTGATCCGTGTCATTAGACATGCTCAGAATGCTTGCTCATAATATAATCATACTAATACACACAGTGGCGTTCTAAAGGAGGTGCGAGGGGAGTGTTCCACCCTGGGTGACAGCCAAGTGCATGCGTGTGTGGAAGGGGGAAGGCGGGCATAGGATACTATTATGATACAACTTACTGCTAAAAAATGTACTTGAAAGTGTGTTTCTTTATACGGGATAATTAAAACAATGAGACCTAACGGTCCTTTACATTTGGACATGCGCCCTAATATAACCGACTAGGTTGAATGGAACACGCCTCGTCAAAACGAGGAGAAATTTATTCCCCCCAAAAAAATATACGAGGTAAGGGGTGTTACAGAAGGATCCACCCTTGGTGCCGAATACTTTAAATACGCCCCTGCATATACACACTGAAGGCATGGACGTAGATCCAGCAACCTGGAAGGATGAGACTGTTGATCGCACCAAGTGGCGATGCTATCTGCGGCGCCACCTCAGATTGGGCGAAAAAGCAACTCACACAACCAGCAGAGGAGAGGAGAAAACGTTGAACGGATCATCAGAAAAATAAGCAGCTGAGGTCTGTCACCTCAGGGGCGCATTCCCATAGTCAGTTATGACTGAAGGGCTGTCACCTCAAGCACGCATTCCCATAGTCAGTTATGACTGAAGGGCTGTCACCTCAGACGCGCATTCCCATAGTCAGTTATGACTGAAGGGGCTATTATTATTATATACACACGCATATGTACTATCATAATCGTAGTCATCATCATCCATACCTTTCAGCGTCCAATGGAGCATAGGTCTTCAAAAACACACATACCAAACTCTTCTGTCATGTGACATTCGTTCAATGTCTCTTTTAACCCTATTTTATATCTTCTTCTTATTCTTCTTCGTTCGTCTTAAAAAGGACGTTGGTTGCGTTGTGCCTGTTTACCGCGAAGCTGCGATATTTGCGCCTTTCGGCCGACACATCCGACTTCAGCACCGCATTTTTTGGGACCGGGTTAGCCTTCCCTCTTCGATCCCTACTCTCTCAGCCAGACTGCAGTGATGCAGCCTATTTCCAGGACCACCACTTGGAGGTGGAGTAGGGTCTTGGTCAGCTCTGGTTCGCTGACCCTGACGCAAGCAGTCAAGCATTGAGTCGCTGACTGCATTCATCTCTTTTGCTGCGTCTTCGGTCCCACACTATTGTGTATGTCTCCTGTTCTTTTCTCGTTGTGTGTTTTTTCTCTCCTTTTATTTCTGTTACCCTTGGAGATTCCAGAACACGTACTGCTTTGTGAAGCTATCAGCTAGTTGTCCTAATGTGTGTCCCATCAAACGCCACTTCTTCTACACACCTCTTATACCACTGCTGTTTGTGTGAAGTATCTCGGCCAGCTGGGCACTACAACAATAGTGCTTCGCCGACAGAGGTCTAGCACGATTTCCCACGTAACCCGGATAGTAGCGATTGCTCCCGTGGCTAGGCAAGGGTGCCGTTCGGAAGGTCCAGGTTCGATTCCCGGTAAGCCTATCACTTCTGTTGTTTTTCTGTTGTCTTGTCTTCTACTTCTTTATTTCTCACTGAGTGCCTGATAACATACTTTTGTGTGTTGTTTGTTTATTTATTTACTGTTTACAGGCCTCGGGTTTTCCTCCTTATTTGTTTACACGTTTCCACATTAGTAATCTCGTGATACTATATATATGTGTGTTTGTGAGTGTGTGGCTTCTCACGTAGATTTGATAAACATTGTAATAAATGGTTCTTTTATCATAGTACGTTCTTTTGCCGCTGACGACGATAGTGATACGGTTATAGTTAACAAATATGACTTGCTCCAACAGAATGTCTTTGTTGGCATATTGTTTCTGGTTGTCCTTCTTAACAAAATAATAAACTCCTTGATGTAAATTATACATTTGTCTTTATAGTGTTCAGCGTTGCCCCGCTGACCTGACACTTCTGTGTGATGTGAAATTATAAATGTCACGGTAATTAAATTCATTTGTTTTGATGTTGGTGTATGTACTTCAGATGGTCGATATGGCTGCTTGGTGGTTTTTACTGGATATTGTGGGTATGGCTTTTTTTTTTAAATCCTTGCAATGACCTTTCCGGTAGTAATGTATAAAAAGGCAGTGGTAAAGGTTGTCCTGTAGGGGAGTGGACTGTCAGAGACTACAGTATACTAGGAACAGCTTCTAGGGATGGGCTGACCAGTTCCATTCCTCGCTGTCTTTGCCTTCCCCAATTCAAGAGCACTCATTTACAGCTGGGTAGACTGGAGCGTGTTTCGATCCCGGTCCCTTTGCCGCAAGAGGCCAGCGCTCTAACCACGCTGTCAATCGTTTGCTCAGCTATGTATAGTTTTCAATTTCAAGTAGTCTCTTTGAGATGTGCTCACACGTTTGAAACTGCCTAGTCGCAGAAAGGCCCCACCCGTGTCCGTTACCCGGGGGGGGGGGGGGGGTCTCTGAAGAGACAAAGACAGAATATGACTGATGCTCACTCAGGCATGTCGTCCCAGGCGACTAGTATGAGGGTGTGCATCAATCAATACCCTCTAGCTCCCCGAGGAGCATAGGCCTTCACCAAACACATGCCAAGTCCTCCCGTCCCGTGCCATCCGCTCAAGCTCTTTCCACGTTCTCATCATCTCCATCTGTATCCAGCTCTTTTCTCCATGTGTCGCTTGGTTTACCTCTGCCTCTCTTTCCCTGTGGTTTCCAGAACAAGGACTGCCATGTAATGCTATCAACAGGTTTCCTCAATGTGTGTCCTATCCATCGCCAGCGTTTTCTTCTCAGCTCTTGTTCCACTGGCACTTGTCTGGTTCTTGTCATCAGTTCCACATTTGTGACTTTGTCATACCATTTCAGTCCTTCTATTCTACGCAAGCACCCGTTTATAAAAGTCTGTAGATTTTTGGTTGTTGTTTTTGTTACTCTCCATGTCTCAGAGCCATACAATAGAACTGACGACATTTGAGTTGAAGATTCATATTTTCGTGTTGGACTTGATTTCTCTTGTTCTCATTATGTTTCCCAATGCAATGAAAGCGCCTCTTGCTTTTTGTATTCTTATTTTGATATCACTGTCTGTCCCTCCAACTTTGTCTATATTACTACCAAGATATGTGACCGATTCTACATCTTTTAGTGTTGTTTCTTCAAGTTCAATCTTGTTATCATTTCTTGCATTTATTCGCATAATCTTTGTCTTTTCCCTGTGTATTTTCAGGCCCACTTGTTGTGACCTCTCATCGAGAATTTTCATTTTGTCTTGCATCTGATTATGGTTATGGGACAGAAGAGCCAAGTCGTCTGCAAAATCCAGATCATCAAGCTGTTTAGTTAGATTCCACTGGATTCCATTTCTGTTGTGTGGTGTCGATGTTTTCATAACCCAATCTATTGCTAAAGTGCGTTTCAAAAAGGTCGGTCGACGATTGACTTCAAATATATCCATATTCCTTGCACTGATAAACATGATTTTTTGCATGTAGTCTTATATTTTCAATGTCCCAAAGGTTTTATAAAATTAAATGTTGTAGGTAGTGTGCTTTTCTTGCAACGGCTAATTCCTTTGATCTTTTTTAACGAAGTAATTATTTTGTCCTGGAAGAAAATAATTTACCGTAAATGAAGGAAGTTGCGTATTTTCGGCACAGGCGTCTATACAATTCGAATGTTAGAGGGGTTTGTTAACTGATTACTATGTAAGATCCTTTTTTATTTCTTCGAAATATTTGAGAGAAAAATAACGCCTATTCGTTGTAAATGTTCCTTTTTATACTAAAAAGTGAATGGATGCATGAAGAGGTGAAAGTACTGTGTATGTTAAGTATAGTAGTGAAATCGCGGAGATAAAAAGGAAATGAATTGGTTTACATATACACATAGATGGAGGAGAAAACATATAAAACATATAAGGTATTTACACACTTATTCCGAGTCAGACGAGTCTAACATATTGATGACTATTCTCGGCTGAACGAACGACAGTCCATCTTTTTTCCTATAGTCATTTTCCTCTTTTAAGATATGATCTTCACATTTACACCAATAATCTTTGTCTATCTGCGAGAGGGCGGCATGTGTTAGTTCTTTCATATTGCATAGTTTGAAAGTTTTATTTTCAGCTGCCACCTGTCCTTTAACTTTTGCCCAAACGAGTTCAACTGGGTTTAAATGTGAATGATAAGGTGGCAGTCTCAAACACGTATGACCATGAAGTTGAATAAACTTGTCTATATGGAAGATCTTGGTCTTTTGTGATTTCTTAACAAGGGACAGTAATTCAGGTTTCAGAAACCCCTCGTTAAATGGAATGTCTTCTTTTTTGAGCCAAATCTTTATAGCATTCTTTTATATTTGGACATGCGCCCTAATATAACCGACTAAGTTGAACGGGACGCGCCTCGCCAAAACGAGGCAAAAGTTTTACATTAAAAATAATTTATAGCATCTTTTGTACTCGAAGATGTCGGGATTTTGTCTTCTTCTGCCACAGCGTTGTAGTATGATGCGTTGTCCATTATCAGACAGGATGGTCTGTCTAGGGACGGAAGAAGAGTATTTTCAATCCACTCTTTAAATATGTTACCGTTCATCTCGGTATGATAGTCCCGGTTGTCCGTATAATTGGAAGTGAAAATAAGTTCAGCATTTTTTACTAGCCCATTATGTCTGCTGCCTGCATGTGCCATTATCAGACGTTGTCCTTTTCCACTGGGTACACATCTTTTAATCGTTCCATCTGATAACTGCCATTCCTTTTTCCTTGTGAGGTGAGCATTGATCCAAGTTTCATCCACATACACAATATCATAATCTTTATTACGCATTTCCCGTACTTCGCGTAAATATTTAATTCTCATAGATACTAAGTGCGGCTTCTCGCAGATGACGTTTCTTCCACTAGCGTACTTCCTAAACGTAAAGCCAATGCTTCTAACAGTTCTCCATAATGTTGATTTCGACACATCAATGTCATTGTGTGTTCTCGGCCGAATTTTCAGTTTTCTTAGTGTCACAGTTTCTTTGGAATTAAACATTCTACAAATCTCTCTTCTAATCACACCCCTGTCAAAACTATCTACTACTTCCTTTCTTCCTTGCGTCCTGGTATTGACTGAACTGAGAATTCCATTAGATTTGAGTAATTGATGAAATGAGCGTTTACTTAAACCCAAAGCGTGAATAGTTCTCTTTTCAGGATTTGAGAGACTCCGATACAGTTTACCACGCTTAGCTTCTCTGCAGAAATGTTTATACATCTTCACTGCCATTGTATGCAGTGTAAGGAACGTGACTTTCATACCCATTGTATTACAGACCTAGAATACCGCAAGATACGCCTATGCACGGTAATACACAATCAGTAGAACGGTAACTGAACACACCGGAAGGATCAATGTAAGGTGCAAAACAGTGCGGTAGTGAGCTGATACACCGGGAAAATCATTTGAAATGCGTTCAAGATGTTAAATCGAAATAGTTCACAAATATGAAGGGGTAAGCCCTCTCAATACATGGTTGGACTAGGAGGTGGTCGATTTTGTATACTTTAAATAACGAAAATTTAAAACCATAAGTTTGTTAACGAGGAAAAAAATGCCCCCCTTGGGACATAGCGATCATTAGGTCATGTGCAAAGTTGCAACAATTACGATCAAGTGGTTGCAGAGATATTGAATATTAAACAGCGACAAACATTGTGAAACGCACTATAGTAACAAAAGAAATGGAAACAAGAGAGGGTGTCCATGGGCACTGGCAAACTGATCATGTGAAACAGATTGCTACAGAATCCACTGCTACAGAATCCACTGCTACAGAATCCACTGCTACAGAATCCACTGCTACAGAATCCACTGCTGCACAAGAATGTAACTGCTTGGCTCTGGCTTCCGGGGGGATCCAGCTACAGCAGTGGTTCCGCAATGAGAGCAATTAAAAATGATGATGGGGTGAACCTAGAGGACACGGAACAAAAATACTACATTTTATTATCGCGCAAAAAGTCGTGTAGGGTGCGCACATGATGATGATGAATTCCCAGAAAACATAAAAAGGAACACAAAAAAAGGCATGGTGCTGTTTTAAAAGACAAAAGTTTATAAATTATTAATTCTTTTAAGGTGTATCATACAGTCAAATATTTTAACTCTATTATTTGATAATTCGACAGTGTTTAACATACACTAATAGTTCATTAGGCACCGATTGACAGAGTGGTTACATGGCTTGCTTCCCGATGTAAAGTAGCCGGGTTCGAAAACTGGTACCCTCACGCTCCACTCTACCCAGCTGTAAGTGGGAGCCAGACTCTGCTCTTGAGCTAGACAAGGCAAAGTCCGTTATGACGGAAAGTAGTCACCCCAACCTCATGAAGCGGAGACCTAGTTTAAATGAGGTCTCTAACACTTCACTCCTCTACGACAGTACCTCTTATAGGACTACATTTACCTTTACTTTCTACTTTCACATAATGATATAATGTTTCTTTACCAAAATACCAAAGGATAACCAAACAGCGTATGTATTTCGACACCACCCATGCGTAACCAGAGAGTGTATTTGTAATTTAGATACTTTAAGACGATCATAGACTGTATCTGTAATAAGAATAAAAATATCTCAGTCATAACTGACTATGAGAATAGGCCCCTCAGGTGACAGCCCTCAGCGGTTTATTTTCCCGGTGTTTCTTTCTACGTTTTCTCCTCTCTTCTGCTTGCCGTGAGAGCTTCTTTTCGTCCAATCTTAGGTGCCGCCGTAGAGAGCATCGCCACTTGGTGCGATTGGCAGCTTCATCCACCAAGGTTGCTGGATCCAGTGCCTTCGTGTCGCTTTTGCCCACATCTTTGAACCTCAGCTACGGTCTGTTCTTTTGCCCACATCTTTGAACCTCAGCTACGGTCTGTTCTTTTGCCCACATCTTTGAACCTCAGCTACGGTCTGTTCTTTTGCCCACATCTTTGAACCTCAGCTACGGTCTGTTCTTTTGCCCACATCTTTGAACCTCAGCTACGGTCTGTTCTTTTGCCCACATCTTTGAACCTCAGCTACGGTCTGTTCTTTTGCCCACATCTTTGAACCTCAGCTACAGTCTGTTCTTTTGCCCACTTCTTCGAACCTCAGCTACGGTCTGTTCTTTTGCCCACATCTTTGAACCCCAGCTACGGTCTGTTCTTTTGCCCACATCTTTGAACCTCAGCTACGGTCTGTTCTTTTGCCCACATCTTTGAACCTCAGCTACGGTCTGTTCTTTTGCCCACATCTTTGAACCTCAGCTACGGTCTGTTCTTTTGCCCACATCTTTGAACCTCAGCTACGGTCTGTTCTTTTGCCCACATCTTTGAACCTCAGCTACGGTCTGTTCTTTGCCCACATCTTTGAACCTCAGCTACGGTCTGTTCTTTTGCCCACATCTTTGAACCTCAGCTACGGTCTGTTCTTTTGCCCACATCTTAGAACCTCAGCTACGGTCTGTTCTTTTGCCCACATCTTTGAACCTCAGCTACGGTCTGTTCTTTTGCCATCTGCCAGTAGTCCGTAGAAGATATCTTTCGGGGTGCGGCCATCTTCCAAACAGAGGACATGGCCAAGCCAGCGTAGTATGCGCTGTCTAAGCAGTGTATACATGCTTTGAAGGCCAGCACATGACAACGCCTCGACATGTGTGACTTTGAACTTTCCCGAAATACCGAGTATGTGGCGTAGATACCGCGGATGGAAGGTAATGAGCCTTCTTTCTTGCATAGCATAGGTTGTCCATGTCTCGCTGCCATACAGAAATGTGCTGGTGACGCAGGCGTTATGTATAGCAGCTTTGGACTTCGTTGTGAATCTGGAGTTTCTCCAAACACTCATTGTGAGGCGGGCAAAGGTAGCTGCAGCTCTGCTAATAAAAAAGGGTAAAGGATCTCGTTACACGCCCATTGAGGCATATTGGGAATATGGTGTTAGGCACACTAGAAGTGATGTGGTTAGCATCACGCCGGACGCCTTAACCTTCCAGAAATACTCTGGTACCCAGTTCATGAGGCTGGGTCGACCCCGGAGCCGTCTGCGGTCTAAAAAAATCCCACCTCAACTGGGGATCGAACCATGGACCACCGAGCTAGGAAGCCAGTGCACTAACCATTGCGCTACCTCGGCTTCAGCTCTGCTAATGCGGCTGTCAATTTCTATGTCCAGAGAGATTGTGTCGTTGATGGTAGACCCCAGGTATATGAAGTGGTGCACCACTACCAATTGATAGTTATGGATAGCAATAACTGGTATGACATCCACATCCTGACCCAGCACATTTGTTTTCTTTAGACTTATTGTGAGGCCAAGGTCATTGCATGCCTGGGTAAGAAGAACGTACCAAAGCGTTACATAGCCCATGATAACAATATACTCTGTTGCTGTCATTTTCGAGGTCATTGCAGTGTTCGGGCCTAGGCCTATGGGAAGGTTTTTTAAGCGGGAGTGAGATATACTTCCGGGAAGCCGGGAGGTCCTGTTTTTCTGAAGGGACCAAGAGTCCATTGTTTTTCGGGGAGAATCTTCGAAGTAACTGCTATGGCAGTTTTCCCCAGTGAATCTCTGTGCGTCGGGATGACGACAGAATTCCTTGTGATGTTCTGAGGATTCATTTGCCAGGTAATACCGACCTTTGTGCATTATTACGCTTTTCGGTGGCAGAACATGTAAAGGATTACCTAGGGTGAACAGCAGCTCACTGATCCGCCATTTCAGAACTCATATATTTGTGCTCGAGGTAGCCATCCAAGACTGTTAGTCTTATATTGTCCAGAAATCCAGTGACGAAGATATATTGTGGGAGCCGCAGATTGGCGGAACTTCTATCTACAATAAGTATTACTGCAGGGTTGATGATAACCTATTTAACAGAAGTACACGGCCGACGTCAGAACGAGGCCTGTGCTTCCGGCTATTATACTACAGCCTGATATGTGCAATTGGCGGGGAGTGCCAAGTTGCACCTATGTGTCATAGTAACTAAGGCATCTGACGCGTTTAGTCAGAGACGCCAAGGGCGACGCTACGAACTGTCATTATTGAAGAACTTTGCTATTGACCATGCACGTCTATTCTGATGTTTACCTTTTTGAATGCCAAATGTATACCTATCGATGTCAGGTCAGCATGACCTTGTTACACTGACTGTTCCTGTTGATACTATGTGTGTTCCCGTCAATAAATGTCTTGAAACATGCCTGCAGTGTCAAAGCATCCTTGATTACTGCATGTGGGAGTATGGGTTGCAGGATCTACATCTATACGAGCCTAAACACATTCGCGCCTTCATTCGCACCCACACTCAATTCATCATACGCTCGCACTACACATCTAACAACATGTATACTGTCTTGGGCCAGTGATCACCTCAACAAGAAAAAAAAAACAGTTACATTTCTGGTGGACCAGTTACGTGGGCTCTTATGATACATTTCTTGTCGCCAATGTGGCCTAGAAACTTACATTTCTGATGGACCAGATCTGTGGGTTTAAAAAGAACAGAGCGAGCATTTGACATTATTGTTGACATTTATGGATCCAGAAATTTACATTCCTGGTTGGCTGTTACATGTATGATGTCTCCAGTTTTGTCGAGAAAGTTACAAGAAGGACAAGTACACATTACACTTCTGATCTGTGGGTCTAAGCTACACACGGGACAGCCGTAACACACAGCGCTAATTCTACACTTGCAAGTTTTGGCTACAACAGGACAGAAATAGGTCATCAACGGTTGACCCAAATAAACAGTACGAGCATTTATATTATAATGCTACATAAAGCATAACAAGACATGTACTGAAGTTAACTACTAGGCATTTGCTACGTGGACCATAACTGCATAGAAGGCGGGTTCCTATTGTAAACAGTACTGCTGGTTGTTACACGTTTCATTCAACAACAGACTTTTCTAGGTCAGAGCATTCAAGCTACATTGTTGGAGGTCAAGTGTCTGTAAACAGTACGTGGAAATTGTAAACATTCAATGTGCAAGCCCTAATTTGAGAAGGTCATAGTAACTTTGGTTCGTGAATACCACTTTATGTTACAGTGGATTTGACGTTCAGTGCGCGTTTGACATTTCGTTTCTGTGTTCGCAAGGAGCAAGAAATTTATTTTAGTTTCAGCTGTGACTGAACTTGTTCTGCAACACATTGAAATTGATTGCTATATGTTTATGTCACCTCTACTGTTTTTGTGTATTTTTCTGCGGGTTTTTCGGTTGGTGGGTCTTACGGTAAATATGCCACTTGATCGAGGCTTACTGTAAGCGTTCTGTAGGTGCAAATTTTCTTAATTTGGAAATTTGCTAGTGACAATTGGTCGCTATTGATGTTAGCTGTGATGTAATTGTACTTAACGTTGTTTTTGTAATATTTTGTCTGTTTTTCAGTTTTGATTGTCGATTTGTTTTGTTTGTATTCTGTAGGTCTCTCCTTTCTTGTGCATTTCTCTACACATTTTTGGTTAAAACAGTGTTGCCATTTGTATTGTTTTGTATCTTTGTCTTTGTATTTTTTTTTGGTTGTACTACATTACTGTCATGCACAGTCTACATACATATACTGGGTCATGTTTTGATATTATTGATAAGGTAGACTCTTCATATAGAGTTTGTTAAATAATATTATATAAGATATTTATACAAGTTCTTTGATAAAAGACTTGTTATCTACAAAGATTGAGACAAGGTGAAATACATATTCAAGTTCTTTATAAAAAAGACTTGTGCCCATAGTGAGTGGGATATAAGGGAATTTTTTTTTCCACAGGTACTCAGGTGATTTTTTGGGTACATTATAAACAAGAGGAACATACAAAGTCTTTGTCTAAGACTAAGACAGTAAATAAAGTGAAGTGAGTATACAAGTCTATCATTTCAGACTTGTCTCCCATTAAAGTGGGATAATTTAATATATTTGCTTCTGCAAGTTACTGATCTCAGTAGACAAGATGTCTACATTGGACTACTTTATTACACAAGGGAGAGCCCTTGATAAGACTGGTCAACAGTTAGAACAGTGGGCTGTTGCTCAGTATGACAAAGCATTAGCTGCTGAAGAGAGAAGGGCTGCTGCAGAGGAAAAAAAAACTATGGCTGAAGAGAAGAGATTAGAAAGAGAAGCAGCTGCTGAACAAAAAAGGCTAGACAGAGAAGCTGATATTGCTGCTGAACAAAAGAAATTGCAGATGCAGGTGGAGGAAAGGAGATTTGAAGCTGAACAAAAGAGATTAGACAAAGAATCTGAACAAAGGAGATTAGACAAAGAAGCTGCTACAGAGGAGAGGAAAGCTCAAGCTGCTGCAGAGGAGAGGAAAGCTCAAGCTGCTGCAGAGGAGAGGAAAGCTCAAGCTGCTGCAGAGGAGAGGAAAGCTCAAGCTGAGGCTGAAATTAGAAAAATGGAACATGAGGAAAGAAAACAGAAGATGGAAACTTGATGAAAAACTCGCAACTTTGGAGTTAGAGAAATTGAAATTGGCGAGTACGGGTGCTCAGCAAACAACTTCGAGTACGACAAGGGAGTTTGTTAGTAGGATTAAATTGCCTCATTTCAATCCTTTAAAGGATGACGTAGCAGATTATCTAGATAGATTCCAATTTTTGTGCGATACGCATAACATAAAAAAGGAAAAATATGTTGAACAACTGATGCCATTTTTTTACAGGTGACACAGTGACTACTCTTATGACAATAGACGAACATGAGAGGACTAATTATGATGTTGTCAGGGCAGCATTACTAAAAAAATATCAACTAAAACAAGAAGACTATCGTCTTCGTTTTAGGACAATGTTGCCAGAAAATGGAGTAGATTTCTCTGATTTTGTTTACAAAGATACGTCGTACATTTACACGATGGGTTGAGTTGTCTCAGATTGAGAAAACATATGAAGGTCTAATGGACTTATTATTGCGAGATAAGGTTTTGTCATCTGTTAATGATTCTTTTCTTGCATTCCTTCATGAGCGTAAGCCTAAAAACTTAAAAGAAATGGAGGAATACTGTTGTCAGTATGCCACAGCACATCCCCATGCTACAGTTAGCAATTCTAAAGTGAAAGAAGGGTTGCCAGCTGCTTCGGCAACACCATATGGCCCTAATTTCAAAAAAAAATTTCAGGGTGCTCAACAAAATTGGAATAGGGGAAGTAATCAAAATTACACTCAGAAGCGGAGTAATCCAACACATGATGGTTCTTCGTCTATGCAGTGGAGACAAGATGGTAGTTCTCGTAATTTTAGTGGTAATAATTTGAGACACTTTCGCAAAGGCTATCCAAATAATAACTATTCAAATTTTCGAGGTAATCATTCTCGACGTCAAGATTATGACGATGGTGAATTTAGAAACCGGGATTCAAACCGGAATGATGATTACAATAGACAAGATGATAACAGTTACAGGGGAAATGATACTCGAAATAATTACAGGGGAAATGATAGTCGAAATAATTACAGGGGAAATGATAATCGAGGCAGACCTAGGTTTAACAAGAAAAGACCTTACCAACAGGCAAACTCTGCACAACAAGAGTTTGATGGAGCCTGTAATACAGTAAATGATAGTGGTAACTCTAGGGCTATCACTGGTTGTGCTTTCGATTTTGGGAGAGCAACTGAATGCCCCCAATGCTTAACATTGTTCGATTCATCGACTGTATCTACGCTAAGTTGTGGTCACCCTCTTCCTGCTCTACCTGCTACAGTTGCGCATGATGGGAGAGGATCTCTCATCTTACATAAAGGTCTAATAAATGATAGGCTAGTCTCAGTACTTTTCGATTCGGGATGTACTACCGTCGGGGTTAAGGAGTCTCTGATAGATCCTTGCTGTGCCACTGGAAAAACAATCAAATGTGTTACATTTGGTGGTACTATGGAAAGCTATCCTACTGCTATTATTAGGATTGACACTCCTTTCTTCACAGGAGATGTCCATGCATGTCTTCTTCCTAATCCTATTGCGGATCTTATAATCGGTCGTATTCATGGGGTTAAGGAATGCACCCCGCAACAAATTGCTAGTTGGGAAGAAAGAAACATTCAAACGGTCAATGCAGTGGTGACAAGAGCTCAAGCTCTTAATCCCCCAACTTCATCTGATAATAGTAATGAAGTTGATAGCCAAGACGAGCACTTGGTGATTTCCCATGACTCGTTTGTTAAACGTCAAGAAGAGGATCCTTCTTTGAAGAAATACTTCCTTCTTGCAAAGAAAGGGGATCCCAATCAAAATACGAATCACAAATCGTATATTACTATGAAGAATGGTATATTGGTACGAATGGTACAACACTCGGACAAGTCTATGCATTCGCAAATTCTTGTGCCTAAGTGTATGAGAGTCTTAATTCTTCGGCATGCACACGATTCTCAGTGTGCTGGACACATGGGTTTTTCCAGAACTAAAACTAGAGTCCTTGCGTCTTTTTTTTGGCCATTCGTGAATAAAGACATCCGAATTTATTGCCGATCTTGCAAAATTTGTCAAGAGGTCAAGTCTAGGGGTCCGAGACATGCTGCTCCTATTCAGGCTGCAGATATTCCGATTCGGCCGTTTCAGAAAATGGCTATAGACATCATTGGTCCGTTCAAAATTAAGTCAGCCAGAGGACACCAATTTATCCTCACTTGCGTGGACATGTGCACGCGTTGGCCAGAGGCTATTCCTCTGAAGAGCATATCAACTGTCGATATCGCTGACGCTCTTTGGCTCGTATTTTCTCGTCTGGGATTCCCCGGAGAAATACTGTCGGATCACGGCACTCAGTTAATTTCGGACGTTATGTCTCAGGTAATGGCTACGCTAGACATTAAAAGGTCTCTCAGTAGTATTTATCATCCAATGTCCAATGGATTGGTAGAACGTCTTAACAGGACACTAAAGAACTTACTTGGCAAGATAACGGAGGATCATCCTGAAGATTGGGACAGGGTTTTACCTGCAGTCCTCTTTGCCTATAGAGAGGTTCCCAACGAGCATACAGGGTTTTCTCCGTTCGAACTTGTCTTTGGCGCGCAACCGCGCGGGCCAATGTCCTTGTTACACGATTTGATAACTTCCGATAATATTGACGATGATACACAATCGTCATATGAATATGTTATAGCTCTTAGAGAAAAGATTGTCGAATCATGCAGGTTAGCAACTTCATCTTCCGAATTTGCGAAAGAAAAAGCTAGGCGATTTGCTAATAAGAAAAGACGCCTACGTCAACTTTGTCCTGGAGACAAAGCATATGTCTTACTGCCCTCAAGAGAGAATAGACTTCTCATTTCTTGGAAGGGTCCATACACTATAGTCTCGAAAATTTCTGATGTCGACTATATTGTCGATGTGGATGGAAGGCATAAAACCTTCCATATAAATATGCTAACAGAGTTTATTGAACGTCCAGACTATTTACAGCCTATTTTCCAGGCGACGGACGACTCTCCAGTTCAACATGGTCACATCTCATCCCTGTCCGTTATACAGGATGAGGAAACTATTTTTTCTGACGTGAACTTACCTCTTCCTGCGATTCCACTTACTTCAACGGAATCGTGGAGAGACGTTACAGTCTCTTCTAACTTGTCTTTTGAGGAACAACGTCAAGTATCCTCTACGTTACAATCATATCAGGATGTCCTTACCGACATTCCTGGACACACAGATGTCATAGAACATGACATCATACTTACTGATCGTAATCCGATCAGAGTAAGACCATACCCAATACCTATTCATTTTCAAGCACAAGTCGAGAAAGAATTGGATGAAATGATTCAACTACAAATAATTGAACCATCCACTTCAGCTTATTCTTCGTCGATAGTTATTGTTCGAAAGAAAGACAATAACATACGTCTTTGCGTTGATTATCGCAAATTAAATCAAGTTACGAAGTTCGATGCTGAACCTATGCCGTTATTAGATGATCTACTTATTAGACTTTCTAAAGCTAAATTCTTTACTAAACTAGACTTGTCGAAAGGTTATTGGCAAGTCCCATTGACGGAACACGCCAAACCTCTCACTGCTTTTTCGACACCTAGGGGTCTGTTTCAATGGAATTTTATGCCTTTCGGGCTTATGAACGCCCCAGCGACTTTCGTACGCATGATGCGACGAATTCTATCAGATCGTGCAGATGTCATTGCATATTTAGACGACATCTGACTTTTCAGCGATACTTGGGAAGAACACTATGTGGGTCTGAAGGAATTGCTATCTACTCTACGTGAGCATAGTTTGACTGCTAAACCCTCTAAAGCTTTTGTTGGGTTTAGTGAAATTTCCTTCCTAGGTCATCGAGTTGGTCATGGTCTGTTGAAGACAGAGGACCAAAACATTTCAAAGATATTAAATATCTCGGTTCCGAAGACAAAAAAGCAAGTGCGTAGTCTCTTGGGATTGATACAATTCTATGGAAGATTCATTGAGAATCTGTCCTCCATTATGGCACCACTTTCAACGTTATTGAAAAAAGGTTCTCCTAATATGGTGCGTTGGTCCCAAGAATGCCAATCTTCATTGGATCAGGTTAAGAATTTGTTCTCATCTCATCCTATCTTAAGACTACCGACGATTGATAAGACTTTTGTCCTTCGTAGTGATGCCTCTTCCACTGGGATTGGAGCGGCACTAATGCAGGAATATTCAGGAACTCTGCATCCTGTAATGTATATTTCTAGGAAGCTAAATGCGGCAGAAAGGAATTACTCGGTTTTGGACCGTGAATTGTTGGCTATGGTTTGGTCCATTCTTAAGCTACAAAGGTTCCTTCTGGGCGCGCATTTCTTTATGGAAACCGACCAAAAAGCTCTTACGGCTATGCAAAGTAAGGATTTGAAGAGCTCGAGATCTACTCGTTATGCTATTGCTCTTCAGCCTTTCCATTTCACGGTGCGAGCTATCCGTGGTTCGGATAATGTGATGGCGGACATATTGTCTAGATGCCCACATGATTCCAGTTAAATCTTGTGTCCTAGTTTTTCCTGATATATTTTCAGACTTAGGTCTGTCCTTAACATCATAATATGTTGTAATACAAATGTATTTGGATGATGTTTAGATAATTTAACAAATTTCATTTTGTCCATCCATCAGTGATATGTTGCTAAAATAGCATTGACATTTGTATATTGCTATGGTTATATTATTTAGTAATGTTTGATATATGATTGGTATTGCCAGCAACTTAGGTTTCTTGAATGGTATCCCTTAGTTTGTTTGGCTTAAAGGAAATATTTTCTCCTATGTTGGGAGATGATTTGTACCCTCTTCTATTGTACCTGATATTAGGTTCATTGTTTGCATGAGCACAGAAGTGATACTGGTGCTATCTTGCTCATGAACATATTAAAAAAAAAAAATTGCATTTTTTTTTTTTTTACAGGGGGGTGGTAGTAATGTTGCTGTCATTTTCGACGGAGTCATCTGTCAAGTTATTTGCTTATGTTTGTATCATAAGTATAATTGTGTCTTTACCTGCGATGTCAGGTTGATTAGGGGTTGTCTTCCCTTGTTTATTCATTCATTGTGTTTGACCTTTAGGGTCAGAGGTTGACAGTTCGGCGTAGGCCTATGGGAAGGTTTTTTAAGCGGGAGTGAGATATACTTCCGGGAAGCCGGGAGGTCCTGTTTTTCTGAAGGGACCAAGAGTCCATTGTTTTTCGGGGAGAATCTTCGAAGTAACTGCTATGGCAGTTTTCCCCAGTGAATCTCTGTGCGTCGGGATGACGACAGAATTCCTTGTGATGTTCTGAGGATTCATTTGCCAGGTAATACCGACCTTTATGCATTATTACGCTTTTCGGTGGCAGAACATGTAAAGGATTACCTAGGGTGAACAGCAGCTCACTGATCCGCCATTTCAGAACTCATATATTTGTGCTCGAGGTAGCCATCCAAGACTGTTAGTCTTATATTGTCCAGTAATCCAGTGACGAAGATATATTGTGGGAGCCGCAGATTGGCGGAACTTCTATCTACAATAAGTATTACTGCAGGGTTGATGATAACCTATTTAACAGAAGTACACGGCCGACGTCAGAACGAGGCCTGTGCTTCCGGCTATTATACTACAGCCTGATATGTGCAATTGGCGGGGAGTGCCAAGTGGCACCTATGTGTCATAGTAACTAAGGCATCTGACGCGTTTAGTCAGAGACGCCAAGGGCGACGCTACGAACTGTCATTATTGAAGAACTTTGCTATTGACCATGCACGTCTATTCTGATGTTTACCTTTTTGAATGCCAAATGTATACCTATCGATGTCAGGTCAGCATGACCTTGTTACACTGACTGTTCCTGTTGATACTATGTGTGTTCCCGTCAATAAATGTCTTGAAACATGCCTGCAGTGTCAAAGCATCCTTGATTACTGCATGTGAGAGTATGGGTTGCAGGATCTACATCTATACGAGCCTAAACACATTCGCGCCTTCATTCGCACCCACACTCAATTCATCATACGCTCGCACTACACATCTAACAACATGTATACTGTCTTGGGCCAGTGATCACCTCAACAAGAAAAAAAAAGACAGTTACAATCTCAAAATGAACGTAGTCTCTATCTGCACTTTAGATACATCAAGATGACCATAATCTGCACTACTGATACCTCAAGATGAGCACATAATGTATCTGCAATACATATATCTCAAGATAACCATAGAATTGATCTGTATTACAGACACCTCAATATGACTATAGAATATATATGTAGTGCAGATACCAAATATAACTATAAACTATAACAGATATCTCAAGATGACAATAAAATATATCTGTAATATAGATATCTCAAAATAACCATATAGTGTATCGGTAATACAAATCTCAAGATGGCCATAGAATATATCTGTAATATAGATGCTTCAGTACGATTATGGAATGTACCACATATACCTCAATAAGTGTAACGTTTATAGTCGCCCATCATTGTAATGGGTTGTTAGTCTTCGGAGAGGTCCCTCCTTGTTAAATATATATTTGTAGTGAATGGCATGCAGAAATGCCGATAATAGCTTGGCATTCAGTCGTCACACATAAAAGTAATCTTCAATATTAAAGATGCTCCACAAGGCCAGTTTGGACGTTAGGAACAACACATTTTTATTCACAGTACGCAGCTCCAGTAAGTTCATATATAAAGATCATGGCATAACCTAGCCAGTCTTTAACGTCGCTATTCAGTCTGCTAATGACAAGTTGTCCTCGACATTTGTATGCAGATTTTATTTAAAAGTCTCAACTCACGTGCATCATAATTCAGCATTCCATTCTCACAATTTAATACTCTAGCATCGACCCAATGAAGTATGTGGGCGATCTAGATGTTGAGACACTTTAAGAATATATAGAAATATTACCATCCAGGAGCTCGACATATATGCATCCGTCCACACTGGAATACACATAGAAAAGGCCCAGAAGGATCCTTCACTTCTGCTAAACTGAGACCGGCTGACTTCTGCTATATCTGCCCCAAAATGACGTACTTCCTGGTAACCCATAGATACAGTACATCAACAACAATGGTCTCTACCCGATACCTATTTGATAACGACCGATATGTTATGAGTTTTAATCATAACAATAAGTCTATATAAGTTATTTGTAATGCAGATACCAAAGATAACCGGGAAACAGTAAACAGTCCAAAGTGCTCTAGCTTTGTTCGGGAAGCCTTTTTTTAAAAGTATATACAATAGGATGAGCATTTCTTCCTCTGATAAACAGTTATCAACATAATTTCCTTTCATCCCTCCCCCTCTTCCACACCCTCTTTCACAACCACTCTCAAAATATTCCCGGTCTCTGTGACCCCTTTGTTCACAGCTGCCCCAGAAAAACCATTACGCCATTGTTAATTATTCCAGTAATGAAGTCACGGGGCCCCAGTTCATGGAACCTAATGTGCTCTTTACATTTTAACAAGGTCAAAATTTGCTTGTGGATTTAAAAAAAAACTATCCCCCCAGCAGTCGTTGATTATTATGTGTGCTGTAAACTTGTCACGGATAAAGAGACCTTATTAACTAGTTAAATTCTAAATTACTTGTGAGCACAGCGAGTAGAATGTCGATTGATTTCATCCCTGTTTTCTTTTATCTCGCGCCCAGGACATTAGAAAGTTTAAACGGAGTCCAGGAACGCGTACTGATGAAAAAAAGAAAAAAAAAAAGGTCAGGGGTGAAAAACGCGATATGGGTTGAAGATTGCATAAAGAACGAGTCGTCAAACCAGCCACAACTTCCTGTTTCTCACTTTTGCTGTTTAAATTCACATAACCATGACGACAGGAGGTGTCTATTTGCTCATCATCGCCCCCAGGCTTAGCATCCTGCCACCAAGATGACCTCCTTTTCACCGTTCTTTTTCTCCTCTTTATTGAGAAATGACACGAGGTGGGCGTGGAAGGACGGAACTGTTGTGAAAAGTGAATCATACGACAACTGAGATCTCCGACTTGCGAGTAGATTGCATCTAGAGACACTGATTGTTAACAATTATTCCGTCAACACATGGGGATGTGACAGTTGTACCTTTGCCAGTCTGAACAGATGAGTGTAGTTAAGTTACAGATGTTATAATGTCTGAATATATGTATAACTACTCAGTTGGGTGCTTCTCCATATCCATTTTTTAGGAGTAGTACCTCTTTTATAGTGCAGCCTAAGTCCGGCAGTTATATTAGGGCGCATGGTCACGTATAACACAATCTCTGCATAAGCAAAATATCATACTGAAGGGGGGGAGGGGGGGGGGGGGGATAAAGCGTCCGCATCGAATTCTAGAGGAACCAGGTTCGATTCCTACCCAGTTGAGGGAATATAATTTATGGACATTTTTTGTCAGAACCAGGTGTCCTAATGATGTCATACTCCTCCCTGGTCTCCTGCGTAGGGAGGTCGGATGCTTAGCCTTCTCAGATAAGGGCGAAAAAAAAAGGAGGTCCTGTGCCGTGCGCAAGTTGAGCACGTTAAAAATTCCTTCGCAATTGGAAATCGTAAAGAGAAGGCCTGTAAGGCCGCTACCATGGCAAAATTTAAAAATTAGAAACCTACCCACCACAAAAAATATTTATGGAATGTGTGATTCCTATATACACACATGCATGGGATTCTCGCCGGTGCTACGGAGTTCGTGCACTGTGCTGAGATCCCTCATGTGTGATCTAAGGGAAGAGATCGGAGCAGTGGTGGAGATGTCCGTGTGCAATGAAGATAGTCCTTAAAACCAAACCAAACCAAATAAAACATAGACTATAATTATTTACTGTTCCCAGGCCTCGGGTTTCCATCTTAATTTATTTTCAATGATCATACCATACAAACCTTCCAGATTTTTTTGTACTCTTCTCATTCTTCTGTCATTTACTAGACACCGTATTACCGTCTTTGTCTTGTGTTATCTGGCCATTTACTAGACACCGTATTACCGTCTTTGTCTTGTGTTATCTGGCCATTTACTAGACACCATAATACCGTCTTTGTCTTGTGTTATCTGGCCATTTACTAGACACCATATTACCGTCTTTGTCTTGTGTTGTCTAGCCTATACTGGTGAATAGGAAAGCTATATTACTGATTGCGTCTATAATTTGTCTAGGTCGTTCCTTGGTCCAAAATTCCGGAGTTAGTTGGGGTGGTCGTGATGATGACCACTGTCCACGAGGCATATTTTTATGTTGCCTAGTCGGCAATATGGTTAATCACGATTCACATCCCTAGCGAGGCGATGGTCATGGGTTCGAGATCTTGGTAACCCGTCACATCTTTTGCGTTTCTGTTGTCTAGTTTTCTACTTGATTATTTCTTATGAGTACCTGCAACATCCCTTTGTGTGCATTATTTATCTACCACTCAAGAAGAAAAAAAAACCCCGCTAAAAATGTTATCAGAACAAAAACAAAGATAACGACTAACGTAATAGAAGAGATTGGTGTGGTACCGTGTATAATATAATGAACGCGATCGATGACGTCAGAAAGATATAAACAGCTATGTAGGTAATGCATAGTGTCCTGGGGAGGAATCCGCGGTGGAAAGAAGTAGGGATGAACTTCTCTAATGATTAAGCAAATCCATAATGATAAATAAATAAACAAATAATACACAAAGGTATGTTTCAGGCAGTCGTGAGAAATACAGAAGTAGAAGATTAGACAACAGAAAAACAACACAAGTAATAGGCCCACCGGGAATCCGAACCCATGACGTTCCGAACGACACCACCGCCTAGCTACGAGAGCGAATCGTTAATTTCCTCTCTGCCAACTAGGCACCACAAAAATAGTGCTTCGTGGTCAAAGGTCTAGCACGATGTCTTCACGTAACCCGGATATGTACCTAAGAACGACCCACACTAATTATAAACGCAATCACTTCTGCAGTTTTCCTATTTAACAGTAAAGGCCAGATTACACAAGCCAAAGATCTTAATACTGTGTCTAGTAAATGGTAGAAGAATGAGAATAGTAGTAAAGATCAATAATACACAATTTGTGTTTTATTTGTTTGTTTATTTATTGTTTACATGCCTCGGGTTTCCCCTCTTTATTTGTTTATACGATTATCATTAATGATGAATGCTTCACAAACTCTGTCCAAAGGAGGCATTCTGAGAAAGGGCAGCTAGAATCTATAAGAAGAAATATTATAAACTTCTTCTTCTTCCTCGTTCGTCCTGAAAAGGACGTTATTTGCGTTGCGTCCGTTTAAGCGGAGCTGCGATATCTGCGCCTTTCGGCCGGCACATCCGACTTCAGCACGGCATTTTTTGGGACCGGGTTTGCCTTCCCTCTTCGATCCCTACTCTCTCAGCCAGACTGCAGTGATGCAGCCTGTTTCCAGGACCACCTCGTGGAGGTGGAGTATAGACACCGTACAAGTCTAATCATTAGACAAGTGGTGTATATTATAAACAAAGACACAAAATAACATCTAAATGTAAAATGAGTATGAAAAACTGTACAACATAACTTTAGAAGCAAGTATTATGAAGTTGTGTACTGTTGGAAGCTGCTTTGCGGTGTTTTAAGCTTCAAATAAATAGTTAGAGTTGTTTCAGCACAGCAAAGCACTTCCACTAGTTGCGCACCGAAAAGATTGACGGATGCTAGGTGCACGAAAAGAGAAGAATGCGCATTCATAAAGTCAGGGGTCTCAAATGCTGTCCAAGAGGCCAAGTATTTTATCAGAATTAGATACAGAAACCAATGGGATCATTCCAATCACATACAAAATGATGCATATTACCAGCTCAGTAGAAGAGATTAAGTGATAATCTTCAGACTCCGCACGGGCCACAACAGATTGGGATATCATCTATTCAATAATCTAAAGTTAGTAACGATGAGTGTAACTGTGGCACCGATAAAATAACTGCTGAGCGTCTGCTTCAAAGATGGCGAACTTATGAGCAACAGAGACATCGCATATGGCCATCTTACTTACTTAGCCGTTCCTCTTCTACCCTGGGGTGTAGAGGTTTGCCAGAGAGAGCGCCATACTATCCTATCGGCTGTCTTCCTAATGGCCTGGTTCCAATCTAGTCCTCGTTCCTTCAGAGATTGTCTAATGTTGTCCTCTTAGCGGACACTGGGTCGTCCTAAAGGTCTTGATCCCTGGCTCTTAGTTTCCGTTACTTGTCGTGGTTGCCGATCTTCTCGCAATCTGCAGACATGGCCAAACCATCGTTGTTAGGACTGTTCTACTTGGGTCTGCAAGCGCTGGGTTTTGAGGCTTTGCCGTATCATCCATGTCCCTTCTTGTTACTTCAACCACCTTCTTCAGATACCTCATTTCTGTTTCATGTATATCTGATACCTCATGGTCTGGAACTGGCTTATAAACAAGAGCTGGACTGGGAAAAGCCCATCAGAGTTTTACAATCAAGACCAAAGACAGAAGACGTTGGAGATCCAAAGTAGTCGACTTTCGATGCGGAGCTGCAGCTACATCTGATCTGGTCTGTATATCTGCTGTTGCCTCTCTCTCTCTCTCTCTCTCTCTCTCTCTCTCTCTCTCTCTCTCTCTTTCTCTCACTCACTCTCTCTCATGCGCTCACAGATTTTTTTTAAAGATGTACGGCAACCCATGTGGGAGAGAAGTATACATCTTGTCTTGTCTCACTTTTGTGAATGAAGGGATGGAAGGAAGTAATGTTTAAGTGGCGACAGATAGATCTGGGCTCTCATCAGACTCTGTGGTATTGGAGGGGTCAGGGCCGTAGATACGGGGGTGGGGGTGGTTCAAACCCCCCCCCCCCCCCCTCAGTGTTTGGTGAAAAACATTTGTGGGGAAATTATACTGTACCAAACATGTTTTGTGCCGAAATTTTTTTTATAAACCCCCCCCCCCCTATTAAGTCCTATCTACGGCCCTGGGAGGGGTGCTTGATAACACAGTCTACTGGAAGGAGAGATGGGGTGGGGGAAGGAAGAGCAACATATTAAAGGGCAAAACGTGAGTAAACAAAGAAAGAAAAGGGCAGTTTTAGAGCTGAACACTTTTATTTGAAAATGCACTAAAAAGACAAAAGGTCTGTGCACCTGTTCACATTTTTGTGTACGTCACCAAGTTCTGTGACCTTGTTCACAATTTTGTGTAGGTCATCACGTTCTGTGATCCTGTCCACAATAGTGTGTTCAGCATCATCAAGCTCTGTCAGCCTTTCACGGTTATAATCTTGTAAAAATTATGTCTTTTTCAATTTTACTTTTTTGTATGGCTGACCAGGAACAGGTCACTACAGGTTTATTTAAAGTTTGATAGTTCAATATATACCACGATAAAGGGTCGTGCACAAAATTGCAGCTCACTAAGTCATCAGAAACCTAGTGAACCAAAAGCCCAAAGATTTGAAACATCCAAACAGCGCTCATATAAAATTAAGTACAGAAATTTAATTATAAACGGAAAACCAAAGATCCTCTGTGTTTTCAGTGGTCTCTGAGGATATAAAGAAAGAATATAACCACTTATCTCTCTGGCATGTGGTAAAAAGCCACCAATATAAGTTTGTGCATAAAGCTGGCAACGCTATCATGTGACACAAGTTGCTGCAGAAACCACCGTGACAAGAGCAGATGCATTTTGTGAAGTGGCTTTCTACAAGGCGATCAGCTACAGTGGAGGCTCTGGCTCCATGCTCATGACGATGATGATGATAATAATGTTAATGATGATAACTGTGATGATGATGACAACCCAAAGTAACGAGTATAAAATACTCGAGCAAGTCACAACCTTCTGGTAGCATTCACTACTTTATTGTTCAGAGTGTGGTAAAAGATAACTAATATACGGCTGTGCGCCTGGCTGGCTACCTCATCATGTGAAACAAATCACTACAGAAACCACCGGGGAGAGAGAGCAGATACATGTTTTGAAGTAGCTTCCTGCTAGGAGACCAGCTTCAGCAGTGGCTCCATGCTCCATAAGAAGCGGACAAAACAATGATGATGATAGTGGTGGTAATGATGATGATGGTGGTAATGATGATGATGGTGGTAATGATGATGATGGTGGTAATGATGATGATGCTGATGATGATGATGATGATGATGTGGTAATGATGATGATGATGATGATGATGATGCTGATGATGATGATGATGATGATGATGATGATGATGATGATGATGATGATGATGATGATGATGATGATGATGATGATGATGATGATGGTGATGATGATGACGACAATCCAGAATAACCAATTATAAACTCGCGACCAAGTCATAACCTAGCATTCACCACTTTATTGTTCAGAAGGTGTTGGTGTCACCGTGGCCCGTCTCGGAACCAAACATCCGGGAAACAATGGAGGAACACAGCGGAAGCACCACCCCTTTGATTGCTAATAGAATTATGACGAGTACACAGACAACAGTGACGTGATGTCAACACCCTATTAGGTCAGCCGTACAATGGAGTCCACAAGAGTAACAAAGATGAAGTTGTCTGGGGTGAAAGCTTTTGTTCTGCTTGTCTCATCAGGGTTGTTATCCAAGCATATTCTCACCCCACCTGTTCATCGCCTGGGGGTTGTGGGCGCGTGCGTAAATTTGGACTCAGAGATTTTCAATTTTAACACAACCCAGTAGAGACATACATAGATAGAACCCAAATAAATATTAAAATCATGCCAGTATAGATACAAGTATTCTTCTGAACAACACAAAAAACTAAACTAAAAACCAAAAAGTAAAAACTCCATAGTGAGGCATAATACAGTACAGACTTACAATAAACAGAAATTTTAAAAAACTAACACAAAATGAAAAAAACGTCCTGATATAACCAACAGGTCCATGCATATGGTAATTGGTTGAAAGGGCGTGCTACACAAAGGGAAGTAGCAAAAATTTAAGGAAGAAAAAAAGTTTGTATGTGAGTTCAGTCTTGACAGTTAGTGAGTTCAGTCTTTACAGTCAGTCAGTGAGTTCAATTGTAACTGTTTGTCTGTAAGCTCAGTCTTGACAGTTTGTCAGTCAGTTTAATTTTAACAGTTTGTCTGTGAGTTCAGTCTTGACAGTTAGTGAGTTCGGTCTTGACAGTTAGTGAGTTCAGTCTTGACAGTTAGTGAGTTCAGTCCTAGGTTGTGTCCAGTTTAAACAAAGCACTCCTCTCGAGAACGAGGCTATACGTTTTTAAAAAGCGATTGAAGTCAACGATTACGCTAAGGAATGAAAGTATAAAACAATGCATTGAAAGAAAGTCTACATGGTAGTGATACAATAATAAAACTTTAAAGAAAACGCAGCGAGGTGGCGACAAAATAAGAAAATATTCAAGAAAGTCAGCATCATCATCATCACCATCATCATCACCATCATCATCATCATCATCATATCTGTAATGAAGTCTGAATCATATCTCGGCATCATTCAAAATTTATCACCGCGCAAACCCCGTGGATATAACTGACCAATGAAACGCCAGCTTGGTACAAGTAGTGTCAGAAGATACGCTAGGCTATTCGATACAACAAAAGTGTAGATGTTGATGATATTTCGGAAGGCAGTGTGCAAATAACCATGAAGTACCTGGATAAAGAAGGACCCAATTCGATAATAGGGATTATTAGCTTTAGGCAGATAGCAATAGACTCACTGGATGTGCTGTAGAGCCGAAGTTATTATGAATAGAAGACAGTGGAGCATGAACCATGTTGTGTTTTTCCCTGTTTCGGCTGCTCCAGTGAATAGTCGGATAAACTATAGGATACAATAGGTATAGTGATAGAGCTCATTCATATGAGTAAAATAAGCCTACGATGGAGGAAATCGGTGCAGAAATAAGGATTCCAGAACTATTTTATATTTACCATCTAAGCACACCTTGCCTTGCCTACACGATTTTGGATGCATGAAAACGTACTTTGGGCTAATTGTCATCTCGTACATCCGCAACTCCACTATATAAAGGGAGAGAACGAATGACACGGACACACTCGCCGCCTAATTCAAACTACAGACACAGAGCACAGCATTTATATCACCTCCATTGCCATCTGCAGAAGTGTGAGCAGACTGTGTAACCATTGAAAGCCTGTCTGTGATTGAGGGTAAGCGAGATGTTAATTATATATATATATATATATATATATATATATATATATATATATATATATATATATATATATATATGTAAATATATTATCAATGTGTGTTTAAGGTAATATTGGTATGTGTAGAATCATTGTGTTATTTCTGGAGGAAAACCCGAAGTGTGTTGGTTTAGTTTAATTGTATTAAATCAGTAGAACGAATGGATTGAGCTAGTTGTTTGTGGAAAGCATTTTAAAGATATTATGCTTGTTGGAAAGGACTATCCACACTGGAAGAAGGAATGACTATAACAGATTGATTTTCTGTATTATTTGATATATGACACAATGATTACTATAAGCCTATATGATTTTATAGAAACAAATCATGGACAAAACTGTAACAAGTGAATGACTGAACTATTGTGCTAGAACTTGAACAAATTGTGTTATTCATGACTTACTATGTCTCTTGTGATTAACCACATGTTACGTACATTTATTACCAAAAAGGGGGTAGTCTTCGGTCCTGCCAAATGTACGCACCAGTCTTAAAATAGTTATATTATTTGTGCGTTCGATTGATTCACGCACTGACGTGCACAATGCAGTGTGAGTTGCTTTGGACGCACGGGTAACCTAGTTGAGGAATTCTGACGTCATGTTTTGAACGGGGCAGTTCGGACCATGTTTATGTCCGATATATATTTCTTGGATTTTTCTGGCAAGTTTGAAGAAGCCATTATTTTGTAATGATATCTACTGGTATTCATGATGAAGCCAATAGTGGAAGTGTCAAGTAAGTGTCGCCCCATGTCACATCGAATGTTTATTGAGTTAAATTAAAGTATCAGGCCGCTCCTAGTTTTGGTCTAGCGGGAATTCATCGTAGTATGTCATTCCTAGAATGGACAGACGGAGTCGTTAGCCCTTTTGAATTACCGTAGAGGGAGGATACCTACGAGTAAACGAAGTTAATTGATTTGTATGCTTCACATGTTTTTATATGCCGTATTTTCGTCAATGCCAAAGTCGTGGCATGGATATAGAGAGGTTAGTCAACACAGAACTCTAACCTGGTCGTATTGTCGTGGATGACTTTGTTTGGATTTTATATATATATGCTACCTAAGTATCGTATGGAAAAAGTCTGGAATTGTTACAAGTATGATAAGAAGTATTGCTCCTTGAGAATGAATCCGTTGGCCATAAGATACGTCCTTGAAAGAAGGTCAACGGACTTGACTGCAATACATATGATATGGTAGAGGAAGTGACCCTTAGTCACTTGAATAAGAGGACTTAATTGTTAGAGAACCTTCATGAACTTGAAAAGTAATTATCAACATTTTTGACGTATGACCCTTTTGCACCTGTAACTATGATCGTCTTGTTCCACTCCGTATGTGTCACGTTAAATAAAATATATGTACAGTCATCACAGACTTGTGTGCTGCCAGTAAGTGACCAGTTAAACACTACTTGTTGGAGTTCGTTTTGAAGAACATTTTCTGACATTTTTGTTCCTTTGCAACCATTCGCGTAATGAAGTTCTTTACCATTAGAATGAACACCCCAACAGTAAATGGTATGCCAGTGTGGTCTGGAAATAAATAATTTCACAGGAACGTACTCAATCCAAGTATCGGTTGAAAAGAAGATTTGAACTTTCAAGGCGACAACATCTCAAACTTGGAACCTAGTGTGATGATGAATCAGAATCAACTTACGGTTACCAAATGCTCAAGGTCATCAATCAACCTCCACGTCAAGTTTTACAGTGACTGACTGCCTTGGGATCACCTATTCGTCATTATTACGTGCGAGCTGTTGTTATATACGCAGAGCGAAGTATTTTATCCTCAGACGTACATCCACGGAGACGAGGCACATTGTTTTTTCCCGGCACACGCGAGATGAGTATAACGTGCTTTCGTTGTACATTTTATTGCTTTTAGCTGTGCCTTCTATACTTATGTCCATCTTTACATTTTCCATGTTATATGTTATATGTTGTACATTCGTCGTGGGAGGTAGGGAGGTTGATCTGACGAACGAGATCCATCTCGAAGCCAATTCGGGCTCTTCGTCAGACGTTCTGTAGGGCTCAACTTGTAAGTTTCAATTGAGCGATAATTCCGGTCCAAGGCTAGAAACCTTGCCGAAGTTCCGATCGCTAATTGTTCCTTATGATAGTATCTGTTTAGCTGTTTCGTCACGTTTACTTGTTGTTTTTGGTAGTTATTTTTACTCGTATTTAGTTTTATGATGAATTTTGTTTGTATTATGCGTCCGTCTCACCTTTCCTGTCGTTCAGTTTTTTACAAAACCTATGTTTTTACACTGTGTTGTCAATTGTCCTGTTGAGTATCTGATCGTAGTTGTCATCGTAAATTTTTACGATATTCTATTTTAGTTACACATTTCTATTTTTGTTGATTTCTACGATTGTGTTCACTCGTCTTTGATTATCGTGTCTTGTCGGTAATGTTTCTATTGTCTTTCACGTTGTTGCTTTCATGACATTTCATTACATAAATTACTGTATTGATTATTGATTCATTTCATAACTATATGATAACAAAAGATACCGTTCTAGGACAGGAACGACGTACACTTGGCAAAGTAACATGGTTAGTTAATTTACATTGATTAATTATCATTTTATAAATCAAGAGTATTGTGACTACTTATAAAGCATAATGTATTCACTAGATTATTTCATTAAGCAAGCAAAAGCTCTTCAGATGGCTCCTGATGAAGCAAAAGCATTTGCACTTGCAGAATATAAGAAAGCTCAAGAAATAGAAGCCGAACAGAGAAAGCTAGAAACTTTAAGATTACAAAATTTGAAATTTGAGGCGGAGGAGAATGAGAAACGATTTCAGCGAGAGGCAGAACAGAAACAAAAGGAAATGGAAGAAAGAAGATTAATAGCTGAACAAGCCGCTGAATTAGAAGAGAAACGATTTCAGCGAGAGGCAGAACAGAAGCAAAGGGAGGCTGAAGAAAGACTTAAAATTGAGATGGAAAATAAACAAAAGGAAATGGAAAATAAACAAAAGGAAATGGAAGAAAGAAGATTAATAGCTGAACAAAATACAAAACGACTTCAGCTTGAGATGGAAGAGAATGATAAAAAACGACAGCATGAACTAAAATTAGCAGAGTCAGAATATGAGAGACTTAGGTTAACTCAGGAAGCTAATTCTCAGAGAACTTTTGAAAGCCAAACTTCATCCAGACATGATCATTTTAAGGAAATTCACCTTAAATTACCTAAATTTAATCCCCCGTCGGATGACGTAATATTTTTCCTAGATAGATTTGAGGCCACTTGTAGGTCTTATAACGTGGATAAAACACTGTATTGCACATATTTATCCAGGTTACTTACTGGGGATGCTTTAGCAGTTTATCATACTACCAGTATTAATGAGAAGAATGATTATAATGCTCTTAGAGCCGCACTTCTGAAGAAATTTCAAATGACAGAAGATGAATACCGATTAAGATTTCGTACATTGCTACCGCAATCAAGCAGAAATTTCAGTGATTTTCTGTCACAAATACGACTAACCCTAGAAAGATGGATCGAATTATCCAAAATTGAAAAGTCGTATGAAGGTCTCTTCGATTTACTAATGCGCGATAAGGTACTATCGTCTGTAAATCCTACATTTCTCGCATTTTTACACGAACGGAAACCTTTATCTATGAAAGACTTAGAAGAACATGCAAAAAAAATTTCTGCACTGCTCACCCAACCATGGATCTAAGTAATGCACAGATTAAGAATGAATTGCCTGTTGCTTTTGCAGCACAACAAAACAATTTTTCACGAAATCGTTCCTTTAGTGCTGACAGGTATGTCAATAAGGGAAATAATTACAATTTTAACAATGATAACTTTTACAAAGGGAAGCAATTTCAACAATCTGCTCCATTTAATGTTTCTTGGAACCAAGCTCACAGATCGCGAGATTTTGGTAACAATAATTTTAAAAATAATCAAGGACATTATAATAAACAAAACTGGAGATCAAGATCTCAGGGTCCGCAAAACAGACAAGGTTCTTGGAATAAAAATTTTAAAGAACATCATAACTTTAATTATACAAATTATCGGACTCATCCAAATTTTAACTCAAGCAGAAACGACAATTATGGCAATTTTAATGCAAATAATCAAAATCGATCGCGTCGTAGAGATAGATCGTCGAGTAATACGGGTAGACATTCTAATGTCGCTTTAAGTGATACACAGGCTAACATTGAACAGGGTAAAGTAGCTGAAACTCACAATGCTATGTCTTGTTCTCTTGATTGTACCCAGGTGAAAGACTGTCCAGAATGCTCGACTCTTTTCCAGCCTAAGGCGATCACGACGCTGCGTTGCGGACATACCTTGCCTAGTCTACCTGTAGTCTGTACGGCCACTGCTGCGTCAGTACACCAGGGACAGGGCTCTCTTAAGTTTAACAAGGGATTTGTCAACAACATTTCATGCTCTCTCCTATTTGACTCAGGTTGTAGTACTGTGGGCGTCCGGACTTCGCTGATCAACCCAAGTTGTGCCACGGGCAGGGTTGTCAAGTGTGGGACTTTTGGTGGCACCGTTGAAACATTTCCCACTGCTATTATTGACCTTAATACACCATTTTTTTTCAGGAAAGATCCAGGCATGTCTCCTTCCGAATCCAATTTGTGATGTAATACTTGGTCGCATACATGGTATTAAAGAGTGTACACCACAGCAAATAGCTGAATGGGAAGAGCGACATATTCAAACTGCAAATGCAGTAGTGACTAGAGCGCAAGCTACTAATATGTCGCATGATACACCTATTGAACCTACAGTTCATACCACTTGTGATGATGATGCTCCTATTTCACGGGAGTTGTTTGCAACATTGCAAAAGAATGATGATTCATTAAAAAAAAATTTTCAGTATGTGAACAAAAAGAATACCAGCAACAAACTTGCAAAATCTAGACATGACTTTATACTTAAAAATGGGATTTTGCTTAGAGTAATACGGGAAAAGGATTCATCCTTATGTTATCAGATCTTAGTCCCATCCTCTATGAGATCTCGTATATTACGACATCCGCATGACTCGCAATGTGCGGGCCATATGGGTTTTTCGCGTACCAAATCCAGAGTGCTTTCGGCATTCTACTGGCCAGGCGTCCATAGGGACATCACTCTCTATTGTCGGTCCTGTTTGATATGTCAGGAAGTTAAGGTACGGGTGTTGAGGATTGCTTCATGTCTACAGCATGGCGCATTCCTCAAATGATTATATCTACGCGACTGATGTCGATGATTGTTTCATGCTTACAGACATTTGGATTTGAGCTCGATCCGAGTGTCTGTATCATGGAACACCTCAAACGAATAGAGATATATCTCATCGACCGATGTCGATGATTGTTGCATGTGTGCAAGCATTTGAGTTTGGCCAACTCGGATTGCTGCACCGTGGAACATCGCAATTGAATATATATTAACGACATAGTATGCATATCACTATGCATGACGCGTATGGCTTTATAACGTCATTCGACTTGTGGGTTTTGACCCGAAGGGCAGTGTGTTTCAGAAGTGTGGCCATTGCCACTTATATTGTGTGGTATAACCACTGGAAAGTGTGTGGCGTTGTCCACTTTTTAATTGTGTGGCTGGGAAGCCATTTGAGCAGTGTATTTCTTGAACTAAACATAAGTCGTCGTATGAATAACGCAGTTTGCATAATTATGGCAGATTAGCCTGGCGTGGTATGCCAAAGGAACATTATGTTACTAGCAATAGTGTAAGACTAGTATAGATGGATATTGTACAGCTAGCGGCAAGCGTAAGCCTAGTGTAACGGATATTAAACGACTAGCAGTAGACGTAAGCCTAGCATAATAAGTGTATTGCAGAACTAGCAGGATAGTTAAGTCTAGTTAGCCTCTGAATTTATGCCAAAGGACATTGGCCGTTAAAAGGAACTGACCTCTAACCAGAACTCTAGATAGAGATTGTGAACATGTGCTTATGAACTAATGAGAACTCTTACAGATCGTACATGAATGTGATGTGACTTTTGTTCCCATGTAGTTGGTGTCTGCTCATGGTATGAAATTACTAATTAAATATTTTAAGTCGTCAAAATCACAGTCTTATCAACTGTCGTATTCGGAGTTGAGTTAAATGCTATTTATCTTCAACTGATCATGACCAGTGATGATTAATGTCTTAACACGCTGCATCTCACACTGCCAATATAATCAATAAGACAAGAGACTAATACAGGTCAGTCAAGGGTCGAATATTTAATATGAAATATATTCAGCACATAATGAATCACAAGGGTTAAAGCAGACATTATCGATACCAACGGACAGTATTACGGAATCCTACAAAAGTGATAAGAACCCGAGGGACTTTGACTCTATAAACTGAATACGCATATAATAACTTGGTCATCCACAAATACTAGAAGTCATCGAAGCACCCAGAATATACTGGGGTCCCGGAAGAGCCCGTAACATACTGGTGTCAGAAAGTGTCTGGATTTCGTGAATACTGGATCCCCCCCTTCAAGTATCGAAGAAAGTTAAACTGATGATGAACGTTTTAAATGCAAAATCATTCATTCAATCCTAACCGGCAACTGAAATGCGCAGGACAGAAAGTGACGTCACTACATTCATGCCGTCAACGTTAGCAGACAACATTGCCTGAGAATCTGAAATTTTTCTTCCACCAAAGAGACTGATTCACGCAGATAGAACGGTAATCTTCCACTCGAGAACCTGAACCAGTGGAGAATGTATCTCTTCATCAAATTCATCTGAGGCTGCGACGCAGATCGATTGAAGAAACTACGTTTGAAGACCGAAGCAATACTTTCAAACGGTTCCCTACTGCGAAGGTCAAGGTCTACCATCAATGGACCTCAGCTGTTGAAGACACTTGGATTAGAATTACATGCATTCATGTATTTCTCAGAGGGACAACTAAACAGATAAGTTCTTGATTTTACTTGGGCGCTTGAACATTATCATATTGTCCTTGCATTAGCTTTGGTCTACAGTTCATCATCACTTGACTTACTTTTTACTATCATCTGTGTTCCCCCATTCATGTTTTTTGTATATTCGTATATTCGTCGTGTTTAATATTGACTGGAATTTTCCCAGGAAAGCTTCAGTGAATGTTAACTTCTATTAGATTTACATGATTATTTTGCTGACTGAGGATCTGACTGATTATATTTTTTCTTTTGAGTCAGGAAATAAATGTTTCTTCAGTTAGCATTATAACCATATTTTGTGTACTTAGCAGTTGCGTCAAGTGAATTACGTCCTCTTTATTTACATAACCTACTTTCAGTATTGTTGACAATTGTTGTCGTGTGTGATCTAAAACTTCTTTGTCTACACGTTCGTTTAAGACGACTTGTCTTGTTATATTTTTGTGTGATGTAAATTCTTTTCTTTCTTTTACTGATTACTGTTTATAAGTCTCCTTTATTTACTTTATAAGTGTAAAGTGTTGTCGTATAATTGAAAAATCATTTCATTGTAAATCATTTGATTGTTTTCACTGTCTTTGTCACATGTTCTCCGAACTTGTTTGTTATTGATTAATATATTCATGTACATAATATAGTGAGTTCTATAAACCTAGTGTATATTATAGACTATTGAAGGTACTCAGAAACCTATTATCATGTCTACACTACAGGAATTCATTGATATTGGAAAAAGTTATGGAAAATCAGGAGCGGAACTACAAAGTTTTGCAGATACAAAATATGATGAATATTTATCGCGTCTGGAAAGAATGGAACAGCGCGAAATGGCTAAACGAGCTGATGAGCTTAGGAGGTTTGAATTAACCCAAGAGAGGGAATTGAAAGAAAAAGAAATATCCATGAAATTGGAATTAGAACGACTGACTATAGCTCAACAAGATAAAGACAGAGAGCAGAAAGATAAAGAATTAGCTCAACAAGAAAAAGACAGAGAATTTGAGAAGGAAAGAATGGCACAACGAGATAAAGAATTAGCTCAACAAGAAAAAGACAGAATTTGAAAAGGAAAAAATGGCTCAACGAGATAAAGAAATGGAATTAAGGAGAATGGAACTTATGCAACTGGATCAAGCACATAAAAATGCCATGGAAATGGAAACATTAAAACTTCATGCAGAAAAAGAAAAAGCTTTAGAATTAGCTAAAGTGCAGTCTGAGCAGACTAAGACTGCGGCTGCTACAAATATTTTTTATCCTAAGTTAAAAATGCCACATTTTGACCAAACTCGCGATTGTGTTGACTCTTTCATATCTAGATTCATCATCAAGGTAACAGCTCTGAACATACCCAAGGAAAGATGGGGCAGTCTTTTACTTGATTTTTTGACTGGTGACTCACTTAAATGTTTCATGAGTCTTGATGAAAAGAGCAGAAGCGATTTCGATGTCGTAAAAGAGGTATTACTAAGACGTTTCCAGTTAACTGAGTCTGGATTCAGAGATCGCTTTCATGCTGCTAAACCAAGCAAGGATGCAGATTTTGGTGAATTCATTGCATCTATTAAACATTTCCTTAGCAGATGGATTGATCTATCTGGTATAAATAAAACATATGAAGGTGTTATAGATCTCATGCTGCGAGATAAAGTTTTATCCGCATGCAGCACTGAATTAGAAGCATTTTCCTGGCAAAGGGGCGACCGACCCCAACCAGGCGCGTCCACGGGTGGCGGATAGTGGAACGACCTCCAGATATGGTGTGTCAGCTGCGAATAAAGTCAGCATAGCTGGACGAATAAGCAGTCGCGGACCAAACGGCGATGTCCTCCCAGCAGGACGGGGAGGGGTAACAGGTGGCACTGATACCCCCACTGAAATCCCCCATATGTCCTACGACGGGTGCATCAAGCGAGTAAGAGCCGCTATAAGCTCTCGCCACGGGGAAGGTAAACCTCGGTAAACAAACCAATCTGCTGCCTTGCAGCTACCACCGGGAGATGGAAAGGCTATGGGAGACAACCCTGAACAACAAACACAACCCGGCCTGCCGAAGACGGAGTGTGTTAGCTACGGCGCAGACACCGGGAAAAATTAGGACACACACGCTTTTTCGGTATGGAGTCATGCGACAATCTCGACTTACGTCATGGCGTCGCTCCTATCAGCTACAACCGGGGAGGAGCGGAGCCGGGCCCCTAGCCTCGAAAGGGCCCACCCAAGCAACCGGTGCCTTTGCCAACCAAATGGTCGGGGGAAGGCAAAGTAGAGCAACTGACCAACCAACCCACTATCTTACAGTGGCTCAATGGAATGCAGAAGGAGTGAGGAACAAGAAACCGGAGTTACAAGAATTCCTCAGGGAAAATAACATTGATATAATCTGCATCCAAGAAACTCACCTAAAAGATACCCAACGATTCTTTGTACGTGGATACCAATCCTTCCGCCAAGATAGGGCAAAAAGAACTAAGGGAGGAATCCTCACACTGATTAAAACCTCAATCCCAGCAGTAGAGACACACAGATCTGGTGAGGATGAACTTGAATACATAACAGTCCAACTACTGCTGCCCAGTGGAGACTTAATGATCACAAACTGCTACAGCCCTCCAACCACAACTCTGGAGCTACACAAAGTGAAGCTTGCAGCATCGAGACACCTCATTATGGGTGACTTCAATAGCCACTCACCCAGCTGGGGCTATAACGCAACAGATCCAAGAGGAGAAGAGGTGGAAGATTGGATGGTAGAGAATAAACTAATTCTAATAAACCAACCAGAGGATAAGCCCACCTTCTATTCCAGAGTATGGAAAACAACGAGCACACCAGATCTTGCTATGGCTACAGATGACATACATCGACTCACCACCAAAACAGTAAATACTCAACTTGGGGGAAGTGACCATGTACCAGTCACATTACAGATATCTGAGGTAAGAAGTGCAGGAGAAATCAATATGTCTCCTAGCTGGAATTTCAAAAAAGCAAACTGGGGATTTTTTAAAGAACAAGCCGACAATTTCTGTCAGAACATTGCCCACTCAAATAACATCAATAAAAACATCTCCATCATCAGTGAGGCAATCATCCAAGCAGCAAAGAAGTCAATTCCACGAGGTAAACGACGAGACTACAAACCATACTGGAGTGACAACCTGGGAAAACTCCATAGTGAATTAAATAAAGCACGGGAAACTATGGAGCAAAATCCCACATTAGAGAACACACAGAGGCACAACAGCATAAAACAAGCCTTCAATGAACAAAAGAAAGCTGAAATCCAAAGGAGCTGGCACCAGAAGACCAGCAGTCTCAACATGGAAAAGGACTCAAGCAAGCTATGGAATCTGACAAGAGTACTAAATGAAGAAACAACAACCAGCTACTGTAAGACCGTTATCAAGGAAAATGAAAAATACCACACAGGAAAGATGGCAGCAAACATCCTGGCAGATTTCTACAAGGAAGAAAGCACCACATCACTTTCACATGCACGGATCCAAGAAGTACGTAAGGAAGTAAAAGAAAAACTGAAGCACCAAAACCCAGATATCTGCATGAAGTCACCCCTTACTATGAGAGAACTCAGTGCTGCCATAACAAAACTAAAGAACAGAAAAGCTCCAGGAAAAGATGGCATCACAAATGATATGATCAAGAACCTTGGACCTGTAGCCAGGAACAAGCTCCTCCTAATCTTCAATCAATCATGGAGTACTGGAAAATTTCCAGATCAATGGCGAGAAGCAATCATTGTTCCCATCAGAAAGAAACAAAAGGAGAAAACAAGCAAGTCCAGCTACCGACCAGTTAGCCTACTGAGCTGTCTGGGTAAGGTAATGGAAAGAATGGTGAACTCAAGATTACTGAAACATCTGGAAAAAAAAACCATCTGCTTGATAACACACAGTCAGCATTTAGGAAAAATCGCAGCACCGAAGACCAACTAGTATATCTAGCCCAGGAAGTAGAAAATGCTTTTCAGGAGAAAAAGAAAGTGCTGGCGGTTTTTGTAGACTTGACAAAAGCTTTTGATAAGGTATGGAAAGAAGGACTCCTCCTTAAGATGCTCAACAGCAAAATTGAAGGGAGAATGTTCAACTGGATACGGGACTTTCTTCGATACCGCACAGCAAGAGTAAAACTTGACGGGAAACTGAGCCATCGCGTCACTCTACAACAGGGTGTGCCACAAGGAGGAGTTATCTCCCCCACACTTTTTTATCATATATATAAATGATATTGCAGAGAAACTGTCCGGGCATATCTCCAGGGCTCTTCATGCTGATGATTTTGCTGCCTGGTGTGCTGCTGAACATTTGCCTACTGCGAAGTTCAGGATGCAAGCAGCGCTAAATACCATCGGTAAATGGGCATCAGATTGGGGAGTACAGATAAACCTCTCCAAGACAGTAGCAACCTGCTTCTCTCTGTCAAATCGCCGAGAAACGATCAAACTGCAGCTAAATGGAAGTGAACTTCCAATCGAGGAAAACCCAACATACCTAGGAGTCAAGTTGGATAAGAGACTCACCTGGAAGCCGCACATAAAAGCAGTAGAACAGAGAGCAATAAGAAAGCTCTCTGTTATGAAGAAACTGGCTGGCACAAGTTGGGGGGCAAATACCAACATACTTAAAAAAGTCTATACAGGCACAGTCAGACCTGTACTTGAATATGGCATGTCAGCCTGGGCCACAGCATCTAAAACAAACACAGAATGTCTAGGGAAAGTGCAAAATTCAGGCCTTAGGCTAATCACTGGAGGGATGAAGACTTCTCCAATCCAGGCAATGGAGCGATACACCAACATCCGCTCTCTTGATGACAGACGTGAGAAAAAGGTATTCACTCACAGTGAGAAGCTTCTACGAATGCCAAGTCATCCAATGCATGCCAAACTCCATAGTGTGACAAAGAACAGGCTGAAAAGAACCAGCTTCCTAAACATCTCCAAACATCTGCATCGATGCCATGAAGACCTCCTCCCAAATCGATCTACTGAGATTGAAATGTTAATTGATTACGAGGAGCCAGACGACTGCCATGGAAATATATCTATCATCACAGAAGTCCCTGAAATAAAAAAGAAAGGCCACCTGACCCCTCAACAACTAAAAACTTTGGCTCAAGAAATGATTGAAGAAAAGTACAACCCGAAGGAGTGGACACATGCATACACAGATGGATCTGCTGAGGGGGCAGTAAAGAACGGTGGAGGAGGCATTTTTATAAGATTCCTAAATGGAAAGATCATCCGAAAGGCCTTCCCAACTGGAAAGATCTCCTCCAATTTTAGGGCAGAAGCTATGGCACTACTGCAAGCCCTGAAGATCCTCACCAGACCTGAACAGCAGCCACAAGCTAAGATAGTAATCTTCACTGACTGCAGATCATTACTTGAATCAATACAAAATACCAGAAATGATAACATGATGAATGAGATCAGATCTGAGCTTAACATCATCCAAAGGTCATCAACCATTGCCCTTCAGTGGTTACCTGCCCATTGTGGAATCGCTGGTAATGAGAAAGCAGATGCTCTATCAAGAAGCGGCAGTAAAATGGAACAATACAGCCACCCATTGCCCTATCGGGAAGCAAAAAACCATCATCCACAACAAGTACAAAAATCAGTGGAAGGAGGAAGGGGATATATACAGCAGAGATGACCCAATCCACCACCTAAACAGACACCAACAGACGACAATTTTCCGCCTGAGAACTGGACACTGCAGATTACTTGGACATCTCTATCGCCTCAAGATATCCCACACGAATGAATGCCCTTGTGGAACTGATATCCAGACTCCAGAACACATTCTCCAGAACTGTCCAACCCATGATAAATTGCGACGTGCGACCTGGCCAAAAGGTGATGAGCTCCAGCAGAAGCTATGGGGCTGCCGCGCCGACCTGGAAAAGACTGTGGACTTCGTCCTGACGACAGGCCTGCAGATTTAGCATGACTACAAACCGAACGCAGAAGAAGAAGAAGAAGCATTTTTACAGGAAAGACATCCTAATTCTATCGATGAGTATGAAAAACTCGGAAGACAGTATCAAACCGCACATCAGAATAAAGATCTTCATAGATCGACTATTCGAGATCCTATGCCTGTGTGCGCTGCACAACATGATCACAGACCTCGATCGAAGAACTTTGATGGACGTTGTCGTTCAGATTATTATCAATCCGACAGAGGTTTTTATAACTTCCGTCGTCATCGCTCTCCTTCGAATTCATATCGACGAGGTTATAGAGGATATTCACCTCATGATCGTGGGTATCACAGAGGCAGGGATTATGATGGTTCACATCAAAAAGGATACTATAAACATAGATCATCTTATGGTAGAGATGCCAGGAAAGATGACTCTACTGATTTTTATTATAGCAATAAAAAGTCAGTCAATAATAACAAAGGTAATGCCAGATCTCCGTCGAGAGACAAAAATAAACAGAGACATGCAAATAGTTGCAGTATTAAAAAGGAAAAAGGTAATGATGATAATGATCATGCGAACGCATGTATGGTAATGAATGATACATGTTATGAGTGTCAGTCGAAAAACAGATTAAAGTCTACAATTACACTTGATTGTGGTCATTGTATGCCAACAATGTCGGCATGTGTAAATGTCGGTTATCTTACATTTCATCCCGGAATATTGGATGGTAAGGTAGTAAGAGTTTTGCGTGACACGGGGTCTTCAACGATAGGCATTAAGCACTCGCTTATCGAGCCCTCTGCTTTTACAGGCAAATCAGTTAAGTGTGTCACATTTGGTGGGAATATAGAAACATTCCCTGTGGCACGAGTATACATTGATACTCCTTTTTACACAGGCACTGTCTATGCCTGCGGCTTGAGAGCACCCATAACTGAAATTATAATAGGAAACATACCAGGAGTTAAAGATTGCACTCCCGAGGAGATTGCAATGTGGGTTGAATCTCACCCACAGGTGGCAAATGCTGTTGTAACGAGAGCACAACAGTTAGCTACGGACATGGCTACACCACCTCCTCCTATAATGGATACAATTATGTCTCAAGTTGGCACTGTTTCACCTTCTGTTTTTTGCAGAAAAACAGAAGAGTGACCCAACTTTACAAGGATTGTTTAGCCGAGCAGAACAAAAAACTATTAAATACACAAGAGGGGCTAAACAATGGTTCAAGATAAAGAAATCAATACTCACTAGATATTATGATGATGGCAAAACAATTATACATCAAGTGATAGTACCTAAAGAATACAGACCATTGGTCCTACAAACAGGTCATGACTCCCCTATGGCAGGGCATATGGGGATCAAAAGAACATTGTTTCGTGTTACGTCACAATTTTATTGGCCTGGGGTTAATAAAGATACAAAGTTATACTGCAAATCATGTACAACATGCCAAGGTATAGCACGTAAGGGCAGGTTCCATACGGCACCCTTACAGATTACAGACGTGCCTGAGAGACCTTTCAAAAAGATTGCAGTAGATATAGTGGGTCCGTTATCAATTGTTTCAAATAATGGATTTCGTTATATTTTAACTTGCGTAGATCTTTGCACGCGTTGGCCAGAGGCCATACCATTGAAAACCATCACAACTGCATCCGTGTCTGATGCATTATTTTCGATATTTTGTCGAATCGGTTTTCCGGAGGATATATTGTCAGATCAAGGATCACAATTTACTTCCAACATCATGAGGGATTTAGAATCCATGCTATCTGTTCACCACTCGTTTTGTAGTGCGTATAGGCCTCAATCAAACGGTGTGTGCGAGCGCTACAATAGCACTCTAAAACAGATGTTATCTAAGATAACTGAAGAATGCCCTCGTGAATGGGATCGGCTTCTGCCGGCGGCCCTCTTCGCTTTTCGTGAAGTGCCTCACGAGAGCACGGGATGGTCTCCGTTCGAATTGGTTTATGGTTCGAATCCTCGCGGACCAATGATGATACTCAAAGATTTGTTGATTGGAGCGTCAATTGATACAGCCACTCGAAACAGCTACGAGTTAGTGATTGATCTCCGACAACGAATCATCGATGCGTGCACGTATGCATCCCAGAGTATAAAATCAGCCACTCAACGATCAAGATTATTACATAATCAAAAGAGAATATTAAGATCATTCAAACCAGGGGAAAAAGTTTGGTTGTTGCTACCTCATAACGATAACAAATTACTGATATCATGGCAAGGTCCATTTGATGTTATCAAACAAGTCACAGATGTTGACTACTCGGTAAACGTTAGAGGTAAAATCAAAACCTTCCATGTCAACATGCTAAAATTAGCAGTTGAAAGACCACAGGAATTAATTCCTGTCATTAACTCTATTGATGATTCTTCACATCATACTGCTTCTTTTGCAGTTGTTCATGAAGAAGATACTACTTCGTCTATCCCTTTACAATTTCAACTACCTTCTTTGCAATCATCGGAATCTTGGAAAGACGTGACTATTTCTTCGTCACTATCTTCGTCACAACAAGATCAAGTTCGGGATATTCTTATTTCTTTCAATGATGTTCTCACCGACCTTCCAGGTCAGACATCGCTTATATCCCATGATATTACTCTTACTGATTATAAACCTATCAAACTTAGACCCTATCCTATATCTTTACACCACAAAGATAGGGTGGAAAAAGAGTTAAAAGAGATGATACGTTTAGGTGTGATATCTCCTTCGGAATCACCATATGCATTCCCAATGGTGATAGTTAAAAAGAAGGATGATTCTTTACGTATTTGTATTGATTTAGGCGATTGAATAAAATTACAATCACAGACGGGGAGCCTATGCCACTTTTAGATGATCTTTTATCAGAATTATCTAATGCTACCTTCTTTAGCAAACTAGATCTCTCTAAAGGCTACTGGCAAATTCCTCTTGCCGAAAATGCCAAACCTTACACAGCTTTCACAACTCCTTTTGGGCTCTACCAATGGAATTATATGTGTTTTGGGTTAGTGAATGCGCCAGCGACGTTTGTGCGCATGATGCGCCGCCTTCTTGGCGATCGTAAAGATGTCATCACGTACATCGATGACATCTGCCTATTTCATGACTCGTGGGAAGACCATATTGATGGTTTAACTTCCCTTCTACATACGTTACGTATGCATGGTTTGACTGTGCGACCTTCAAAGGTCCAAATTGGTTGTCAGGAAATTTCTTTTCTTGGTCACCGCATAGGTAACCACAAACTGTATCCTGACGACAATACAGTCAAAAGAATTCTAGAGATTTCTACCCCTTCAACTAAGAAACAAGTTAGAAGCCTTTTAGGCTTGATAAACTATTACCATAAGTTCATCCCGCATTTCGCACAACTATCTACACCTTTGTCCGCACTGTTGACCAAAGGTAGTCCTAATAAGGTACGTTGGGACAAAGATTGCGAAAGCGCTTTGGTAACAATTAAGAAATTATTTAGTAATGCACCAATTTTGTTATTACCAAATATACGTATTCCATTCATACTTCAATCAGATGTCTCGAGTTACTCTATGGGTGGTTGTTTGCTGCAATGTTACAAGGAAACACTCCATCCATGTTTCTATGTGTCGAGGAAACTGACTCCGGCTGAACAGAAGTATGCGACAGGTGAACGTGAGCTCCTGTCTATGGTCTGGTGCCTGGAGAAGCTGTCAAGATATCTCATCGGCACGCACTTTTACATTATGACAGACCATAGTCCTCTTACTTACATAACAGCTAGAACAATGCGTAACGCTAGAATACACCGATGGTATTTGTTAATTCAAGAATTTTCATTTACGATTCTGCCTATTGCTGGCTCAGACAATAACTTGGCAGATCTTTTATCGCGCAACGTCTTTGAGAAGAAATTGAATTAACTCTTTAGTCACCATGTTGACAAGTGCTATTATTAATGTTATAAAATTTAATGTGTCTACTTAATGATTATCATACTTATAAGTAGGTAGTACTAATATTGATATGTTTGGGAGACGGGCGTCTTCTCCATCACTATCATCCGTGCAACAAGTGTCACGTTTGGAAGTGAGGGGGATGATGTTGAGGATTGCTTCATGTCTACAGCATGGCGCATTCCTCAAATGATTATATCTACGCGACTGATGTCGATGATTGTTTCATGCTTACAGACATTTGGATTTGAGCTCGATCCGAGTGTCTGTATCATGGAACACCTCAAACGAATAGAGATATATCTCATCGACCGATGTCGATGATTGTTGCATGTGTGCAAGCATTTGAGTTTGGCCAACTCGGATTGCTGCACCGTGGAACATCGCAATTGAATATATATTAACGACATAGTATGCATATCACTATGCATGACGCGTATGGCTTTATAACGTCATTCGACTTGTGGGTTTTGACCCGAAGGGCAGTGTGTTTCAGAAGTGTGGCCATTGCCACTTATATTGTGTGGTATAACCACTGGAAAGTGTGTGGCGTTGTCCACTTTTTAATTGTGTGGCTGGGAAGCCATTTGAGCAGTGTATTTCTTGAACTAAACGTAAGTCGTCGTATGAATAACGCAGTTTGCATAATTATGGCAGATTAGCCTGGCGTGGTATGCCAAAGGAACATTATGTTACTAGCAATAGTGTAAGACTAGTATAGATGGATATTGTACAGCTAGCGGCAAGCGTAAGCCTAGTGTAACGGATATTAAACGACTAGCAGTAGACGTAAGCCTAGCATAATAAGTGTATTGCAGAACTAGCAGGATAGTTAAGTCTAGTTAGCCTCTGAATTTATGCCAAAGGACATTGGCCGTTAAAAGGAACTGACCTCTAACCAGAAATCTAGATAGAGATTGTGAACATGTGCTTATGAACTAATGAGAACTCTTACAGATCGTACATGAATGTGATGTGACTTTTGTTCCCATGTAGTTGGTGTCTGCTCATGGTATGAAATTACTAATTAAATATTTTAAGTCGTCAAAATCACAGTCTTATCAACTGTCGTATTCGGAGTTGAGTTAAATGCTATTTATCTTCAACTGATCATGACCAGTGATGATTAATGTCTTAACACGCTGCATCTCACACTGCCAATATAATCAATAAGACAAGAGACTAATACAGGTCAGTCAAGGGTCGAATATTTAATATGAAATATATTCAGCACATAATAAATCACAAGGCTTAAAGCAGACATTATCGATACCAACAGACAGTATTACGGAATCCTACAAAAGTGATAAGAACCCGAGGGACTTTGACTCTATAAACTGAATACGCATATAATAACTTGGTCATCCACAAATACTAGAAGTCATCGAAGCACCCAGAATATACTGGGGTCCCGGAAGAGCCCGTAACAACGGGGTCCATTTCATGCGGCTCCTATTCAAGCTGCGGACATCCCGATTAGACCATTTGATAAAATGGCTATAGACATTATTGGTCCGATGCTTCCATCTGCTAGATGGCATACGCATATTCTTACGTGCATTGATATGTGCACTCGTTGGCCTGAGGCCATCCCTCTCAAGAACACTTCATCTGCCAGTGTAGCAGAGGCATTGATGTTAATCTTCTCACGCATTGGTTTTCCACGGAAAATCTTGTCGGATCATGGGGTTCAGTTCATTTCTGAATCCATGTCTCAAGTTATGAAGACATTAGGTATAGACAGATCTCTTAGTTCTATTTATCATCCGATGTCAAATGGGTTAATTGAGCGTCTCAATAGGACACTCAAGCAGTTGTTGGGTAAGATGACCCAAGACCATCCCCAAGACTGGGATCGGGTCATACCCGCTGCTCTGTTCGCGTATCGCGAAGTACAAAATCAAGCCACGGGGTTTTCTCCATTCCAGCTAGTTTTTGGCATGCAACCACGCGGTCCGATGTCGTTAATCCACGACTTATTGGTTGACGAGAATATTGAAGAGGAAACTCAATCCTCTTATGAGTATGTGATCTCTCTGAGAAAGAGAATCATAGATGCTTGTAAACTAGCTACTGCATCATCCGAACAAGCCAAAGAAAAAGCTCGTCTATTTGCAAACAAGTATAGACGTCTTCGCCAGCTTATTCCTGGTGACGAAGCTTTTGTATTACTCCCTGCGCATAACAATCGTCTTTTAATTACCTGGAGAGGTCCTTTCAGGATCATCTCAAGAATATCCGATGTCGACTACATCGTTGATGTTAATGGTAAACATAAAACCTTCCACATTAACATGTTGAAGGAGTATTACTCACGTCCTGATTATCTACAGTCAGTGTTCCAGGCAACTGACGATCCTACACCTCCTATTCAACACTATTCTAGTTTGTCAGTCATCCAAGAAGAAGAATCTTCTTTCGATGATGTACAACTACCAATACCAGTTGTACCACTCCATTCCACTGAGAAATGGAATGATGTTACAATCTCATCTACTCTTTCGGCTGATCAACGTCAGCAAGTCTCTAATATTCTACACTCGTATGAGGATGTCCTCACTGACATCCCAGGTCATACGTCAGTCATCCAACATGACATTATTCTGACTGACGATACGCCTATTCGAGTTCGCCCATATCCTATCCCTTTACACTTTCGTGATAAGGTTGATAAGGAATTGGATGAGATGCTTCAATTAAATATAATTGAACCATCTTCATCACCATATTCTTCTTCTATGGTAATCATTAGGAAGAAGGACAACAATATACGTCTTTGCGTAGATTACAGGAAATTAAACAAGGTTACAAAATTCGATGCGGAACCGTTACCTCTTTTAGACGACTTATTGGAGAAATTATCTCATGCCACATTCTTTTCGAAATTTGACCTTTCAAAGGGCTATTGGCAAGTGCCACTCACTCCTAAAGCAAAGCCATTCACCGCTTTCTCGACGCCACGGGGTCTTTTTCAATGGAATTTTATGCCATTCGGATTAATGAATGCGCCAGCTACCTTTGTACGCATGATGCGCCGCATATTGTCTCATCGTCCCGATGTCATTACTTATATAGATGACATCTGTCTTTTCAGTGACTCTTGGGGTGAACATATTCATGGATTAAAAGCTTTACTTTCTACCTTACGGGATTATAACTTAACAGCGAAACCTTCAAAGGCTTTTGTCGGTTTTCATGACATCTCATTTCTGGGTCACCGCATAGGTCATGGTTTCATGTATACAGAAGACAGTAACGTCTCTAAAATTTTAAACATCTCGGCACCTAAGACAAAAAAACAAGTTAGATCTCTTTTAGGACTAATACAGTTCTATTCAAAATTCATCCCTCATTTGTCAACTATAACTGCACCTTTTTCGTCTCTACTGAAGAAAGGCACATCTAATGTAATAAAGTGGTCGCAGGATCACCAAACGGCGTTAGACTATATAAAACGATTTTTTTCAAATGAACCTTTTTTTGAGGTTGCCTAACAAAAATCTCACTTTCATTCTTCGCAGTGATGCATCTTCTTACGCTATTGCTGCAGTTTTGATGCAGGAATATAACGGCACCTTATTTCCGGTGATGTACGTGTCCAGAAAACTTACGGAGAGCGAACTCAAATACTCCGTTCTGGATAAAGAGCTCCTCGCATTAGTATGGGCAATCACAAAACTGGAACGTTACCTCCTCGGCTCACACTTTGTGGTGGAATCTGACCAAAAAGCTCTTACCGCACTGAACACGAAGAACGTTAAATCATCGAAGTCAGCGCGTTACGCTATAGCGCTTCAACCATTCAATTTTGAAATACGAGCTATTCCTGGAGTGAAGAATGTGTTCGCAGACTGTTTGTCGAGATGCCCAAGCGAACTTGTCGAAACTAAACCACTTCCAGATGTTGAAACATCCTCACCGATAACATGAATAACTTTGTACATTATCAGTGATTGTACATCTATAAAGACTGTTTATATAACTGAAGTATTCGTATAAGTATAACTTTCAGGATATACTTACTTATAGATTATAACATTACTTCTTGTGTAGTAACATTTTATTAGTACGGGAACATTGATACTATAGTAACGTTTTATTAGAACGGGAACAGTGGTATTAGAGTAACATTTTATTAGTACGGGAACATTGGTACTACAGTAACTTTTTATTAGTATGGAAACATTGTTAAGAGCGACAAATATACATTTGTTATTCCTATGGAACATATTACACTACATATCGTGTTCGAGAATATATTTTATCGTGTATGGAACATTGAGAACATCGTCTCGTCGATTACTAACTAGTTGTAACTGAACATTGACATATTGATAGTGATATTGGAATTACTTAGAATATATTAGTAACTGGTTATTTGTTAGTAATTAAGAAATATATAAATTAGAATAATTCAATTTAATCTATTTAATTGATTATGGATCACACACATACTAACTTTCTTAGTTGTCACGTAATACCTGCATTCACGGGTCTTAGTTATGATATCTCACTGTTAGATCACTAGTCAACCGTACTAGTGTTAGAAAACATTAAGGGTGTTGATTCTTAAAGTGTTTAATTTTGCATTGCTTCATTTTTGCACATTGTATTTTCAATTTTTCTGTTTTATTGATTCTCTTGTCATTGATTATCATCAGTGTTGCTGTTCATTTTCATTTTTGAAATCATATGTTTCAAATTTTTTTTTGAAAACTTAGTTGAATTTTATTATCATCTTTTTTTTTATGGTTTTTTCATTTTTCATTTTCAACTTGTTTTTACTTCGAATATTACCACATCGTTCCAAAGTAGGTCGAGTGTGGATGTGTGCTTTAATGCATACTATCATTTAGTTATATTGATTTCGTTTAATATTCTTTTCTTAATATGGTATAACTTTATGCATTTCATATATCTTGTGGTAGTTTTGACTCACCTCTCTCGGGTACTAAGTTCAAAAAAATTAATAGAATTAATTTTTTTAAGGGGAGGTAATAAGGGAGCTGTTACGTACATTTATTACCTAAAAGTGGGTAGTCTTCGGTCCTGCCAAATGTACGCACCAGTCTTAAAATAGTTATATTATTTGTGCGTTCGATTGATTCACGCACTGACGTGCACAATGCAGTGTGAGTTGCTTTGGACGCACGGGTAACCTAGTTGAGGAATTCTGACGTCATGTTTTGAACGGGGCAGTTCGGACCATGTTTATGTCCGATATATATTTCTTGGATTTTTCTGGCAAGTTTGAAGAAGCCATTATTTTGTAATGATATCTACTGGTATTCATGATGAAGCCAATAGTGGAAGTATCAAGTAAGTGTCGCCCCATGTCACATCGAATGTTTATTGAGTTAAATTAAAGTATCAGGCCGCTCCTAGTTTTGGTCTAGCGGGAATTCATCGTAGTATGTCATTCCTAGAATGGACAGACGGAGTCGTTAGCCCTTTTGAATTACCGTAGAGGGAGGATACCTACGAGTAAACGAAGTTAATTGATTTGTATGCTTCACATGTTTTTATATGCCGTATTTTCGTCAATGCCAAAGTCGTGGCATGGATATAGAGAGGTTAGTCAACACAGAACTCTAACCTGGTCGTATTGTCGTGGATGACTTTGTTTGGATTTTATATATATATGCTACCTAAGTATCGTATGGAAAAAGTCTGGAATTGTTACAAGTATGATAAGAAGTATTGCTCCTTGAGAATGAATCCGTTGGCCATAAGATACGTCCTTGAAAGAAGGTCAACGGACTTGACTGCAATACATATGATATGGTAGAGGAAGTGACCCTTAGTCACTTGAATAAGAGGACTTAATTGTTAGAGAACCTTCATGAACTTGAAAAGTAATTATCAACATTTTTGACGTATGACCCTTTTGCACCTGTAACTATGATCGTCTTGTTCCACTCCGTATGTGTCACGTTAAATAAAATATATGTACAGTCATCACAGACTTGTGTGCTGCCAGTAAGTGACCAGTTAAACACTACTTGTTGGAGTTCGTTTTGAAGAACATTTTCTGACATTTTTGTTCCTTTGCAACCATTCGCGTAATGAAGTTCTTTACCATTAGAATGAACACCCAACACCACAGCTTGTCTGAACTGTCTCATTATACCTCCGGACTGGCTAAGGAGACAATGAGCGATACTATGTAGGTTGAATATTATGTTTCAGGTTATATCCTGCCCTGAGTGTCATACAAAACCTATAGTGACCAAGTCAGCAAATAGATGTTCAAGTTTGTCAGAGCTTTTGCCAGTATTAACTGTGTCATCTTGACGCGTGGAGGACCCGCAGTGGTGGGGTTCTTTCCAATCATACTGCTGTACGAGGCCTAGGAAGGACTTTGTTTCAGATAAGTAGCTCAGTGTTGGGCTACTTCAGCTTTCAAATACCATATACCCACCTACGAATAGACTATATAATGAGATAAAAACTGTGGTGAAGATAGAAGATATTTGACAGTCATATGAGTCATTATGGTTTTATGTGACAGAGAATTATGAAAAAATAGATTTTATTATCTACATTTTTCATCCACTCCTGGCTTCACCTTGCTTCCTTATTAGTTTTGCACGTTTTTTTAAAACGCAGAACTCTCCTACACTTAGATATCGGCCTCTTTCTTAATTTAGCCACGCCTAATTTTTTCTTTTCTCTACACTAGGAATGTTTACTTTGATGCACGTAGTGAGAGAGAAGGGGGAGATAAGCTAAATGAAGAAAAACCAAGCGGGCGATATGTTGAACCGTATTTTCGGTAGACATTGATCAGGGGGAATAAATCTGAGTAGAAGGGGGAGAGAATCTGAAAGAAGGTGAGATAAATTACAATTAGCCCCCCCTTATCCATTCGTTCGTGAAACGTAATTAAGCTACAGAACGACGAAGATCTAAGACCGTCCGCTCGTTGCCAGAGTCCAGCAGGTGGCGAAAAGGTGGCAAATTTTCCTTTCATTCAGAATTTGAACACAGAAATCCCCAAAGGTGTTATGTGTAACACTGGTCAACGACTTTTCTACCATTTTAAGATATATACTCCAGCTTTTAAAATCCATTATTCAGTACCCACAGATTTATTTCACAACATCTAGAACCATTTGTATTAATGCAGTTTCTTAGTTTTCGTTGGAGATTGTTTTAATTTCTGTGTTTGCGGTAAATATTATAATAGAAGTTTGAGTGATTTAATTGTTAAGTCCGTCATTTTCTTTCACTAAGATTTTTCTGTGTAGAGTGATTTAATGGTTAAGTCCATCATTATATTTCACTAGGATTTACTGTGCTAATTGATTAGCGAATTAAAATAATCTATAGCTAAATTGTTCCGGCTGTAGCGTTAATCTAACTAACTGATATTAACCAGTAGAGATATTTTAATCGACTAGTAAATGCACTATTCATTTTAAGTACTGACCAAGCGTGATCCTTGGTTGGTGTCGTAAATTTATTTTGAGAGAAAAGAGTCGTAGAAATAGTGGTCCGGTTTAGAGTGGAAAATTATGATGGAAAGCTCAGTGATAGAATATGTAGATATTAAATAGTTGCTTCACAGCGTGCTGGAGGAGAGTAAAGACAGACTTATTTACGACAAATCGCTTCTCTCAATCTTCTCTTCCGCTCTCCTGGTCAAACAATTATTTGCCAGTTTTCCAGACTCGCATCTGCGCGCACACCGATTTGGTGTTTTTTCACACACACAGACGATGTAGATACAAACTATATTAAACGAATAGGGGAAATGTTGGGCTGTGGGTATATCCAACACACAGACCTAAATGAGTTTATGTGATTTTATTCACTTTAAACATCAATCACTAACAAATATCAGGTATTACATAAATTATCATAAGTACACAAATGCAAATAACAAATTTGGGAGGGGCGAAGAAGACTGGTATCGACTAAGCCCTTCCCGCTTATTAGACAAAGATAAACCCAGTCCAGAGATAGATAATATCAGGAACATAGGTACGTTAACCTAACAGTGAAGTTAATTGCTCTGAAAGAGGTGTTACAAAGTTAGGTATAGGTGATAGAAAAAAACTGTTCTTCCCAGCTGTTCTTCCCTTTACTAAGCAAATTGAAAGGAGGGGGTTTTTAAACAGAGTTAACCAATTAGCAACTCCCCCTTAAAGGAACAATGCAGGGAATACAGAAAAATTATATTACTAGGCAAGAAAGTTAACAACAGGTTTACAAAAGAAAACGATTAAATTTCCTGTCATTCATGCACACGCGTGAGGATCCACACTCATATACTCACACACTTACCGAATGCAGCCTCAGACGATCCATAAAAGTATATAAAAAAACAGCAAGTAATCTTTTGACATATGAACTGTCTAGTCCTTCGATGTCCCGCCCCAGATGTTTGCGAGGGTTTGTTGGTAACAAATATTCTCACTTATCGCAAGACTTGAAGACTAAGAGTTCTCGTGTTTTTATTATATATATAAAAAGGAGTCTATGGGATGGCACTAACACAGTTCGGCACAGGGGTGAAAATGAAGTGGTCTCTTTTAATCCTCCGCTATGGTAAAATTCCTTCAATGCGTGATGATAGTTTTATTAAATCCAATTGAGGAAAAAAACTAGGCTCAGTCACAGTCAGGAAAATATGTACTCTCTCACAGTAAACAGTAAATATGATATCGCTACTGGCGATGATTACCTTCCAGTTTATCTTACAGGTTTGTAAGGGTAATTTGATGATTATTCTTTAAAAATGTTCTTGGGTGGGCTTTATTTCATTTAATTCTGACAGCTAGGTCGCAAAAAGACCGCCACAAGATTATATTTTAAAAGAAATGTTTCTTCAATATGACTGGAAGTTTATAGGATGATTTCTTTATTTCTTTCTTTATTTAGCTGGGACCGCAGGTTACGATCACTCTGTGTGAAAGAAAAAAGACATGTAACATACAGAAAAATCAAGCGCGATAAATTTCCCGTTAAGCCTATAATACACTCGAGTATTTAATTATGTATTTAATAAACACTGCGCGAATTCTAGTGGTTAAAACACACATCTATAAAACTAGGACTTAACTGAATTTATTAATTATAAATTCCTTCGCGACTTTAAAAGTTAATTTAAGCATCTATTATCTTTTGAAATAATATAATAGATAGATCATTATATTTACAACTGGAACTATTGAGATGGTTTAATTTAATAGATTTAAATTAACACAAAATCCATTGAAATAGAATGACTGAACTAGACCACTGATCACTTTACACAATATATATTACCGCTTTGCACAGAATAGAAATCACTGCAAATATATATATAAAATCCAGGGGAAAATCTATAACAAGATTTCAATAAAGCTAGTGCTTCTGTAAAGGTCTGGCCAGCGAGTGATAACGTGTCTAGTCTTCATGGTCTATTTAGCTAAAATGGAATGTAAGTTGAGTGGGACATGATAAACTTGACAGGTTATTTGATCTCACGAACTTTTGGGGATCTGACCGCCAAATCAAGGGAAGAAACCGCACCCTGGTCTTCGTATCTCCGTTCGCTGTTGCCCGTTTCGGCTTCCCCGTTCGCTCGGTTCTGCGATTAACACCGAGACGCGAAATTAGCGGCAAGCAACTGCGTCTCGTATCAGGGACCACTACTGTCTTTGATAACGCCGATAGTCTCCCCTAAAATCCCTCAGTTCGTCTCTTTGATCTCGTACCGCATGCTAAATGAGTCCCGGTGGAATGAGTTCTGGCAAACGAAAAGCTACAACAAATGTTCAGGGGTTCTAATGTTATGAAAAGCTAAAAGTCCCTTTAAATCATCCATCATATCAGGGAGAATTCACTTGTCAAACTAGACGTACGTCACAATCGTCCCCACTTTTAGACATGAAACCATTTTTCATGTTTCATTTTTTTGACAATGGAGGTGACCTGATTGGTGATTTTAGGATGAGTGGTATCTTCAGTTTGCTCTTCTTCCTCTGTAGACCAGTTTCTACTCAGGAAATCAGCCCCGACATTCTGTCTTTCCGGAATATATTCCACTTTGAAAGAATAAACGCTTAAAAGAAGCGCCCAACGCATGATCCTTGCGTTAAATTCTTTATTGGCACCAAGAAATGCTAACGGAGCGTGGTCTGTTTGCACCGTGAAAGATGTACTATAAAGAAACTCATGATGGCGTCTGATACCGTCAATCAGAGCAAGACATTCCCTTTCAACTACGCTGTAGTTCCGTTCCGCTTTATTTAATTTCCGACTGCCATAGGCAACTGGAAATAGCATGTTCAGGTCACTGTCATCGGCTTGAAGCAGTGTTGACCCGATGCCCTGACCTGACGCGTCGACTCTCAGTACAAAATCTTTCTTGAGGTCAGGCAACCTCAAAATGGGGTATGCAGACAACTGTCCTTTCAAAGTGCTATACGCGTGTTCGCACTTTTGATCCCATATGACCTTATCAGGACAACCTTTCTTTGTGAGGTCAGTCAGAGGTGCCGTCAGTCCGTTGAAGTTCTGGATGTACTTCTGATAGTATGCACATAGCGATATGAAGGAACGTACGTCTTTCTTCGTTCGGGGTCTTTTTGCTGCCATTATTTTCTCCACGTTCTTCTTAATAGGCCAACTGCATCCGTGAGAAATAGTGTGCCCCAGGAAGTCTAACTGTTCAAACCCGATGAGACATTTGCTAGGTCTGGCTGTGAGACCCGTTTCCTGTAGTCTCCTGAGGAGCATAGCAACCGTAGCAATATGTTCTTCATAGGTTTCCGATGCAATTAAGATGTCATCCATGAAATTATGGATATGGGGACTTTGCAAAGGTTGTAGAAGCTTCCTCATCATCCTGGTGAACACTCCTGGTGCATTATGCAAACCGAACGGCATCACGTTAAATGTGTAATGTCCTTCACTAGTGCTGAAAGCTAACAAAGGTTTAATTTCCTCCTTGACTGGTATTTGATAATAACCTTTGCTGAGGTCAATCTTGGAGAAGATCTTTGCTTTGCTGAGCTTGGTGAACAACTCAGAAACAGTTTGGAGAGGTTCGGGCTGGAATTCCGTTACCGCGTTTAGCAACCTGTAATCAATGCACAGCCGAACTTCCTTATTGGGCTTCTGCAACAGCACTACACTCGAGCTGTAAGGAGATGTAGACTCACTGATAATTCCTGCCTGACGCAGCTTGTCTATTTCTCCGCGAAGTGCATCAGCTTTAGCGTACGGGATGGGGTAAACTCTGGTTTGAACAGGGGTCTCGTTTGTTAATTTCATATCAAATTCAATGAGATTTGTTCGACCAGGTACATCCGTTAAGACTGCACTGTACTGTTTTAGTAGAGCCCTGGTTTCTGTTTGTTGTTCTGGTGAGAGATTGTCGCCGAACTTGACATCTTTAAAGGATTCTGTGGGTTGCAATGGATACTCCATGCAACCATCATCATCTTCCTCGTCTTCCGTTGCTATGGCGACAGCCAGGAGATGCTCGGAGGATGGCACCGGTCTTTCCAAATATTTCTTTAGCAGATTTATGTGGAAGACCTTCTCCTTTCCTTTGATGGAGATCTTGTAGTTGGTACGTGAGATCTTTTTAAGGACGGTAAACGGTCCTTGCCATCCGATGCGAAGTTTATTGCTTCCGGTTGGAAGTAGCAATAGGACTTTCTCCCCTGGTTGTAGTTCTCTCTCTTTTGCAGCTTTGTTGTATCTTTTAGTAATTTTAGCGCGGGCTTTCTTAAGGTTGGTAGTAGCTAGATCCCATCCTAGCTTTAGCCTTTCCTTAAGCTCAGATACGTACTTGCTTGCAGAGACGACTGTCTCGTCAGCCTTCTGGTCTGTCAGGGACCGAAGTAAGGCTTCTAGTGGCCCCTTAATAGGTCTGCCAAATAAAAGTGTAGCTGGCGCAAAACCCGTAGACGCTTGGGGTACCTCTCGGTAGGCGAATAAGGCAGCCGATATATATTGGTCCCAGTCTTCCGGTTTCTCCTGACCCAGCTTACGTAACATCATGGTGAGGGTACCGTTAAAACGTTCCACGAGCCCATTTCCGGCCGGATGGTAGGGACTTGTGTGGATATGTTTGGCCCTCAAGATCTTAAAGATCTCCTCCATTAACAGGCTACGGAATTGGGATCCATTGTCCGTCAAAACTTGTTGAGGGAATCCCAACCGTGTAAAAATTTGCACAAGGGCTTCTGCGACATGCTTGGAATTAGTGCATGGTAGCGGTACGGCTTCGGCCCACATAGTGCAAGTGTCAACTAAGGTCAGGATGAACCTGTTCCTTCTTTTGGTCTTTTCCAGAGGACCAATAATGTCGACAGCAACCCGTTCAAATGGAGTCCCTACTATTGGCATTTGCCCCATAGGTACTGGGGGTGTCAAGTGCTTGGGTGCTACCCGTTGGCACTGGGCGCAGGATTTCACATACCTGACAATGTCAGAGTTCATTCCTGGCCACCAATAGTGGTTTTTTATTCGCTGAATAGTGGCGTTTTGTCCCATATGTCCGCTAAAGGGAAGAGAGTGCCCCATTTCTAAGATCTGGTTTCTGTACTGCGTCGGTACTAGGAGCTGGTTATTCCCCGTGTCCGGGTTGCCCGTTCTACGATACAATACACCATCCTTAGAAAAGATGTCTCCGTTGTGTCTGGGGTCCTTAGCCATGGGCAGTTTTTTAAAGCAGGGCGCCAGAGTAGGGTCCTTTTGTTGTGCCTCCTTCAGTTCATTTGGCAACAAGTTTGGCGCAGGCTCCCTCTCCTTCTTGGCTTGCCCTCTTGTGGTTACCGCTGCCACAATCGGCTCCTTAGGTCTCCCAATGAACACATATCTACATCCCAGGATAACTGGGTAGATCGGATCATCCATTATGGCCGCTTTAATAACACCTCTGACAAAGTCAGAGTGTATTTCTACCAGTGCGATAGGAAGCGTCCTGGGTGCGTCACTCCTGAAAACTCCACTAAGTTTGACGGTTTCCTCTGTCTCCTGACCGGGTTTGACTAGGTGCCTAGCGACAATACAGTCAAAACTTAATCCAGTGTCAAAAAGACAAGTAGTAGAGGTACCGTTCAAAATTACAGTTCCTCGAGTTGAGGGTCGGTCCCCCTCAGGTTGAGAATCACTGACATTGACTCTACCTTTCGAGGCTGTATGCAAACATCCAATGCGGTTTGCACCGGTTTGTTTGCCCTGATCAGACGTTCCTGGTGTAGGGGTCTTCCCTTTTCCTTGACCTTGGTGGCCGCGCTGCCACGTAGGCTTGTTGGGTTGATCAGAATTGTTGTTGGGGGGGTATCGGGTTTTGTAGAATTTCGATTTTTCCTGGGGAGGTTTCTGGGTATTGTTATCTCGTTGGTTATAATGTTGAGAGGAAGTGGAAGAATAGGATGCCTGCTCTAGATTCTGTTTTCGAGATGGCTCATCGGTGGGTTTACGTTTAGTGCTGGGAAGTTCGGCCATTGCATTGCTATAGCGTTCGGCTTTATTGAGTATGTCTTCAAGCCTGACTGCCCCCTGTTCAGCCAAAAATCTACGAGTTTCATTCGACAAAGTGGATTTTATCTGCTCCACAAGAACAAGTTCGAGGAGTCCCTCATATGAAAGAGGTAGGTCAGATAATTCAATGCACTTTGTCAGATAACCCGTGAGACGTGAAGAGAACTGGGGAAATGTTTCCGTGCTCTCTTTTCGGCTGTTTCTGAACAACTGCAGAAACTTTCGGGCAGTCATCTCAAACTGCTGTAGTAAGGCCTTCTTCAACAGGTCATAATCATGTTGATTCGGTCCCAGCTTTGTGTACACGTCATAAGCATTGCCTTTCAGTGACGTTGAAAGTTTGAGCGCCCAGCGGGTACTCTCTAACCCATAAAGATTCGCGAGTCTCTCGAATTTTTCTAGGTAGCTGTCAATTTTTTCGTTAGGGCTAGGAAAAGATTCTAAAGAAAACGACATAGCAGTTAATTGGGCAGACTGAGTGCTGGAGAGATCCATTGTTTGAGACTGGGGCGAAGACGGCTCTCCATTATTTGAAGTAGAGGCACTCCGACTCTCTAAAGCCTTGAGCGCTAATTCATGCTGTCTTTCCTTGTCTCTCTCTTCGCGTTGTCTCTCCTTCTCTCTTTCCCTGCGGGCGTCCATCTCTGCCTCAATTTTCTTCTGCTCCAATTGACGATCGTCCGCTTCTTTCTTCCTAGCTTCTGCCCTCTCTTCCTCCGCGTCATACCTTTGAAGTTCCTGGTTGATAAACAGATTCGCAGCTTCTGTGTCTAGTCCTGAGTCCTTGGCCTCTTGCCTCAAAAGGGATCTTATCCTAATTCTCTCTGCCATTGTCAAAGAACTGGATGCTTCTAAGACTAGAGAATAGTAAGATGGAACAAGAAGGGGAAAACTCAAAGCCGCTACGAAAAAAACCAAAGTAAAAAAAATTTACTAGAGTTACCTCCTACCTGTACTGTGCAAACTTATCGCTGCTATTATCTGGCAATTAAGGCTCTAAACGCAAGCGACTATGCCACTAAATGGTAAGTTACACTGGAAAAGAATCTACTTTTACTAACAGTAGAGAAAAATTTAAATTAAAACAATTTAAAAGGAAAAAAAAAAATTTTTTTTTTCCTAAATTTTAAATCTCTGACAACAAACTCCGTCCCTAAAGTCAATTATTGAGATGAGACGTTGTTAACTTAATTTTTAAAAATCAGAACAATCCGTCTTTAGCTAAGCTCAACTCTTTTTAACTTCAAAAACCTTAGTGACTGTAAAACAATCACGCAATCCCAGCAACTCTTATAAAGAAAGAAATTGAATTATCTCCGCCAGAGGATAATTAAAATAGCAAATATTTTTGTTTATCTGTACTTTCTACTGCTGTGGAGAGAAAACAACCTGTAAATATGCTGTGTGGACAACCCAAATACTTAAAGAACGTTTGTCTAGGGGTGTAATTATTTATTTATTTCCCTAGTTCACAAGACAAATCATTCACACTCTACCTAGTTAGACCCAGACTAAATCAGACTCAAAATATCTTTAACCCGGCTATACGATTGCCTCAAATGTAACTCAAGATCCCAGAACCAGCCCACAAATATGTGTGCATCAAATGTATCTCAAAATCATCCCGGCGAGCCAGCCAAATATTATCGTAAATTTATTTTGGAAGAAAAGAGTCGTAGAAATAGTGGTCCGGTTTAGAGTGGAAAATGATGATGGAAAGCTCAGTGATAGAATATGTAGATATTAAATAGTTGCTTCACAGCGTGCTGGAGGAGAGTAAAGACAGACTTATTTACGACAAATCGCTTCTCTCAATCTTCTCTTCCGCTCTCCTGGTCAAACAATTATTTGCCAGTTTTCCAGACTCGCATCTGCGCGCACACCGATTTGGTGTTTTTTCACACACACAGACGATGTAGATACAAACTATATTAAACGAATAGGGGAAATGTTGGGCTGTGGGTATATCCAACACACAGACCTAAATGAGTTTATGTGATTTTATTCACTTTAAACATCAATCACTAACAAATATCAGGTATTACATAAATTATCATAAGTACACAAATGCAAATAACAAATTTGGGAGGGGTGAAGAAGACTGGTATCGACTAAGCCCTTCCCGCTTATTAGACAAAGATAAAGCCAGTCCAGAGATAGATAATATCAGGAACATAGGTACGTTAACCTAACAGTGAAGTTAATTGCTCTGAAAGAGGTGTTACAAAGTTAGGTATAGGTGATAGAAAAAAACCTGTTCTTCCCAGCTGTTCTTCCCTTTACTAAGCAAATGGAAAGGAGGGGGGTTTTTAAACAGAGTTAACCAATTAGCAACTCCCCCTTAAAGGAACAATGCAGGGAATACAGAAAAATTATATTACTAGGCAAGAAAGTTAACAACAGGTTTACAAAAGAAAACGATTAAATTTCCTGTCATTCATGCACACGCGTGAGGATCCACACTCATATACTCACACACTTACCGAATGCAGCCTCAGACGATCCATAAAAGTATATAAAAAAACAGCAAGTAATCTTTTGACATATGAACTGTCTAGTCCTTCGATGTCCCGCCCCAGATGTTTGCGAGGGTTTGTTGGTAACAAATATTCTCACTTATCGCAAGACTTGAAGACTAAGAGTTCTCGTGTTTTTATTATATATATAAAAAGGAGTCTATGGGATGGCACTAACACAGTTCGGCACAGGGGTGAAAATGAAGTGGTCTCTTTTAATCCTCCGCTATGGTAAAATTCCTTCAATGCGTGATGATAGTTTTATTAAATCCAATTGAGGAAAAAAACTAGGCTCAGTCACAGTCAGGAAAATATGTACTCTCTCACAGTAAACAGTAAATATGATATCGCTACTGGCGATGATTACCTTCCAGTTTATCTTACAGGTTTGTAAGGGTAATTTGATGATTATTCTTTAAAAATGTTCTTGGGTGGGCTTTATTTCATTTAATTCTGACAGCTAGGTCGCAAAAAGACCGCCACAAGATTATATTTTAAAAGAAATGTTTCTTCAATATGACTGGAAGTTTATAGGATGATTTCTTTATTTCTTTCTTTATTTAGCTGGGACCGCAGGTTACGATCACTCTGTGTGAAAGAAAAAAGACATGTAACATACCGAAAAATCAAGCGCGATAAATTTCCCGTTAAGCCTATAATACACTCGAGTATTTAATTATGTATTTAATAAACACTGCGCGAATTCTAGTGGTTAAAACACACATCTATAAAACTAGGACTTAACTGAATTTATTAATTATAAATTCCTTCGCGACTTTAAAAGTTAATTTAAGCATCTATTATCTTTTGAAATAATATAATAGATAGATCATTATATTTACAACTGGAACTATTGAGATGGTTTAATTTAATAGATTTAAATTAACACAAAATCCATTGAAATAGAATGACTGAACTAGACCACTGATCACTTTACACAATATATATTACCGCTTTGCACAGAATAGAAATCACTGCAAATATATATATAAAATCCAGGGGAAAATCTATAACAAAATTTCAATAAAGCTAGTGCTTCTGTAAAGGTCTGGCCAGCGAGTGATAACGTGTCTAGTCTTCATGGTCTATTTAGCTAAAATGGAATGTAAGTTGAGTGGGACATGATAAACTTGACAGCTTATTTGATCTCACGAACTTTTGGGGATCTGACCGCCAAATCAAGGGAAGAAACCGCACCCTGGTCTTCGTATCTCCGTTCGCTGCTGCCCGTTTCGGCTTCCCCGTTCGCTCGGTTCTGCGATTAACACCGAGACGCGAAATTAGCGGCAAGCAACTGCATCTCGTATCAGGGACCACTACTGTCTTTGATAACGCCGATAGTCTCCCCTAAAATCCCTCAGTTCGTCTCTTTGATCTCGTGCCGCATGCTAAATGAGTCCCGGTGGAATGAGTTCTAGCAAACGAAAAGCTACAACAAATGTTCAGGGGTTCTAATGTTATGAAAAGCTAAAAGTCCCTTTAAATCATCCATCATATCAAGGAGAATTCACTTGTCAAACTAGACGTACGTCACAGTTGGTAGCTTATCTAAGAGAAGGAACTCTGAATTCAAACCACCGCTGCCTTGCGGGAATATCCATTAATGGAATTGGCTTCGGGAGTAAACCCTGAGGATAAATCCGGAGTCGGAGTCCCTAAGGCAGTCTAATGTCGATTCGACATTATTCTGGCAACTCCTGCGACATGGCTGGTACCAAACTGTATCGGCTACTGCCGTTCCTTTGGATCTACCAGCTGTGTGGAGAGGGGGAACATGCTGCATGGGCAACAGCTTGATCTCCATATAACTGTGCCCAAGCTCGCGCCCTGGAGAGGACACTCCAGCTTCACCCTATAGGTGTCGGCAAAACACGGGAAGTAGCAGTTACCGGTTATAAGCATTTTGCCCAATTGGCGTAGGGCATGGCGCCAGGGGCTACTTCCGACAGTGGGAGAGATTCTAGGATCTCACTGGAAACATACCGCCCGCTTCAAGCTGGGCAGCCCCCAGTCAATAAGGTGTTGTCCCACCACTGTCTGCTTTCCCCATTGGGTGCATGGGGATTAGGGTCAAACCCGAACTATGGACAGAAAATCTTGCACCAAGCAAATATCAGAACAATAGAAATAAACAAACTCTCAGATTGGGATGCTGGAACGTCCGGACTATGTTGACTGGACTATCCGAAAACCTACAGAACGTAAACGATGTAAGGAAGACAGCCATAATTAATGATGAGCTTAAACGACTTCACGTGGATATAGTTGCACTTCAGGAAACGCGCCTGGCGGGCTCTGGAACGGTGAGCGAGAAGGACTACACATTTTATTGGCAAGCGAAAGATCTTAATAAAACTAGAGAACACGGAGTAGGTTTTGCGGTCAAAAATCGCTAACTAAAATGGTTGAACCAGGCGAGAATGGATCAGAACGCCTGTTAACGCTCCGCCTGCAAACTAGCACAGGTCCCATCACCCTTGTCAGTGTGTATGCTCTTACTCTGTACTCTGCCTCAGAAGCTAAAGATGAGTTCTACGAGAATCTAGCAGCAGTCATCAAAAGCATACCTAGGCAAGAACAGCTTGTTCTCCTTGGTGACTTTAACGCTAGAGTGGGTGCCGATAATGTTTCATGGCCTTCATGTCTGGGCAGGTTTGGTATTGGCAAGATGAATGAAAATGGACAACGGCTCTTAGTGTTGTGTGTCCACCATGACCTCTGCGTGACCAACACCTACTTTCAGACAAAACCCCAGCATAAGGTTTCATGGAGACACCCACGATCCAAGCACTGGCACCAACTGGACCTGATTCTCGTCAGAAGGCCACTTCTCAGGTCTGTGCTCTCCACGCGCTCGTACCATAGTGCAGACTGTGATACAGATCACTCCTTGGTTTGCTGCAAAATCAGAGCACAACCAAGAAAACTCTATCGTGTCAGACATGAAGGGAAACCACGCATTGATACCAGCAAGATGTCAGACCCTGTCATGATCGCTCAATTTACTGCGACCTTCAAGAAAGTGCTCAGCAGCCCTCAGCATGGTGATACTATTACAGAGAACTGGGAGCATCTACGGAACACCATTCAGAGTACTGCACTTGCCACCTTTGGTAAGAAAACGGCAAAGTCAAATGACTGGTTTGATGCTTCATCAGATGTGATGGCACCTGTCATTGAAGCTAAGCGCAGTGCTATGAATGAATACAAACATTCACCGAGTGCTAGAACCCTACAGATCCTGAAGGCTACAAGAAGCAAAGTTCAACAAACTGCTCGACGCTGTGCAAATGACTATTGGCTCCAGCTCAGTGAGAGCATCCAGATCGCAGCGCAAACAGGCAACATTTAACAAATGTATGACGGTATAAAGAAAGCACTTGGTTCCCAAAAAAGTAAGACAGCACCGCTAAAAACCATCAGCGGAGAGAAGCTAACCGATAAGGGTAAGCAGATGGAGAGGTGGGTCGAGCACTACTCTGAGATTTACGCTAGAGAAAATACCGTTACGCCTGCAGCCCTTGATGCTGTCAAATGTCTGCCAACTATGGAGGAGCTGGATGCCGAACCAACATTAGAGGAACTCAGCAAGGCCATTGATAGCTTGGCCTCTGGCAAAGCACCAGGCAGTGATGGGATTCCTCCTGATTTAATCAAATGCTGTAAGAGCACGCTATTACATCCCCTGCATAGGATGCTGTGCCAGTGCTGGGAAGAGACAACTATTCCTCAAGACATGCGAGATGCCAAGATTGTAACACTGTATAAAAATAAAGGAGACAGAAGTGATTGCAATAACTACAGAGGCATCTCTCTTCTTAGCATTGTTGGTAAGGTTTTTGCCAAAGTCATCTTAATGCGACTACACAAGCTAGCTGAGTGCATATATCCTGAGTCACAGTGTGGATTCCGAGCTGGTAGATCAACAACAGACATGATCTTCTCTGTCCGCCAGCTTCAGGAAAAATCAAGAGAGCAGAAAAGGCCTTTATATATCGCCTTTATAGACCTCACAAAAGCATTTGAACTGGTTAGTAGGGATGGACTCTTCAAAATCCTCCTGAAAATAGGCTGCCCTTCTAAAATGCTGGAAATGATAAAGTCATTCCATGACGACATGAAAGGAACAGTCCAATATGCTGGAAGCACGTCACAGCCCTTTGACATACGAAGTGGCGTTAAACAAGGCTGTGTTCTGGCTCCGACCCTTTTCGGGATCTTCTTTGCCTTACTCTTGAAACATGCATTCAGAGATGCAACTGAAGGAATATGCCTTCACACTAGGTCAGATGGCCGTCTGTTTAATCTTTCAAGGCTGAAGGCAAAAACAAAAATCAGAAGGGTCACTATAAGAGACTTGTTGTTTGCTGATGATACTGCAGTCGTCACTCAAAGCCAACAGGAGCTTCAGAACTTGATGAATCGCTTCACTAAAGCATGCAAGGACTTTGGCCTCACAATAAGTCTAAAGAAAACGAATGTGCTGAGTCAGGATGCGGGTGCTGCACCAGTTATCACTATCGATAACTATGAATTGGCAGTGGTGCACCACTTCACATACCTAGGGTCTACCATCAATGACAAACTCTCACTGGATACAGAAATCGACAGCCGCATTGGCAAAGCTGCAGCTACCTTTGCCCGCCTCACATCGCGTGTTTGGGGAAACTCCAAACTCACAATGAAGACCAAAGCTGCGGTATATAATGCCTGCGTCACCAGCACACTCCTGTATGGCAGCGAGACCTGGACGACCTATGCTAAGCAAGAAAGAAGGCTCAATACCTTCCATTTACGGTGTCTACGCCGCATCCTCGGCATCTCGTGGAAAGATAAAGTGACAAATGTCGAGGTGTTGTCACGTGCTGGCCTTCAAAGTATGTATACACTGCTTAGACAGCGCAGACTCCGCTGGCTTGGCCATGTTCGCCGCATGGAAGATGGTCGCATCCCAAAAGATATCTTCTGCGGACAATTAGCAGATGGCAAGAGAACAGTTGGGCGACCACAGCTGAGGTTCAAGGATGTGTGCAAGAGAGATATGAGGGCACTGGACATGGATCCAGCAACATGGGAGGATGAAGCTGCCGATCGCACTAAGTGGTGATGCTATTCATGGCGCCACCTCAGATTGGGCGAAGAGAGGCTCACACAACAAGCAGAGGAGGGGAGAAAACGTCGAAAGGAGCACCAGGAAAATAAGCATCTGAGGGCTGTCACCTCAGGGGCGCATTCCCATAGTCAGTGATGACTGAAGAGGCTATTATTATTATTATTATGAGTAAATTTATATTATATTCAAAGTTAAATAAACGAGTGTAAATAAATTATAATTCTGCGCGGGTTAAGTAGGATAGAATAGTGGTGTAGTGGTTATTGGGATTATATGGTTGTTTCTTTTTTCCCATATCTAGTACTGGGTCACTTACCCAAAAACCTAAGCCTACGCCTAAACGTGAATCGGAGAATAACGGATCTAAGTCCAAAAGTACAAAAATAACATTCGTATATTTATATTGGGTCTTCAAGGTGAACCAGTCTGGCCTCTTGTTTACACCCAGAAAGAGACAGAGTACCAAACCCAAAGAATATTAAAGAATAACTTTTTTAACTGGGCCTATCTATCCAGATTTCTTTTTTTTTTCCCCAATTTCATTTACATTCAGCCCGTTGTGGCGACATACTCAAACATTAACATTTCCCGACCATCGACCATTTGTGGTGTGACAAGGAATTTTATACTGAGAGAATTTAACGACCTGACATTCCTTTATGTAAAATGGAAATCTCAAGCTACTGACACTGTGAGCACAGTTAATTTTCTTACCTGGAGTAATTAATGTGACATAAAGAGAAATCCTAATAACAAGTAACGAAATAAACGTTCCCCGAAGAAGAGGATTTAATCAATCTTTGTGGAGCTGGGGTTTATTTTGCCAACATAACACTGGATTTGCTGTGTGACCCATGAAACTATGTTCCAGATGCTGTCAAATCTACAATACGGTAAGAAAGAATGAACGTGGCCACGGTCGACAGAGAAGAGAGGAATGAATGAATGAATAATTCTCTATTGTGTAATCCATGTACTCACATTGTTTATTTCTTATTTTGGTTTGCTAATGCTGTCCATTTCAGAATAGATTAACGTATAAACTCTGTTCTTTACAGTATAGGCAAATTCTAGACCATAGCGCAAAAATATTTTTTGACCTTTTTTGGGGGGGTTAATAACTTTCTTCTAACGGGATCTTGTCTCAACAGAGGGAGGGGTGTTACACCTATGAGTCTATTCCTTTACTAATTCTAATACCTATGATTTTTTTTTTTTTTTTTTGATATTCAATAATAGCTGTTGTAAAGTTTCTTTATGGTAAATAAAATTTACATAAAAACTTAATTTACATGTGTTGGTCAGCTCGTCCCAAATATCCCTATTCCATTAATATAGTTTTCACATTTGTGCGTCTAAGTGTCGTCACTTATCTGTGTGTGTGTGTGTATGTGAGTGGTGGATATATATATATATATTAATATATAAATAGAGGTATACTGTCTGACAAACAAAGTTCTGTTGTAGAGATAGGCTGGACTATAGAGGATCTTCTCAAATCCAGGGACAGACTCTACCTTTTTTCACCATTTTCACTCGTGAAATCTATTCCTTTACCTTATCTCTCACTGAGTTACCTCCTGTTCTAGTTCTATTCAGACGGGACCAAAATATATCTTAAATGCCTATCAAAAATCTACGACACTTTATCATAAAGTAACATTGATATTTATACAAGAAAGCACAAAAGAGAGACATATTCTATCAAGAAGCAAGAGAACAGTTGAAAACGAACTATATTAGTTTAAGAAATTAACTGTAAATGTGTTATGAAAGTGACCCATAATTTATTTTGCAATCAATTGAATGTTATTTGAAAATTAACAAAGAACAAAGAAGAAAAGACCTTGTATATAAATAAATTATAAATTGTACCCAGAGTCTTCAGTGAATTATTTAAATTTGGTTCAAAGTTCTTGTTGTGTAGTTAATTACCCCTAGCAGAGTCATTGTCTAAGGTTAGTCTGGAGAGGAGCCCATAGGAATCTAGATAGTACATTACCATCTCATCTAGGACCCATACAGTTTAACTATACCTTTGATGTCGATACAACATTACTCTTTTCAGAGAATTGGGTATTTCTTGTAAGACCAGTCTCTTATCTGGCACTATCCTGGTATCATCTGATACATCTATTTGTCCAGGATAATATCACCATCATTATATCTTTCCTCTCGCTACAATATTCATCAACATCTTGTATGCTGCTTACAGAGCATGCAGCCATCACAGTAGTGGTCCCCCTGCAGAAAGCTCACACCAAACATACCACTGCTTTTGCAGCACGTTTTCTGTGGAAATTTGTTATTATTCGCCTCATACGACATGCCTGAGAATGCAATAGACATATTCTTTCTTTGTCTCCTGAGAGACTTCGCGGACTGAAAGTCGGAACTTTTTGGTTATTGTTTTGATTGATCTCCATGTTTCCGAGCCATACAATAGGGCCGACTTAGCAGTTGAGTTGAATATCCTGCTTTTTGTTTTAGACTCGATTTCGTAATTTTTAAAAATGTAAATAGATAAATAAAAGGTTGTTGTTGTTTACGAACTAGGGCTGCTGAGCTCGTTGCTCTTTAGCAGTCAATGCCAAGCTGAAGAATTTACATGTGTTCTGTAGCTGTTGAGTGGTGCTGTATAGAGTGTTTGTGATTGTTGGGGAGCCCGGCAATAGCTGTCGTCTCTTTGTGGAGAGTCCTGAGCAAATGAGCAGCACATGCTGAACTGTCTCATACGGATGGGTACAGTTGCGGCAATTACGCTCATAAATAACAGGTAAATAAGTATATAATTTATTTATTTTATGCTAAATTACAATATTGTTTCACGCAAGTCAAGTATACGTAAAAGAATTAAGTTAAAAACGCCAGATCTCTTAATTTGTTTTTAATGCGTACAAGGAATAACGCCGGAATATCGGCATGTCATCCCGATAGAACAATCCATAGTGCCGATATAATGTTTACTGGTAATGTATTATTTATTCACGTTTTAAACAGTCTTAAGAAGCTACGCGCGTTTTTATTGTTTTGTTGATAAAATTATTTAGAAACTCGTAATACTTTGTTTGTATGTTTTTTTCACTCTATGATATTTTTAGGAAGTTGTTTGGATGTATGACTGTACAAGGGACGATACCGTCTGAATATTAAAGAACTTACCATCATCATTACGCTTTAGCTCCCCGTGGAGCATAGACCTTCAACAAACTTATGCCAAGTCTTCCTGTCCCGTACCATCAGATCAGGGTCTTTCTATGTCTTCTACACGTCTTGTTCATTTCTTTCAGGTCTGCCTCTAGTTCTCTTCTCCACGTCTTGTTCATTTCTTTCACGTCTGCCTCTAGTTCTCTTCCCATGTCTTCTTCATTTCTTTTACGTCTGCCTCTAGTTCTCTTCTCCACGTCTTGTTCATTTCTTTTACGTCTGCCTCTAGTTCTCTTCTCCACGTCTTGTTCATTTCTTTCACGTCTGCCTCTAGTTCTCTTCTCCACGTCTTGTTCATTTCTTTTACGTCTGCCTCTAGTTCTCTTCTCCACGTCTTGTTCATTTCTTTCACGTCTGCCTCTAGTTCTCTTCTCCACGTCTTGTTCATTTCTTTCACGTCTGCCTCTAGTTCTCTTCTCCACGTCTTGTTCATTTCTTTTACGTCTGCCTCTAGTTCTCTTCTCCACGTCTTGTTCATTTCTTTCACGTCTGCCTCTAGTTCTCTTCTCCACGTCTTGTTCATTTCTTTTACGTCTGCCTCTAGTTCTCTTCTCCACGTCTTGTTCATTTCTTTCACGTCTGCCTCTAGTTCTCTTCTCCCGTCTTGTTCATTTCTTTTACGTCTGCCTCTAGTTCTCTTCTCCACGTCTTGTTCATTTCTTTCACGTCTGCCTCTAGTTCTCTTCTCCACGTCTTGTTCATTTCTTTCACGTCTGCCTCTAGTTCTCTTCTCCCGTCTTGTTCATTTCTTTTACGTCTGCCTCTAGTTCTCTTCTCCACGTCTTGTTCATTTCTTTCACGTCTGCCTCTAGTTCTCTTCTCCCGTCTTGTTCATTTCTTCCACGTCTGCCTCTAGTTCTCTTCTCCCGTCTTGTTCATTTCTTTCACGTCTGCCTCTAGTTCTCTTCTCCACGTCTTGTTCATTTCTTTCACGTCTGCTGTTAGTTCTCTTCTCCACGTCTTGTTCATTTCTTTCACGTCTGCCTTTAGTTCTCTTCTCCACGTCTTGTTCATTTCTTTCACGTCTGCCTCTAGTTCTCTTCTCCACGTCTTGTTCATTTCTTTCACGTCTGCCTCTAGTTCTTTTCTCCACGTCTTCTTAAGCATCTCTCTGCTACTGTTACCCTGAGCATTCCAGACCAAGGACTGCCTTGTAACGCCATCACTAGATCTTTGGTGAGCTTTGGGGTGATTATGATGGTGACGAACTGAAACTTCTAGGTGCATTTTTAAATGTGTAAATGTTTATTATATATTAACACAAAATATAAAACTTCACAAATTTCATTTGGGCGGAGACTGGGGGACTGTAACTAATAATATTTTTTCGGTAAGGGGCTTTGAGCTGAAGGAGGTTGAGAACCGCTGATACATATATATATATATATATATATATATATATATATATTATATATATATATATATATATATATATATATATATATATATATATATATATATATATATATACAAACATACATATATGTGTAATCGATATCGCCGCCTTGCCCGTCTGTGTTTTCCGTAATATCTTAAGGTAGCTGAATTAAAGTACATTGCACGTAACTATCACTTTTGTCAGGTACTTAAGTTTGTTTATGTTTGTCTAGTAGCTACTTTACTCATAAACATCAGCTACTCAACTCCCAAACTTCATCCTCACTCTCTCTGTGTCTATATGTCCCCCCCCTCTCTCTCTCTCTCTCTCTCTCTCTGTCTCTCTCACTTACTAAACACGCAAATCTATCAGCACACACTTCGCAAACCATTCACCCCAGAAGAAAAACCTAATCCGCTAAAATTGATGTACAACACAATAAATTTTATTTAATCCGTCTAATAAGCGGCAACCCTGTCTGTTATCCTATATTATGTGCCGGTGGTCGGGGCCAAAAAAGTAGTCATCATTTTCCGAGCCTGCACGCGATTGTCTCATAAAGAAGTAGGTTCAACAGTGGAGACGCGTTCTATGGTGGACTTCAGCTACAGTAACTCCAAACGACTTTCCGGGTCTTTGTGTCTGTTACCAGACTAAAATAATCGAGTCAGTTTCTTGATAAATATAATCGAATATTCACATAATCGTACTCGTGAAATTCAGAGTTATTGAAAAGTAAATCCATATTTTCACATTTTTATATCTTCATTTTTATAAAAATTAATTTATATAAATTAACAACAAAATAAAGAGAAGTGAATGTGGTTTTATTACATAAATTGACACCCTGCATTAATATTACAGCTCAACGTTTGATCCGGCCTGCTAAACATATGACTCTCATAGAGGGCAATATATTTAGCTGTCTCTTGTAACGTCAGTTTTTAGTTACCACTTTAGATTTTATTTTATTTTATTTTGTTTGTGGAAATAATAAAATAAAAAAATCATTAGTCAAATGGTAGTTATTGCTCAGACGGACACATTTACATACCTAGGATGCATAGTAACACCAGACGGCGGAACAAGCAAAGATATCAACAACAGAATGAATGAAACAAGAACAGCCTTTTTTAGTCTCAACAACGTCTGGAAGTCTTCCCATTACAGCACAAACACCAAATTAAGATTAAATGAGAGATGTGTACTCTCTGTGCTTCTCTATGGTGCGGAATGCTGGAGAGGTGCAGAGAAGGAAATGTCGAAATTGTCCTCTTTCCAAACAATCTGCCTAAGGAAAATTCTCCGAATCTTTTGGCCGAATACTATCACTAATCAAGAACTACTTACTCGGAGCAACCAGGAGGACATGCACACCATCATAGCTGGCAGACGCTGGAGTTAGGTTGACCACGTCCTCAGAAGGGACCCAGATGCCATCACAAGAACAGCTATGCTATGGAACCCCGGAGGAAAGCGACAGAGGGGCCGACCAAAAACGTCTTGGCGGAGAACTGTGGAGGCCGAGATGCAAAGAATGAACCAGAGCTGGGGCACTGTACGAAAGCTGGCCGCCGACCGAACAAAGTGGAATCAGTTTGTTGCTGCCCTCCAAGACGGCAGCAGGCGTGATTGCCACTGACTGCTTTGACAGTCGGCGGCTAAGGATCAAAGAAGAAGTTATTGCTCATTGGTTTCACATTTCTCTCGTGTATATACAATAAATACAAGTGAGGATATACAAATGTAAAAAATAGAAAGTGATCATTCTAACACCCTGTAGAACAGTGCGAGACTCACCTTCCGAGGTTGCGAGACATGCCAGATATTTTTGAACGCGAATCATCATAAACACAATATAATACACAGAACTCAACTGTATTTGTACAAAATAGAGTATTGACAGCTTGAATTAGATACCGAACCTTAGATTCTGTAAATAACGTTTTCTCAACAACGAAAAAAAGGCTTTCATATCTTTTTAGCATTTCTGGTATGTTTTTCGAGCTAGAAAATAAAGGGGTATGAGGCTTCTTAAGATGTTGTAAAGTGGTGCGGCTTCTTAAAATGCTGTAAAGGGGTGCGAGGTTTCTTAAGATGTTGTAAAGTGGTGCGAGACTTCTTAACATGCTGTAAAGTGGTGCGCGACTTCTTAAGATCTTGTAAAGTGGTGCGAGGCTTCTTAAGATGTTGTAAAGTGGTGCGAGACTTCTTAAGATCTTGTAAAATGGTGCAAGGCTTCTTAAGATGTTGTAAAGTGGTGCGAGGCTTCTTAAGATGTTGTAAAGGGGTGCGAGGCTTCTTAAGAGGCGCGAGACTTCTTAAAATGCTGTAAAGGGGCGCGTGACCTCTAAGAGGTTAAGAAACACCGCTGTAGAATTTCGAGTTCTTGTTATATAAAACTGAAGAGAGATGAATGAGTGTATCCGCGTTGTGTGTGTTTACATGAAAAATTAAAGTGTAGGACTATAGGAGAGCACAGGAATTTACACTGCTGAACTATTGTCCAGTAGAGATGGCCGATGGACTGTGTTTTAACTCTTAGTATACGAGCGGCCTTTTAGAAAGGCCGATGATCGATCTGCACTAAATAATTTATTTATAAAGATAACATAAAGTGTTATATATCAAAATGTGAAGAAATGAAACCCCTATATCATGCACGAAACTAAATTGTTCAGTGGTTTTAAACATGCATTCACCTAAACATTTTCGCTATTGACGGGGATCGATCATTGGCCTTTCTAAAAGGCCACTCGTATACTAAGAGTTAATACGAAGTATTATATTAATTTGGAGCTGCTTGTTTCTGTGGAGTGTACTCAAACCTTGTGAGACGCTGACGGGATTTATCTGCACTCATTCAACTTGTTGCTGTTACAAGTGTTTGTTGCCTATTCAAGAAAATCAAACCCCAACAAATTAACTTGTTCAGATTATCTACAGTGAAATTATGGTAACACTAGAACACGCAACACCTGCACAACAACATTCATGGGCTTTTACAGCAGGGGTTTCTGTGGCAGTGGGTTTCACATGATGAGGTTGCCAGATCACGTGCCCAATCTCTTCTTAGTTGCCTTTTACAACGATGCCAGAGGGTGCAGTAACCCTATTCCTTCGTTGTCTTCACATAGACCACCGGGAACCACACAGGGCATACATAAGAGATATCACTTAACCTAAAACGCTGCCGGTGTAACCACGCGCTTCTGACGACACTTAAAGATAACAATTAAAAGAAAAAGAAATAATTCCTGAAACATAACAACTGTTCCAATTTAATACCGAGAACGACAAATATATAACTGAAGACTTTAACACTGGCGATGAAAGCGAAGATCCACACAGCTATAACTGCAAACATCACTTATCAAACAGTCCCGATATTATCCATTTGTCGCCTTTCGCTCACACTTAATGCGTTTTTCAAAAGAAATTCATCGATAATAACTTTGTACAAATTATAACGCCGCGCATGTGCATTGTCCACACTGACAAGGAGAAAGGAAATTTTCAACTTTAAAAGACCGGACAAAATGACAAATAAAACTACATTAAGAGTAAACATCGGGGTCTAATGGAAGCCAACAACGACATTAATTAATCATAAATAGTCCTGGCTTTTAATACATAAATGTCGCCGGCGCTCGTGTAGCGCGAAATCTGAGCGGGAATACAGAGCGGGAGAAATCTCGATTTATTTCTATATTATCTACTGTTTTACAACAAATAATGCCCCACACGTCTAAATTAATGTTAATTTGCCGCTGACGCGATATTTCCCCGTGGGCGGTTTATTATAACAGTATGAGTTCTCAAAACAAACCATCAAATCATTCCGCGAGTTATTTCTTTCATTTCTGCATCCATTCATGGACTGTTGTGGCTTTTAATATGAAGCTTTTAGTAAGTAGGCTGTGGTCTGTGAAGCAATAAAGAGATTATTAGTTGAAGGGCGGGGTAGGTGAGGAGGTCAGATGAGACAAAAAAATTACCGTGGTGATGATGAGAGATGAAAAAGGGTGGGGTGGGAGGGGGTGAGAAAGGGTGATTTTAGAAAGTGTGGTAACTTAAGGTGATTTGTGGGAAATGGTGAATAAGGTGGTTTCGGAAACTGAGATGAGAACTGGTGGTTAGAGAAAGTTTGGTAACAAAGGATTATTTGAGGAAAACGGTAATTAAGCGGGTTTGGGAAAGTGAAACGAGAAGGGGTGATTTGAGAGAAATGGTGAATAAGGGGGTTTCGGTACGTGAGACGAGGAATGGTGGTTTGAGAAAGTTCGATAACAAAGGGTGATTTGCAGAAAAGGGAAATTGGGTGGGTCCCGAACCAGTGAGATGAGAAAGGGTGTTTTGAGGGAAATGGTGAATAAGGTGGTTTTGGAAAGTGACATGAGAAAGGGTAGTCTGAACGAAATGGTGAAAAGGGGGTTTCGGAGCGTTAGATGAGAACAGGTGGTTTGAGAAAGTTATGTAACAAAGGGTAATTTGAGCGAAATGGTGAATAATGTGGTTTCGGGTGGTGAAATGTGAAACGGTGGTTTAAGAATGTTGGGAGAGCACAGTATTGTGAAGAAGTATGGTTATTAAGGGCTGGGCAAAGTAGAGAGAAGAGAAGCGGTGATTTGAGAAAGTGGGATGACACAGGATGGTTTGAGGAAGTGAGGTGAGACTCTTAAGATATGGAAGTTCGGTTGGAACCTATTGATTTGAAAGGGTGAGAGAGAAACAGCGGTTTGAGGCAAACATAAAACACATTTTAGAAAACCACAAGAATAATCAACAATACAAATTACACCTGGCAGATTATGTCAAAAATTACACAATATAGATGGCCATGGGACAAATTACGGGCACCACCATTCCCCAAGATGCTTCAAAAGCTTATAAAACAGTCTACCACTAGAAGGAAAACCATCATATAATGTATTTAAAAGATGAATGCCATGGAATACGCAAAATTTCCCACAGTTAATAAACTGCTACACCCGTGTGTTACCGGGGCCCGAAAGGGGAGCAAAGAATAGCCACACTGTACCCTACCAGGCCTGTTGTAAAAAGCGACTAAGGAGGGTTGGGCATGGGGCTGGTTACCCCATCCCGTAAAAAACTGTTTACCACAAAAACTTCAACAAACATGGACAAGTCAAATACAGAATATAAATCAACTCAGCCGCCCAAGACAGAAGAAGGTCCTCTAGAAAGGAGGCGCATGAAGCAACCTAGAGAAAGCCAAAAGGAGTCTGGGTTGCCGAATAACCTTTTCTCGTCTAGGAAAATCTCCAGGATTGGCACCTGGAATGTTCGCACTCTGTGTGAACAAGGGAAAACTGCACAGGTAGCAGCAGAAATGAAAATTACAGGATTGATTTCCTGGGTCTCTGCGAGACACGGTAAAAGGCATAGAGAAGAGGAGATTGATCACAGGGGAAATGGTGTTGTCCTCGGGACATGAGGAGGAAAGAGCTCACCACAGTGAAGGGGTGGCTCTAATGCTGTCCAAGGAAGCACAGAAGGCACTTATAGAATGGGAAGCAATGGGACCCCGAATTATAACAGCAAGGTTTAAATCAGCCAAAAAGAAAGTAAATATAAACATCATCCAGTGTTATGCACCAACAAACGATAAAGAAGAATCTGTGAAAGAAGACTTTTACACCAGACTACAAAATGTCTAGGACAATAAGAAAAGAAAGGACATCACAATTTTGATGGGGGACCTAAATGCGAAAATAGGAACAGACAACACTGGTTTTGAAGAAATCATGGGAAAGCATGGATTAGGTATGATGAACGAGAATGGGGAACTATTAGCAAACTTCTGTGCTTCAAATCAACCAGCTATAGGAGGAAGCATATTTCCACATAAAAGAATACATAAAGCAACATGGATATTACCAGACCACAGAACTAAAAATCAGATTGATCACATATGCATAAGTAAGAAGTTTAGGTCATCATTGCATGATGTAAAAGTATGTAGAGGAGCAGATGTGGTATCAGACCACCATCTTCTGTTGTCTAAAACAAAATTAAAACTCAAGAAATTTACAACAGCATATAGCTATAGACAACAGTATAATGTGGGATATCTAAGAAATTTGGAAATAAGAGAAAAGTTTTCAGTCACAGTATCCAACAAATACAAAGTACTCCAACAGCTGGAAGATGAAGCATGATACGGAAGACCACTGGCAAAAGTAAAAAGTATATGGAACGAGACATGTGAAGAAGTACTGAGAAAAAGAGAACATCAGCACAAAGCATGGATAACAACAGAAAACATTAGCAAGATAGAAGACAGGAAAAACAAGAAAACAGATTTAAACAGAAGCAAAACCAGAAGCTCCAACGCCAAGGCTCATGAAGTGTACATAGAAGCAAACAAAGAAGTAAGAAAAAACATCACAAGAGACAAGATGAAATATATTGATGATTTGGCAAGGGAAGCAGAGGAAGCTGCAGCCAAAGGAAATATGAGGGACCTGTACAACAACACAAAGGAGCTAACAGGGAAATATAAGCAAGCAAATGGCCTCATAAAAGATAAGAATGGAAAATTGCTTAGTAATATAGAAGAACAAATGAAGAGATGGACAGAACATTTTGAGGAACTTCTCAATAAACCATCTCCAACTAATCCCCCAGACATCCAGCCAGCAGAAGAGGAGCTACAAATCAGCTGTGAACGACCAAGTAGAGAAGAAATAAAGAAAGCCATAAAGCTTCTGAAAGATGGAACAGCAGCTGGTCCAGATTGCATTCCAGCAGAGACCATCAAAACAGATATTGATACCTCTACAGAGATATTATACAAACTATTTGGCAAAGTCTGGGAGAGAGAGGAAATACCAGCAGAATGGAAGGAAGGTTATCTGGTCAAGTTGCCTAAGAAGGGAAATTTACAAGAGTGCACAGATTATAGAGGAATAATGTTACTATCAGTGCCAGAAAAAGTATTAAACAGAATCATCCTTGAGAGATTAAAAGAGTCCATAGACAAGCAACTGAGAGATGAACAAGCAGGTTTTCGACAAAATAGATCCTGTACAGACCAGATAGCCACATTGAGAATAATAATTGAACAAAGCCTAGAATGGAATTCACTGCTTTTCATCGGATTCGTGGACTATGAAAAGGCATTTGACATTGTAGACAGAGAATCACTTTGGAAATTGATGAGGCCATATGGAGTGTCCATGAAGATCATTAACTTAATAAAGAAGACCTATGAAGACATGACATGCAAAGTTCTTCATAAAGGACAACTTACAGAACGGTTTAGGATTAGAACGGGAGTGAGACAGGGATGCCTCTTGTCTCCATTTCTTTTCTTACTAGCAATAGATTGGGTTATGAAAACATCGACATCACACAACAGAAATGGAATCCAGTGGAATCTGACTAAATAGCTTGATGATCTGGATTTTGCAGATGAATTGGCTCTTTTGTCCCAAAACCATAACCAGATGCAAGAGAAAATGAAAATTCTCGATGAGAAGTCACATCAAGTGGGCCTGAAAATACACAGGGAAAAGACAAAGATTATGAGAATAAATGCAAGAAATGATAACAAGGTTGAACTTGAAGAAACACCACTAAAAGATGTAGAATCGTACACATATCTTGGAAGTAATATAGACAAAGTTGGAGGGACAGACACTGATATTAAAATAAGAATACAAAAAGTAAGAGGAGCTTTCATTGCATTGGGAAACATATGGAGAACAAGAGAAATCAAGTTCAACGCGAAAATAAGAATCTTCAACTCAAATGTCAAGTCAGTCCTATTGTATGGCTCTGAGACATGGAGAACAACAAAAACAACAACCAAAAAGCTACAGACTTTTATAAACGGGTGCTTGCGAAGAATAGAAGGACTGAAATGGTATGACAAAGTCACAAATGTGGAATTGATGACAAGAACCAGACAAGTGCCAGTGGAACAAGAGTTGAGAAGAAGACGCTGGCGATGGATAGGACACACATTGAGGAAACCTGTTGATAGCATTACAAGGCAGTCCTTGTTCTGGAATCCACAGGGACAGAGAGGCAGAGGTAGACCAAACAACACGTGGAGAAGAGAACTGGAAAAAGAGGTGAAAATGATGAGGACAACATGGAAAAAACTTGAGCGGATGGCACAGGACAGGAAGACTTGGCATGTGTTTGTTGAAGGCTTATGCTCCTTGGGGAGCTCAAGGGTATTGATTGAATAAACTGCTAGAATTATTTAAAAGATATTAATTGTTTAAAAAATGTTTTAAGAAAACTAATAATAGCCTGCTGTTCCCGGCGGTCCCTCGGGATCATCAATACCCTTTAGCTCCCCAAGGAGCATAGGCCTTCAACAAACACATGCCAAGTGATCCTGTCACGTGGCATCATCGCACGTTCCCTCCACGTTTTCCTCATCATTTTCACCTCCGTCTCCAGTTCTCCTCTCCATGTGCTTCTCTGCCTCTCCGAATACTGCCCTTAAGAAAGCGCCTTCTGTTTAACAAAGCTAAATTTGTTCACAAAATCCTGTCACACAATGCTCCAGCATATCTGTGGCCAATGTTCAATTACAATGAAAGACGCAGTCTACGCTTTAACAGACTGCAAGTGCCCAAGCCTAGGCTTGACTTATTCAAGAAAAGCTTAGCGTACTCTGCTGCTCATCTTTGGAATTGTCTTCCACATAACCTAAGAAACAACCTCAGTCCCTATTCATACAATTATAGACTTTTTGAATACTTTCTGAATTCTGACTACATGCCCCCCTAATCGGGTTATGTTTTCTTATAACATCAACTGTAGGTTCTAATGACGATGTTTGTACTTTTCAACATATGTTATGTCATGCTTATAAGTAATTAATGTTAATATGAGTGTGCTACATTATTATTTTACTTTACGTTGAATTTCTTGAAATTGATATGTAACATGCATATGAGAATAAATGAATTCAGTATGAAAGGTGAGCGAAAGGAAGGGCAGAATGTAAGACGGGCCTGCGTGCCCAATTCTCAACCCTTTGAAAATAAAGTTCGTTCGTTCGTTCGTTCTCCTGCCCTGAGTTTACCAAAGAAGCAGTAGCACCACTGCTGTGACTGGCACGTCAAGAGAGGCGACAAATGGGAGTGTTACATGAGGCTGGCACGTCAAGAGAGGCGACAAATGTGAGTGTTGCATGAGGCTGGCACGTCAAGAGAGGCGACAAATGGGAGTGTTGCATGAGGCTGGCACGTCAAGAGAGGCGACAAATGGGAGTGTTGCATGAGGCTGGCACGTCAAGAGAGGCGACAAATGGGAGTGTTGCATGAGGCTGGCACGTCAAGAGAGGCGACAAATGGGAGTGTTGCATGAGGGGGCACGTCAAGAGAGGCGACAAATGGGAGTGTTGCATGAGGCTGGCACGTCAAGAGAGGCGACAAATGGGAGTGTTGCATGAGGCTGGCACGTCAAGAGAGGCGACAAATGGGAGTGTTGCATGAGGCTGGCACGTCAAGAGAGGCGACAAATGGGAGTGTTGCATGAGGCTGGCACGTCAAGAGAGGCGACAAATGGGAGTGTTGCATGAGGCTGGCACGTCAAGAGAGGCGACAAATGGGAGTGTTGCATGAGGCTGGCACGTCAAGAGAGGCGACAAATGGGAGTGTTGCATGAGGCTGGCAACCTCATTATATTTTCAGAAAGCACTACTGTTTGATGCAGGCTGTTTTGCACGGGAACCAGTAGTGGCTTCATGCTTCGTAAGGAGCGAATGGGGAATATAATGATAATGGTGATGATGGTGATGATGGTGATGATGGTGATGATGGTGATGATGGTGATGTAATAATAGCAGACATATTGACTGCTAAAACTAGGTTAAGATTCCGAAGTTAAAAAAAAAAAATATTCGCTGCCCCTCCTCTGTTATCTGAGGGTCGGCGATGTTGTGTTAAGCTCACGCTATATTGTATAATGCATTCGAACTATTAAAACTAACATGTTGGAATAGGAAAAATGTCTCATGTACATTATATTTTTTTGTTTGTTTAGCTAGGGCTGCTGAGCTTTTCGCTCTTTTGCAGCCAATACCAAGTTGAAGACTCCTGGGTATTATCTACACTGTAGATCTAGGCTTTTCCTGTGGCTCTTCTGCCATTCCGAAACATGTTGAGTTGAAGTCATGAGCTCCAGTTTCTCCAGCTTGTCTGGCATTTAAAGGATCATCACATCTGGTCAAAACCTAAGAGGGGATATAGTGCCTTCCCCGCCATCCAAGGGGGTCTCCAAATATGCAGACCTAAAATACTGTGCTCTGGTACTGGACTCCTCCAAGGAATTGTCACGTCCTACAAAAGGCTATTTCTCAGCTCTCCCTGCTCACCCATGAGCATATAGTAAGATCCTCCTGCATGCAGTTAACCAGGAAAAAACCAGAGTTACGTCTGGGGCTCAAGTGACTCCTCCAAGCTTTGCGTGCAATGCTGGGTTCTCAACACTTTAACCCATAGGGGGAATCCTTGGAAGTATGCGGATGATTTCAAGAGTATATGAGGGTGTAATTAGCCTCATAGACAGGTTCACTTCCACACTGAAATACTGTAGCATTGTACTTAGCTGGTGGTCACATAATGATGACTCCAGATATGCCTCCATGCACATGTACCTTATATAATACAGTAGCTGGTGGTCACATAAGGATGACTCCAGATATGTCTCCATGCACATGTACCTTATATAATACAGTAGCTGCTGGTCACACAAGGATGACTCCAGATATGTCTCCATGCACATGTACCTTATATAATACAGTAGCTGGTGGTCACACAAGGATGACTCCAGATATGCCTCCATGCACATGTACCTTATATAATACAGTAGCTGGTGGTCACACAAGGATGACACCAGATATGCCTCCATGCACATGTACCTTATATAATACAGTAGCTGGTGGTCACACAAGGATGACACCAGATATGCCTCCATGCACATGTACCTTATATAATACAGTAGCTGGTGGTCACACAAGGATGACTCCAGATATGCCTCCATGCACATGTACCTTATATAATACAGTAGCTGGTGGTCACACAAGGATGACTCCAGATATGCTTCCATGCACATGTACCTTATATAATACAGTAGCTAGTGGTCACATAAGGATGACACCAGATATGCCCCCATGCACATGTACCTTATATAATACAGTAGCTGGTGGTCACATAAGGATGACACCAGATATGCCTCCATGCACATGTACCTTATATAATACAGTAGCTGGTGGTCACACAAGGATGACTCCAGATATGCCTCCATGCACATGTACTTTATATAATACAGTAGCTGGTGGTCACATAAGGATGACTCCAGATATGTCTCCATGCACATGTACCTTATATAATACAGTAGCTGGTGGTCACACAAGGATGACTCCAGATATGCCTCCATGCACATGTACTTTATATAATACAGTAGCTGGTGGTCACATAAGGATGACACCAGATATGCCTCCATGCACATGTACCTTATATAATACAGCAGCTGGTGGTCACACAAGGATGACTCCAGATATGCTTCCATGCACATGTACCTTATATAATACAGTAGCTGGTGGTCACATAAAGATGACTCCAGATATGTCTCCATGCACATGTACCTTATATAATACAGTAGCTGGTGGTCACATAAGGATGACTCCAGATATGTCTCCATGCACATGTACCTTATATAATACAGTAGCTGGTGGTCACACAAGGATGACTCCAGATATGCCTCCATGCACATGTACCTTATATAATACAGTAGCTGGTGGTCACATATGGATGACACCAGATATGCCTCCATGCACATGTACCTTATATAATACAGTAGCTGGTGGTCACACAAGGATGACACCAGATATACCTCCATGCACATGTACCTTATATAATACAGTAGCTGGTGGTCACACAAGGATGACACCAGATATACCTCCATGCACATGTACCTTATATAATACAGTAGCTGGTGGTCACATAAGGATGACACCAGATATGCCTCCATGCACATGTACCTTATATAATACAGTAGCTGGTGGTCACACAAGGATGACACCAGATATACCTCCATGCACATGTACCTTATATAATACAGTAGCTGGTGGTCACATAAGGATGACTCCAGATATGTCTCCATGCACATGTACTTTATATAATACAGTAGCTGGTGGTCACACAAGGATGACTCCAGATATGCCTCCATGCACATGTACCTTATATAATACAGTAGCTGGTGGTCACATATGGATGACACCAGATATACCTCCATGCACATGTACCTTATATAATACAGTAGCTGGTGGTCACACAAGGATGACACCAGATATGTCTCCATGCACATGTACCTTATATAATACAGTAGCTGGTGGTCACACAAGGATGACACCAGATATGCCTCCATGCACATGTACCTTATATAATACAGTAGCTGGTGGTCACATATGGATGACACCAGATATACCTCCATGCACATGTACCTTATATAATACAGTAGCTGGTGGTCACACAAGGATGACACCAGATATGCCTCCATGCACATGTACCTTATATAATACAGTAGCTGGTGGTCACATAAGGATGACACCAGATATGCCTCCATGCACATGTACCTTATATAATACAGTAGCTGGTGGTCACACAAGGATGACTCCAGATATGCCTCCATGCACATGTACCTTATATAATACAGTAGCTGGTGGTCACATAAGGATGACACCAGATATGCTTCCATGCACATGTACCTTATATAATACAGTAGCTGGTGGTCACACAAGGATGACACCAGATATGCCTCCATGTACATGTACCTTATATAATACAGTAGCTGGTGGTCACATAAGGATGACACCAGATATGCTTCCATGCACATGTACATTATATAATACAGTAGCTGGTGGTCACATAAGGATGACACCAGATATGCTTCCATGCACATGTACCTTATATAATACAGTAGCTGGTGGTCACATAAGGATGACACCAGATATGCCTCCATGCACATGTACCTTATATAATACAGTAGCTGGTGGTCACACAAGGATGACTCCAGATATGCCTCCATGCACATGTACTTTATATAATACAGTAGCTGGTGGTCACATAAGGATGACACCAGATATGCTTCCATGCACATGTACCTTATATAATACAGTAGCTGGTGGTCACATAAGGATGACACCAGATATGCTTCCATGCACATGTACCTTATATAATACAGTAGCTGGTGGTCACATAAGGATGACACCAGATATGCTTCCATGCACATGTACCTTATATAATACAGTAGCTGGTGGTCACACAAGGATGACACCAGATATGCCTCCATGCACATGTACCTTATATAATACAGTAGCTGGTGGTCACATAAGGATGACACCAGATATGCTTCCATGCACATGTACCTTATATAATACAGTAGCTGGTGGTCACATAAGGATGACACCAGATATGCTTCCATGCACATGTACCTTATATAATACAGTAGCTGGTGGTCACATAAGGATGACACCAGATATGCTTCCATGCACATGTACCTTATATAATACAGTAGCTGGTGGTCACATAAGGATGACTCCAGATATGTCTCCATGCACATGTACCTTATATAATACAGTAGCTGCTGGTCACACAAGGATGACTCCACATATGTCTCCATGCACATGTACCTTATATAATACAGTAGCTGGTGGTCACACAAGGATGACTCCAGATATGCCTCCATGCACATGTACCTTATATAATACAGTAGCTGGTGGTCACACAAGGATGACACCAGATATGCCTCCATGCACATGTACCTTATATAATACAGTAGCTGGTGGTCACACAAGGATGACACCAGATATGCCTCCATGCACATGTACCTTATATAATACAGTAGCTGGTGGTCACACAAGGATGACTCCAGATATGCCTCCATGCACATGTACCTTATATAATACAGTAGCTGGTGGTCACACAAGGATGACTCCAGATATGTCTCCATGCACATGTACCTTATATAATACAGTAGCTGGTGGTCACATAAGGATGACACCAGATATGCCTCCATGCACATGTACCTTATATAATACAGTAGCTGGTGGTCACATAAGGATGACACCAGATATGCCTCCATGCACATGTACCTTATATAATACAGTAGCTGGTGGTCACACAAGGATGACTCCAGATATGCCTCCATGCACATGTACTTTATATAATACAGTAGCTGGTGGTCACATAAGGATGACTCCAGATATGTCTCCATGCACATGTACCTTATATAATACAGTAGCTGGTGGTCACACAAGGATGACTCCAGATATGCCTCCATGCACATGTACTTTATATAATACAGTAGCTGGTGGTCACATAAGGATGACACCAGATATGCCTCCATGCACATGTACCTTATATAATACAGCAGCTGGTGGTCACACAAGGATGACTCCAGATATGCCTCCATGCACATGTACCTTATATAATACAGTAGCTGGTGGTCACATAAAGATGACTCCAGATATGTCTCCATGCACATGTACCTTATATAATACAGTAGCTGGTGGTCACATAAGGATGACTCCAGATATGTCTCCATGCACATGTACCTTATATAATACAGTAGCTGGTGGTCACACAAGGATGACTCCAGATATGCCTCCATGCACATGTACCTTATATAATACAGTAGCTGGTGGTCACATATGGATGACACCAGATATGCCTCCATGCACATGTACCTTATATAATACAGTAGCTGGTGGTGGTCACACAAGGATGACACCAGATATAAGGGACCTTCGATAAGTTACGCCACAGTCATTTATTGGTCGCTTTTGCGATACCAAGCCTTTGATTTGAATTCAGCGGCAGAACGCAGATTTTGGAATATTACAAAAATTAAAAAGTAACTTTTTCGTAATATTAATGTTAGGAATATAAAAATTAGCTGGCCGGATGGCCCATTCTGAGCAGTGAACTAATATGTTCTTAATTTTACAGACGGATAGATAATATTGAAGATAATGACAAAAGACAGTGTTGTTCACATCAGCGACAGACTGTATGGAATAAAAAGTGTCGCTATTTGCACAAAAAAACACGACCTTGAGACGCAGGTGTTCAAATCTACTTAGTAGGGAAGCGAAGGGACATTGGTGGGAGCTGTGTCTAAATATAACTTTTAACGACAAAATTTTGGAGGGGAGAGAAAGGTTGGTTCAAAAATCAAGTACTTTTTTGAAAAAAAAAACAAGTAGAGACGGACAGACTAACAGATAAACATCCATACTTGACTGAAGCATGACTGAAATGACTTTAGGGTAGGAAATTTGAATTTGAAATAAACCTAGGCAGTGATTGGCCACAGACAATCATTTTATCGGCGCTCAGACGCGCAAGTGGGGCCATTCCTCAATAGTTGTTCGATGATAGACACAGTATTTTAAAGTGTGGTGATTTCCAAATGAAAGAAAGTGAAATAAGTTCAGGGACGCCATACTATAGCCAGCAGCTCAGCTGAGTTTTGCTAGCATTTCTGTGTTCTTTATTCATAATCTGGTAAGATTGAAATTATTTCTTTGTATATTTTGAATATTGTTTAATGTTCGAGTGATTTGATACTGCCATATCATAATCTAGCCTTACAAACAAGTAGGGATTTGCTCTAGACCCCCCGCCCAAGTCAGGGTCTAGGGACCAACAATATACATAAACTCCAGCAAGGGTTAGGAAAGACAGATCAAGTGTTGAGAATAATGAAACATATTACCTATCCACTTTTAGGGAAGGAAACTAATAAATATTTTTCAGAATCTATAGTCTGGGAGGACCTATCTGATGTAAAACCACCATGGTAAATGTGCTGTTTGGTCAGAGAGATCTGACCTGTCTGTATGATGTGGTTGTTGTGTCCGTGTTGTGTCCAGACGTGGGTAGAGAATAGAATTTTGACACATAGCCAATACTTTGATTGCAGAGCTGTGAGTTTCAGTTGTCAACAAGGCGGTGTCCATTCAGTTGGTGATTTTACTCGAGTGTATCTGTGCAGTACGTTGTGACAGAGACCACTATTATTGCCCGCCAGCACGGAGAGGTGGGACCACCAGATTTCAGCACCAGAGCTACATATGCAAGATGAGTGAGCCTCTGGTCTGCTGGAAGTTCACCAACGCCTTTTAGTTACTAATACCCCATAAAATTCCTGCAATTTACTGGACACTGTGTAGTCAATATAGACAGGTGTGATGAGGCCACCCCAACAGCACAAGCATTAACTATCCTCCCAAGTAGATGACTACTAGAACATTTTAATAAAACTAACTAGTCTAGTACTTATATATGTACACTCTTGCATTTATTATGTAACATTCCATGCATTTCTTTCATAATTTTTAAATCCTTTTTTTAAAAAAAAAAGTTCTGGTCAACATAAAACTTGATCCAGAACAAATAAATGTAATATAATTCTATCAAAAATTTTACACTCTTGAGTTAGTTCAGTGTATTATAATATTTGTTAAATATTATTAGTCTGCTTAAATATCTGTGGGTGTATCTATAACTATCACACCACATTACATATCATTACCCTAGACATTTTACATAGCTACATTCATTAAGAAAAAAAATTGAGTGTGAGGTCGTAGTGGTAGCAAGAAAGGCCTTCTGACAATTCACAACTACATTTTATCTCAGGAGCCTTCACAGCTGGCCTCATACATTACATTTAGTAATATCACCATCATACAATACCATCAAACCCACTACATACATTGGGGTCTTGTCCAGGGATAATTAGCCCAACAGTAATATTAGGATCTCCTGGTTGGAGAAATAAAATTAGGAAAAAAAAAAAAAAAAAAAAAAAAATTGTGAAATTCCCTTTAAAATTAAAAGTGTCCCTGCAGATAAAAGTTGGTGAATCTTCACAGCCAGTGATAATTAATTAGTTAACTGGTTAGTTAGAATTAGTTAGACTATAGTCATAAGAAGTACTTAGTGTATTTACTGGTTAGAGATTTAGCTTGTATATTATTATATTGTCTGAAAAGTATGGCGGAGCTAGCAAAATTCCGATCAGCTGCTGTGCTGACCGCAAAGGAGATGGGAATGGATGGTCAAATTTTAATTCAATATGTAACGGCTGAATGTGATAAATATATTGAAAGGGAAGATAGAAAGGTAGCTGAAGAGAAGAGGTTACAAATTGAGGCTGATAGAGAAATTAAGAGGCTGCAGATTGAGGCAGAAGAAAAACGACAGCAAAGGGAGGCAGAAGAAAAACGACAGCAAAGGGAGGCAGAAGAAAAAAGGTTGACTGCCGAAAGGGAGGCAGAAGATAGAAGGTTGCAAAGGGAGCACGAATTACGACTAAGGGAGCTGGAATTACAAGGCCCGGCTCCTGAAAATGGTGCCAGCCCTTTTGCCTCAGATGCTACGCCCAGTCTGGGAGCCTCAAACTCAGCTATGGGGTTTCATTTAGACCATTTTGTTGAAAAAGACGATGACATAGAGGGGTACCTAGGACGTTTTGAGTTATTAGCTACTACATATGGGTTAGAGAGAGAGAGGTGGAGTTTTAAGCTATCACAGGGATTGAGAGGTACTTCTTATGAAGTATTTGCCAAAATGAACAGGGAAGACCAAGACAATTATGACATGTTAAAGCAGGCTTTGTTATTAAGGTACGAGAAGAATGGTGAATTTTATCGTAAGAAATTTAGAAATGCCAAACTGTTGTCTGGGGAGACATACCACCAATTCTCTGCTAGACTAGAAACCTATTTGGAGAAATGGACGGCTCTGGGGAAGACCCAAGATCTTAAAGAAATGATCATGATTGAGCAATTGAGAGAGTCCATGGCTCCAGACATGAGAAAATTTCTCATGGAACAAGGTGCAGAGAAGTTGGGGGAAATTTTAAATGTTGCTGAGAGGTATCAGGCAGCTCAGGCAGAGGTAAGTGGTGCTAAAAAGAAGCACATAGACAATTTTAAAGCTCCACAGCAATTTAATAAATTTGATAATAGAGAGCAGGGAAATAAAGGTAGGACAAACTTTGAGCGGCCAAGAAATGACTATCGCGACAGAAACTCACAGTTCAATGACCAAAAGTTCAATGAAAGAAAACCGTTGAACCAAGGAAAAAGATGGTGTAAATGGTGCAAGAAGGATAACCATAACACCGAATTTTGTAGAAGGAAACCTTCAAACATTGCTGCAATGAAGTCGGGGACGCGAAGATTAAAGGTTAATCCTAATGGACAACAGGAACCTTATCACCCCCCAGTTTGTGAGGATGTTATTTGTAATGGGGTCACCATAAGGTGCCTTTATGATACAGGTTTGGATTATGATTCAGTTGTGAAGTCTAGCCTAGTGGACCCAAGTCAGTATACCACAGAAACAGTGGAAATACAAGGGGCGACTAAGGACATACCACTCATGACACTTCCCATCGCAAGGATAACGGTGAAAACTCGCTATGTGGAGGGAGAAATCAGAGCAGCAGTGATAGATGAACCAATCTACCCTCTGATATTGGGGTGTAGATACGTCTTCTTGGGGAATCCCGAGAAACCTGTGATCATGGCGACAGTGCAGACCAGGTCACAGAAGAAGGAGGAAGAAGGTGAACCTATAAATGCTCATCCAGAGGAGATGAGGAAGGCGCAGGCTGAGGATAGGACACTCAAGCCCTGTTTTAAAAAATTGCCCAAATGCCACACACCTCCGAGCAAGGGGGAATATTTCATGAAGAACAAACTCTTATACAGGAAGGCCGGAACTGGAACAAATGGTCACAACCAGCTGGTTCTTCCCACTTCATATAGAGATAAAGTGATGGAACTCGGGCATGCGATTCCCTTCAGTGGTCACATGGGGATCAGCGCCACAGGACAGCGTATAGCTTGTCATTACTTCTGGCCAGGGATAACGGAGGATATAAAAAAAGATATGTCAAATCCTGCCCAGAATGTCAAAGGGTAGCTCCAAAGCACTGGACTGCTCCTGCAACTCTAGGGGAAATGCCCATAGTGGGAACACCTTTTGAGAGGGTTGCAGTGGATATTGTAGGACCTCTCACTCGGACCAAGAGGAGGAACAGTTACATCCTTACTCTGGTGGACACTTGTTCTATGTGGGGAGAGGCGGTAGCCCTGCCATCAATTGATTCAAAACATGTAGCAGAGGCACTACTTACAATATTTACCCGATTAGGATTCCCGCATCAAATCTTGACGGATAATGGTTCTCAGTTCAAGGGGAAACTAACGGAAGAAGTTTTTAAGCTATTTCAAGCCAGACACTTTCATTGTAGTCCGTACCATCCACAAGGGAACGGCCAGGTAGAGAGGTTCAACGGGACTCTCATTTCTATCCTGAGAAAGCTGGCACACGAAAAACCGGATCTGTGGGATCAATTCCTGCCCGCCGCATTGTTTGCGTACCGGGAGGTACCACATAGTTCAACCGGGATGGCTCCCGCAACTCTGCTATTTGGGAGGCCAATAAAAGGTCCATTAGAAGCTCTATTAAGGACCTGGACAGATGAGAAGGCGGAAGAGACTGTTACCTCATCGTATCAATACGTGAACGAACTGACCACTCGTTTGAAAGCTGGATGGAAACTGGCAAATGATAATTTGAAGCAAGCCAGGAAGAAACATGCAGCATATTTTAATAGGAAGGCAAAGGACAGGGAACTGGCAGTCGGAGAGAAGGTGCTGCTTCTACTACCCGGAAGCCAGAATAAATTACAAATTGGTTGGCAAGGTCCATATACGGTTCTAGAGAAGGTGTCTAGAACAAACTATAAAATTGACAAAAAGGGGAAGGAGAAAGTTTATCATGTAAACCTGTTAAAGAAGTATCTGGACAGACCACTCCAGGAAAGCACCCCCTTATTGACCTTGGCTATTGCAACCCAGATGCAAAAAGAACCACTCACCTCACATGAATACCCATTACATCCTTGTGAAACCGCAGCACAGGTAAAAGTCAGTAAGCACCTGACTAAAAACCAGAGGGAGAGAGTTCAACAGGTTCTGGAGGAACATACAGATGTATTAACAGATAAACCAGGCCATACAAATTTGCTACAGTATGACATGAAACTGGTAGACTCAAACCCAATCTGTATGAGAGCCTATTCTATTCCGTTCGCGAAGGAGAAGGCATTGAAGGAAGAAAGAGTATTTGTTGAAGGAGGGGATTATTTCGCACAGTGAATCATCTTTTAGTTCTAGTGTCGTTTTGTTGAGAAAACCGTCTGGGGAACACAGACTGTGCATAGATTACAGGAAACTGAATGCTGTCACAGAAGGACAAGTGGATCCATTACCAGACACAAAACAGTTATTTGCCAGACTGAACAAGGCAAAATACTTTTCAAAGGTGGATCTTAGTAAAGGCTATTACCAGATCCCAGTGAAGCCTGAAGTGAGACCTTATTTGGCTTTTAGCACTTCGGATGGACATTATGAATTCAATATGCTACCATTCGGACTGAAAAATGCTCCGAGTGTGTTTTCAAGGATGATGCGCAAATTGTTGGATCCCCTGAATAACCCATGTATCACGAATTTCATGGATGATATTCTCGTCGCCACAGAGACATTTGAAGAACACATTGAAGCTCTGGAGATGTTGTTTGATAGACTTCGGGAGGCGAACTTAACTGCTAGGCCAACAAAATGTTGTATTGGATGCAAAGAGTTGGAATTCTTGGGACACACTGTATATCAGGGTAATATGACCCCTGATCCTAAGAACTTGGAAAAACTGCAGAGAGCACCTAGGCCGCAAACAAAAAAGGACGTGCGATCATTTGTGTCGTTATGCGGATTTTATCAGAAATACATCAAGAATTTTAACGCTATTTGTGCTCCTCTGACTGATCTGACTCGCAAGGGACTTCCAGATAAAATTATTTGGACTGCACAATGTGAACTAGCGTTCCAAGAGTTAAAGGAAAAACTCACTAGCAAGCCTATTCTCAAACTGCCTGATTTGACACAGGACTTTGTCTTAAGAACCGATGCAAGTAATGTAGGACTAGGAGGGGCTTTGTTGCAAAGATCATCTTCACCTGATGGGGAACTGAAACCAGTCGCTTATGCAAGCCGTAAATTGAATGTCGGTGCAGATTTCCTCAGTCGGCACCCCTGTGATCAAAATTAGAGTAGTGGCAGACGTGAGGAGTAATTTTACCTATGTGTATCGCTGGTTTTGGAACTTGCCATAGGCATGTTTTCAAGTGGGGAGATGTGTAGTGAAATTGACAGAGATACAACGGTAAAATACCTCCAAAGATAACATGTAAGGATAAAAACATAATGCGTAGGCTGCTGATAGTACATGATCGCCCAGACCGCGGGTCATCACCCTCCATAAAAATTGACTTGCTAGACAGGAGGGGAACGGCGGATAAAAAGGAAAAAAATATGACTGGAAAGATTGCGTGAGACTAGAAAGGCTAAGGAGACGCAATTGGGGGGGAAACGGAGAAAAGTCACGTTTCCCAAGTTGACATAAAGTAAGGAACTCGACAGAAGGGACCTTGGATATGTTACGCCACAGTCATTTATTGGTCGCTTTTGCGATACCAAGCCTTTGATTTGAATTCAGCGGCAGAACGCAGATGTTTGGAATATTACAAAAATTAAAAAGTAACTTTTTCGTAATATTAATGTTAGGAATATAAAAATTAGCTGGCCGGATGGCCCATTCTGAGCAGTGAACTAATATGTTCTTAATTTTACAGACGGATAGATAATATTGAAGATAATGACAAAAGACAGTGTTGTTCACATCAGCGACAGACTGTATGAATAAAAGTGTCGCTATTTGCACAAAAAAAACACGACCTTGAGACGCAGGTGTTCAAATCTACTTAGTAGGGAAGCGAAGGGACATTGGTGGGAGCTGTGTCTAAATATAACTTTTAACGACAAAATTTTGGAGGGGAGAGAAAGGTTGGTTCAAAAATCAAGTACGTTTTTGAAAAAACAAGTAGAGACGGACAGACTAACAGATAAACATCCATACTTGACTGAAGCATGACTGAAATGACTTTAGGGTAGGAAATTTGAATTTGAAATAAACCTAGGCAGTGATTGGCCACAGACAATCATTTTATCGGCGCTCAGACGCGCAAGTGGGGCCATTCCTCAATAGTTGTTCGATGATAGACACAGTATTTTAAAGTGTGGTGATTTCCAAATGAAAGAAAGTGAAATAAGTTCAGGGACGCCATACTATAGCCAGCAGCTCAGCTGAGTTTTGCTAGCATTTCTGTGTTCTTTATTCATAATCTGGTAAGATTGAAATTATTTCTTTGTATATTTTGAATATTGTTTAATGTTCGAGTGATTTGATACTGCCATATCATAATCTAGCCTTACAAACAAGTAGGGATTTGCTCTAGACCCCCCGCCCAAGTCAGGGTCTAGGGACCAACAATATACATAAACTCCAGCAAGGGTTAGGAAAGACAGATCAAGTGTTGAGAATAATGAAACATATTACCTATCCACTTTTAGGGAATGAAACTAATAAATATTTTTCAGAATCTATAGTCTGGGAGGACCTATCTGATGTAAAACCACCATGGTAAATGTGCTGTTTGGTCAGAGAGATCTGACCTGTCTGTATGATGTGGTTGTTGTGTCCGTGTTGTGTCCAGACGTGGGTAGAGAATAGAATTTTGACACATAGCCAATACTTTGATTGCAGAGCTGTGAGTTTCAGTTGTCAACAAGGCGGTGTCCATTCAGTTGGTGATTTTACTCGAGTGTATCTGTGCAGTACGTTGTGACAGAGACCACTATTATTGCCCGCCAGCACGGAGAGGTGGGACCACCAGATTTTCAGCACCAGAGCTACATATGCAAGTTGAGTGAGCCTCTGGTCTGCTGGAAGTTCACCAACGCCTTTTAGTTACTAATACCCCATAAAATTCCTGCAATTTACTGGACACTGTGTAGTCAATATAGACAGGTGTGATGAGGCCACCCCAACAGCACAAGCATTAACTATCCTCCCAAGTAGATGACTACTAGAACATTTTAATAAAACTAACTAGTCTAGTACTTATATATGTACACTCTTGCATTTATTATGTAACATTCCATGCATTTCTTTTCATAATTTTTAAATCCTTTTTTTTTAAAAAAAGTTCTGGTCAACATAAAACTTGATCCAGAACAAATAAATGTAATATAATTCTATCAAAAATTTTACACTCTTGAGTTAGTTCAGTGTATTATAATATTTGTTAAATATTATTAGTCTGCTTAAATATCTGTGGGTGTATCTATAACTATCACACCACATTACATATCATTACCCTAGACATTTTACATAGCTACATTCATTAAGAAAAAAAATTGAGTGTGAGGTCGTAGTGGTAGCAAGAAAGGCCTTCTGACAATTCACAACTACATTTTATCTCAGGAGCCTTCACAGCTGGCCTCATACATTACATTTAGTAATATCACCATCATACATGTAGCGAAAGGTTTTCCTAGTATGATAGTAGTGGTAGAGCAGAAGTAGAATCTCTCTCCAGAAAGTATGAAGTTCCAGTGCCCGAGAAGTACACTGGTATCACAAGTGAGTTACAGCTGTGAATACTCTGAGCTGGACAATAGATTTAGGCTTCAGAAGTATAAGATGCTACTTCGCTATCGTAACCCTATGTGATATTATAATTAAATTAGAAAAAGTAACTCAAAATTTAACAGTTAAAAATTTAACAAGTCAAATGAGTACAATTATCCAATTTATTACGTACATCTATATATTCTTGTAATGATAAATGGGTGTTGAAGATGGTAAAATGTCTGATTATTTACAGTTACAAATTCAAATAACTAATAGAAAAAGTCTTGGATTTATCTTCCACTGACTTTATAAAACACGTTTGTCACATTATCTCTTGCCATCTAGTTTTCATCATTAGAAAGTCGTTTTAGAACTGCTCACAGGATTTGTTGGATGGAAAAATATAAACTCAACTTTATCCACGTCTGCTCGAGGTTCCTCCGACACACTGGAGTACGGAAGACTTTCCTTCAGCCCGCCCTATAACTACGGGGGACTAAGGTGTTGAAGTTTGGTTGACCTCTAGGCTTCAGTGAGCTGGATCAACTTCTTCAAGTCTTTAGTTTCTCGATC